>CM012438.1:8643862-9034777 GCA_003999625.1 Oryzias javanicus
TGGAGTGCTGAGAGGATGATAGATGGAAGGAAGGGTGAAAGAGCAGAAAAAAAATGAGACTGAAAGTAGAAAAATATGTTGCAGCTTTCAGGTAGAACCAATTAGAAGAAAATTATATTTTAATGGATAAAATTTTTCTAGAAAAGTGCACAATAATTGAAACGTTATATAATTTAATCTGTTAAACATGAAAATTGAAGTGCTAAAAGTCATTTTAAAAAGGTGTAATTATTTGACTAAACAAAAAAAGCTTCACTAAAAAGTGACAGCTAACAGTGAAAATAACAGTAGTCACTGCAAATAAACTGTTATTTTATGATCACAGAAGGAACGGTTCAAAAGTACAACTTTCATTTTATGCTGATGACATTTTCTCTCTTTGAGTGTTTTTGTGTGTTCAATTTACCATCTTCCTGCTTCTGTCCCTCCACCCTCTGTGTGCGCCGCATCCGATTGATCCATACCAGAGAAGGGGAGAAGGTGGGGCTCGATGGGCCAGCGTTTGGAGCCAAGGCTCTGCTGGGACGGCCAATGGAAGGCTATAAGAACAAAATAGAGACACAAAGGCAGAGGATATAATCCATAAAGAGTCAGAATTATGATTGAGGACGTCTCCCTGGGGAGATGTTCTGTGTGTGTCCCACTGGGAAAGACCAATAACATGCAGGGAACTCAGCTGGACTGGGAATACCTTGGGGTCCCCCCAGAGGAGATGGAGGAAATGGCCGGGGTGGGGGAAGTGTGGGTATTTTTGCTTAGACTGGTACGGGATGAGGGGAAAAATGGATTGATGGATGGATGGATTGATGGATGGACAGTTGATAGAATGGTGGGTGGATGGATACATAAATGGACGGATGGATGTATGAACCCTTCAAAGGATGAATGAATGGATGGATGGATGAACAGTGATAGGATGGATGGATGAATGAACAGTGATTGGATGGATGGAAGGACGGACAGTTGATAGAATTGTGGGTGGATGGATGAACCCTTCATAGGATGAATGAATGGATAGATGGAAAATGGATGGATGGATGAACAGTGATGGGATGGATGGATGAATGAACAGAGATTGGATGGATGGATGGATGGATGGATGAACAGTGATAGGATGAGTGGATGGATGTATGAATGGATGAATGAACCATTCATAGGAGGGATGGATCACAGATAAAAAACAATCTTTCCTTCACAGTAATAGCAGGACATTCAATAACTGGACCGACAATTTCACCAACCATCTGTGCATCTGTAAAAACTGCAGGCATGAAGCCCAATGAGGCAAATTGAATTTGTGATATTGGGCTATATAAATAAAAATTGAATTGAATTGAATTGACCAACAACGCCAAAATGAAGCAAAATGACCACTTTGGTCAACTCAACAACATTCATAAAACTTATATTTAGGTGGAACATAGTCTAATTTTAGTCTTGGTGGATGCAACCTCCAATCAAAAGTGAAATATTACATACATGCATAAGGTTGAGTTGCATCAAAATAAAAAGGTTAAATCTACCAGACACACACACAAACACCTCCATTCTTCCATTTGTCACAAATAGAAAATACAGCAGTAAGCATCAGCAAAGTTTCCAACCCAACAGTTGATATAGAAAATTATTTTTATTATTATTATTATTATTATTATTATTGTTATTATTATTATTCTGGGGGTTGTAGAGTTGAATCTAGCAGGTAGTCAATGGGAATTTGAAGCATTTACAGCAGCCTCCGGTGGTCATTTCAGGAACTGCACCTTTTGATCCTTCAAACTCCTGGTGTTTGAGCAATGCAGAGATCAGAAACTCCACACTTACATTACACTCAACTGATTGAGAGCACAGGAGCTTCATTTCACTGTTGGTACTAGACTTTGTTTGGACCTAAAGCTGTAAATGGAGTCAGGGGGTCACTGGGTGAAGACGACATCCGTCAAAGTCAGTTACTTCCCTCTAAGCCGACCCTGAGGACTCAGAGACTGAATATATCCAGAGCCCTGATCTGGTGATTGGCAGGACCACCCACGTGCAGCTCTGCTTCACCTCAATAGGATTCTGATGTGATACGATTGAACCTGAATACTTTCTGCAAGAATTTACATACGACCGACTGCAAACTGTTTACAATCAATGAACAACAATATAAGACAATTGTATTCACTCTGCACTAAATTCATTGATTTATTACCCTAAGACAACAGCCTATCAGTAAATGCAACACGCTCACCTCTAAGGTCATCTGCACTGTGGACTGCCTCTTCCCGCGAATGAAAGCGCAGTCCCTGCTGAAGGCTTCTGGGTAGTGTAGTGAACGGCCCACTTGCTGTCTCCATCCCCTGCAGCACGGAGGCAAAAGAAAGAGAGCGTGCGTGGTGTGAGGCTTCTTTCTTGTTTCAGCAAATTCCCTCTCTGGTGGGAGGCAGTGATGAGGAGGGGCTGCAGCGCTCAGCACATCTGAAGGTGACCGCGGCTCCAAACTCAAACGGCTGTCTGATTAAACCATGAGTGCTGCAGCCGGGGGGGGACGGGACACTAAACTCCCCGTTTTCTGCTCGTTTGAGCAGAAAAATATTCAAATGACCACAAGAAATTGATTTAAAAAAAAAAGCAATAAAATAGAAAGTCAAACATGTTTTGGAAATGTTAATTATTTTCAATTAGAGTCAAACTTACAACATATAAGCATTAATTATGAAAAAAAATTGTATTATAGAGTTAGCTCTACAGAAGAGGTTTATGTAAATAAACCCCTTGTTTTTCCAATGAATATGTAGAAACAAAATCTTTTATCTTCAGACTTCAAATAGATATCATCAATTTCACCTTTGAATGTCACAGAAAATCAATTAGAGGAATTCTGCTAAGAGATATCAGGATTCAGGGGAATGAGAAGAACCATTAACCCATTTATTTCTCAAGACACCATACAGCACATGGGTCAAAGTCAAGGTCCGGTGACCGGATCCGGCCCATCAGATCATTTTATATTTTTGTTATCGATGTTATCTTGTGCTGGTAACATATTGCAACACATTCTCATTCTCAAATCTTCATATATTGACATTTGGTTAAGGACCTTCAGCATAAAAAATGACTTTTTGGGTCTTCCCAACTCGTCACATGTTGACATGCTGGTTGTTCCAATTAAATCAGAGCTCCCTAACCTACGGGCCCCAAATTGGTACCGGTCTGGTACCAGGACCTGGACCGCATCAGTATCCTAACCCAAACTTTAGCCTGGTACCACATTGAGCAGTATCAGTTCAAGACGCAATACCAAGACTACTGGGTTAGTGTACTGGTACCGGCAGCATACCAAGGTTCTGTCCGCTTAAAAAAATGTATGTTTTGGGTGTCCCCAACTAGTCATTTTTTGACGTGCTGACTTTTCCAATGAAATAAGGGGTCCCCAACCTCCGGGTCGCAAACCGGGACGTGGACCCTAAACTTAACCCGGTACCAGACGTAGGTTGATACTGTATGCTGATCAGTACCGGTTCCTGATGCAGTACCTGTTCTGGGCATGGTACCAGATGCAGACCAGGCTCGGGTAAGGGTACCGGCCGGGTCCCGAAGTTAGGTTCGTGTTAAAAAGTTACTCATTTAAAGTTTTAAAAATGCCATTTTAGAATGTTTAGTAAATGTTTATCCTGTTCGGCCCGCGACCTAAGGTCTATTTTGGATTTCGGTCCCCTGCAGCTTCCCTGGTCCCTCTCAGTCAGGGCTCACCAATCCTAATATGAATGTATTATTTCAGTCAGTATAACCGTAAAAGGTCAAAACAACAACTGTACCAGATCCGGAGTCAAGATAACTCAGATTCATCCCAAATATGATTTGATGACTGTTGAAGCTTGCGTGTTAGGATGCCCCTCTCAGCATCACCCGTTCAAGCTATCGATTCCAATGAAAAGTCCATGAAAGCGATTGTATGTAGTGACTGTTTTTGTGTCTATATACACAACGCATAGTTAGCATTGCTAGGTAAACCATCCATCAGGGTCTAGAATTCGGTACTGATTTTTTTCCTTTTTCTTGTGAACCCAGACATGGCAACGTTTGTTTTTTTAAATACAGATAAACCCAAAGCCACTCTCCTGACAATCCAGATCCACCTTTGCAAAGACGCTGGCATGGCTATCTATCTTTGGTACGAAATGATCAAGACTCTTTGAACTGTAGGTGGCGGACACGCGCCAGAAAACAGTTGAAGAAGAAAGCCCCTCCCTGGTTGTCCAGTGTGAACACCGTGGGCTAAACACACGTTCGAAGATGCGCGTTTATGCCGAGTGATTTAAAGTCATCGGACAAAAAAAAAAAACCTTCAAAGATGTCTAACGGGTCATTTCAGAACTGCCTGATTTACTGTAATTTTAGAATTGGTAACACGATCGATGTAATTCCAGCAGATTATGATCTAAAAGTTAAAGTATGTTAAAGATTTTGTGTATAAGCGTCACTAATGTTGAAGGGTTAAAGGTCATCGTGAAACCTCCAACGTCTGAGGTCCCGATGACAAATCAGATCAAAAGCTGTAACCGGAGAAACTTCTAAAACAGAATACGTTACTGGAATCCAGGAGTCAAATACTTGCAGGGAAACTGCTGGTTTCATTCTAATACACAGCCAATCAGAAAGCCAGATTTATATGGGTCATGTTCAGGCAGATGGTGATCGATTGATTGATCGGTCGTTAAATCGGCACTCACCTGAGGTCTTCCTGAGGTACCTGAGGACAGATTTGATGGCAGCTCCGATCAGAACCATGACGACGACACACTGCTGCTGGTGAGGCTGCAGTGAAAAGAGCCCAGCAGCAGCAGCAGCAATGCAGCTCCACTCGCTGCGACGCTGCTCTCCTCCCACTCTCCTCCCACTCTCTCCCCCCCTCAGTCACTTTCCCCACTCTCTTCCTTTCCCTTTTTTTTATAATCTCATCCATGCACCCCCCCAACACACACAAGTCATGCTGGCAACCTGCCAGCACACGTATGTGCCTCTCCTCCGTGTCACCAGGTGATGAAGGTCACCTGTGAGTGCGGCACACGCCGACACGCGAGTGCGCTGGCGTTGAAGATGCAGAGTGGGCGTATGTTTGCTGTGTTTCTGGTGGGTTTGTCCGATCAGTCCGCAGTGATTAAACCCAACAACACATTTCACCCGCAGGGCACATTAGCGAACAGATGAGTCAAGAAACACACAACGGATGCGGTTTGTCGAGAAGTTGTTGCAATAATCCACTTCTGAGTGTCAGTGATGCTTTTCTTTCTATCATTTTTTTTGTTGAATTTTCTCAGAATTAAAGATGTTTTTATTCTTTATACATTTAATGTTAAATTAATCTGACTTTTTAAAACAGTTTTAGCTGGTTGTTCACCTTTGTATGTTGTTGTGTTGCATTTTTGCCTGCCTTTTTTGTTTGTATTCAGCTTTTTGGGAGGTTTTCTTTTTCTTTCTCGTCGCTGAAGCAAACGTTTCAGTTTCCGTTTGTTTCTTTGCATATTTTTAGTTAATTTTTGCGCGATTCTTGCAACCAAGTCATTTGCATTTTTGTGTTTTGTTATTCAGCATGTTTGTATTACGGAAGCCCCAAACAAACGACCTGGGTAGTTTTTTTTTTGTTATCCCGTGATAACATATCCTGTCACATAATTGGGATAAAGAGATAGTAGATGTCGTTATATTGTGATAACGAGATAGTGAAGAATATAATGTTTAAATTTTTCTACAGTCTGAAGAAATTTGTTAGGCGAAAGTCATTTATCCCAACATTCCACTAAGGTAACCTTAATGCTAGTTTTTCATTAAGTAAGAAAATATTAACTCAGTCTATCTTCTATCTACTAGTCTTATTATTGCTAGAGAAAAAAAACATGTTTTCTCATGGTAACAAGCTAGTTATCGCAAGAACACAAAATCTTTATCACAAGAAAATGAGGTGAATAAAAGAAAGGGAAAGGTGATCACTAGGAAACGATGTTGTCACTGGAAAATTGGGAGGGGATGTCATTATGACAAGAAAAAAAAATATAACTATTATGAGAAAATGGGGGGCTGTAAATGTTATCATAAAAAACAATGTCGCTGTCATGAGAAAACAATGTCGAGATCTCAAGAAAACAATGTCGTTATTATGAGAAAACAATGTCGTTATTATGAGAAAACAATGTCATCATCATAAAAAATAATGTCATTGTCATGAGAAAACAATGTCGTTATCATAAAAAACAATGTCACTGTCATGAGAAAACAATGTCGAGATCTCAAGTAAACAATGTCGTTATCATAAAAAAACAATGTCGCTATCATGGGAAAACAACGTCATTATCTCAAGAAAACGATGTCGCTATTATAGGAAATAATGTTGTATTGCAAAACAACAACGCCACAAAAAAGGGGGTGAAAGTAGATATTGTTATAAAGAGAAAATAATGTCTTCATCATGAGAAAATGGGGTAAAAAAAGTAAATGTCGTTATCATAAGAAAATTATGTCATTATCATAAGAAAATGGGGGGTGATAGGTCGTTGTTATTATGAGAAAACAGGGAGGGGTTGATGTCATTATCAAAAAAGCAATAACATTATCATGAGAATATGATCACAAGAGAATCATGTCCTTCACAAAAAAAATGATGTGTTCATCATGAGAAAACAATGTTATCGCAAGAAAAACGGAAGACTGGCATGAAAAAGCAAGATCGGCTTTTATGGCTATGGTAATGAATATTTACATTTTTGTCCATTACTGCATTTGTGTTTTCCTTTTTTTCACTTCCAGATATTTCAATATTATGTCATGATTTTTTGCACATTTTGTCTCTTTTCATGACTCGCTTTCCTTCTTTGCATTATTCATATTTTTATTTACACTGCTTCTTTTTGTTATCTTTGACAGAAAAGTTCTCCTGAACTCCAAAGAATCCACTGTAAATCTATTATTGATCAACACATTCATTTTGATGTCCCCACACAGCTTTATATACCTGATAACTCTCTGGATGGAGTTCGTCTTCATCACCTTCATCACCAGTCACAAAATGGGGCAGTTCCAGTCAGGAAGTGTGCCGATTATGTGGGACAGAAGGAGCAGCTAATTACAGTCTTTAAGGCTGACAGCCCTGTTGTCTGTTCCTCATCTCCCCACTGTTTTTAATTAGTTTCATTAATTAGACTCTAAATGGGCCACGCTATCATTTATGTCACATTGTTATATAAAGTCCCAACAGATTTAAATAGACTGTCACCGCTGTCCAATCAAAGAATAGATGGGGGCGGGCCTCCCTACAAAACAAATATTTCAAAGTGTGACATTTAAGTGGTTTAACTCGAGATCCAGGTGTGCTTTACCTGGATTATCTGGAAGTGAAGCACACAGTGCCGTAGCCATAAGGAGTGTTCATCTGTTCTTGCCAGAATTAGCCGTTAGCCGAACGTGTGGAGCAGCAAACTAATCTCTGCACACGTACAGCACACACACACACTCACACCGGGGAGATTATACACTCAGGGGAGGTCATTAAACAAAAGCGCAGAGTTGTGATGTTGTTGAGAGTAACAGCCGAGCAAAGCTGTGATGCATTATTGATTAGCGTGTGTGTATCAGAGGGTGTTAGCGGTGTCCCGTCACATCTGCAAACACGGAGCTGAAATCTTCTATCCGTGTCTGCAGTGTCATGAAATGTATTCATGTACACAGGATTGCAATCATGTGATCGATAACATCTGAATGCTTTCGAATCAAATAAAATGAATCCCCACTGCAACTGTAGGGAGACTGTAGGAAATGGATTGAGATCATTCCCAATCAGTAGATTATTAGGGCCTTCCATATCTCCTGTCAAAATTCCAAACGAGGGACAATAAAGGTCCAAACGCAAGTAACTGGCACAATTCATACTGGATCAGCTAGTTCAGACCAGTTCATGTCCAAAGGATGGATGGCAGGAAGGCAGAACGAAGACGACACAAATATGAGGTTTTAGACCACAAATAGTTACTTTACAAAATTATTTCCTTAAAAGAGTTTTGAAAATTAATGCCTGTGAGTAAATAAAGATGTTCATTTAGTCAGCCATGTATTTTTTTTGGTCAACTTAGCGTTAGCTGTTCTATGCGAAATTATATTGAATGTTAGCATCAAGCTAGCAGACTTTAGCTTTATGTGCTAAATCGATTTATATCTTTTGTGAATCGATTTTTGATCTATTAAGCTTAAATCGATTTTTTCTGCCCAGCCCAAATAGAAATAAAGCACTCGGCAGACTAGGATGTTTGGCATCATCCGGAAAAGTCCGGTTCTTGGATCCCATTAAAGTGATAATTTATGAGAAATACCAAAGAGAAGTGAATTTGATCATCAGTTTAGATCAGCACTTTTCCTTAAGTCTTCTGCTATGAGTAAAAATGAAAAGCTAAAAGTTTCCTAGATAGACATTGTAATCTGCCAGGAATTGCTAAATACCTACTTTTTGCTCTTCTACCATAATGAAGATCCAAGATGCTTTAAGCTACGTTCACATGTTCAAGTGACCATTTCCAAAGAAAAGTCCATGAAAATGCGCGAGCATTTCAGGCTTTTGTGCTCAAAACTCGTGTGTTTATGTGCAGCTACACTCAGGGCCGGCCCTGGGCATAGGTGACCTAGGCGGCCGCCTGACGTTCCATCTGCTGGAGGGAGGCCAGATTGCAAGGATTTTCTTTTTTTGTACATAAAGATGTTTTTTAAAAAGATAATAAGTAAAACCATAACTAAAATAACTCATAATCAATAATTTTTTTTCTTGGCGCTATGCCCCTCCTTGCCTGACGCAGCTGCGGTTGAAGCTTGGTGGTGTGGGGGGGTGGGGGTGGGTTGTTACAATCTCTTTAAAATTTAAAACTGCCCTCAGGGACAGCTTTAAGGTCAAAAAAGGGGGAAAGAGGAGAAAAAAGCTGACTCAAAGCAGAGGTTTGTCTGTTTTATTTACATTGAACCCCACCCCCCACCCCCACCCCCCCCACCATTTTGGTCCAAGACTACTATTGTTTTTGGCCAGAAAAGAAGAATTTAATTGGCGATCTAGTTTTTTTTTTTTCTCTTCCTCTATTTAAACCCTAAACTACGGAAATCTTAAAACTTTAAACACTGAAGATCTCTGTCAAAAGATCTACCACACTTACAGAGATTTGCCATTCGTTGGTGGGTGGTTAGAGCGGCCGCCTGCCATTGCATACAGTTCGTCTGGCTAGCGAGAAGTGTTTATAAACAACATTTTTTTAAATATTATTTAATTCTTGAGAATTAAAATTAAATATGCACTTAGATGCTACACTAGTTTATAAGATAGTGTTTGGGCTAAAAGCATAGATCCATTAAACACGCTTAGCAAGTTAAACCAGGTTGAACTTTGACCAATCAGGGACTCTGAGCTGATAGTGACATATAGACGTCGTCCCTTTTAATTCCTGGATGTGCCAACCGTTTGAAAATCGATCATGGAGGAGAAATTCATAATTGCGGAATTACCAAGTTTTACATTCACATATACATAGAAAGAAAAAGCCTGGAGAAAGACTTGCACCGCTTCAACATTTCACACCAAGCCTCTTCCAACTGTGGGTTCATGGTAAATAGTGTAAACTTGTACAGAACTTTTCTACCAAAGTCCAAACAGGACAAACTGAAACCAAGTTTAGCAAGTTGACTTTTTCCAGTGTTACAGACATAAGCAAAACCTGTAGAACAGAACAGTGAAGCTGACCTCAACACTGATAATCATTTTTACAAAACATAGGAAAAAAAACACCTGCTTAATATTTATATTTCTAGTTACAAACACACAAATACACATAAACAGTTTGTTTGTTTGTTTGAACAACTACATAGAAAGAGCAGAACATACTGGATAAATGCCAAACAGTCCCTTGTTCAGTACCAAATGTCCTAGCTGATTATTCTGCCAGTAGACAAGGTTAAAGTTACAAGTTATTTCAAACCAAACAGTTGACAAACCTGATTGTCCCTCTGAAGTTCACAATGGTTTCAAATTAAAACTACAATTCCTCATTTGAATCTGAAAACAGATTAACCGGTAATACTTAGGATCTACACGAGAGAAACAAGGTTACCTTGGTGTCAAGGAATCAAGAGTCAACCATGTTGACCTAATGTCGCTTTGTGGCGTTATGAATCTGACCAAAAACGTCAGGATCCATTAACCCTTTAACCAAAGATCAAAAGGAAATCTCCTGAACCAAAATGGCTGCATTCATACAGAGACCGGACAGCTCTCGGTGAGGCTCCCCGGAGTCCCAGAAGACACCACAAATGCCTTCTCCGAATCCACAAAACACATGTGGACTAGATGAGCCAACTCCCATCCAGTACCCTTCCAGGACCACCATTCCAGGACGGAAACCGCACTGTTGTTCTTGGATCTGAGGTTCAACTATCCGAAAAACTCTCGGATTTACTGTCTAGTACCTACCTACCTGACATTTGTAGAGCCAAGAAAACGTTGGGCTTGTTAGGATCAGAACATTCAGAATCTGGACTTTCAAGGTTCAATCAATGAGAATCAAACTTAGCAAAATATAAGAAGCCTTTGGGACATGAAATTTGTCAATATGGACAATCGGGGACAGTTCAACACCAAACCAGACAATCAAATTCCAACACTTTGACTTCTTGATGTTGAGATAAATATACTATTTTTGGTGAGTCAAAGATACCGATGGCGGAATAACTATACATTACAAAAACTGAGCTGTACCTTTATGGAGAAGGGGCGTGGTTTGTATGGGTTCCTGCTTGGGGCCCTTCCCACGACGGCGTTTGAACCAGAAGAGTTTAGTCTTGCGCTTCCTGGTGGGCTGATAATGGTACTGCGGAGGTACCTGCGCCTCTTTCAGAGGGTTTCCACCGTTTCGAGTGGGCGGCACGGGCAAGAGGTAGCTCGGAGTTGCGTCCGGTTGGTACCGACCGTTGAGTATGGGGTAGGACGGGTGCTGCCCCACAGAGGGCGGGAACGACTGGTTGGGTTTTTGTGATTTTCCGGAGCATGGAAGAGTTTCCCGTGAACTTCAGGGGTGAAAGAAGGGTGAATGTGGGGGCGTGGTGGGAGGTGCCAGGGACTGTTGCCCAGACACTGAAGATTAGCTGTAGGGAGTTTTCGGTCACCCAAGGCGGACCGCGGCCTGCCGCCACCGTTAGCGTTTAACGCCAAGAGGGCGTCGTGTTGCTGGTGGATTTTGGCGCTCAGCAGACGCCGTCTCAGACTCCCTTCTGTTTTCGGCTGCAAAACGGGCATCTTGCGTGGGAGGAGCTCGTCTCTCTCTTCATCTGGACCTCCGTTCCAACAGTGGGATTTCACACTAGGCCCCGCCCCCTCCCCGCTAAGACACTCTACATATGAAATCATCCTGTGCGAAGAACCTACTGGCTATAAAATGAAAGTCCGTGCATTTTTAATGCTGGAAATCAACTTACTGAACATAAACTTTTCATAATAAAAGCTCAAAAGGGAAATTTGACCTTTCAAAATAAAAGCTGAAGAAACTATTTTTCAATCCACAATGATAAAACATTAAGAAACCTCCAGGGATGTCCAGAAAAAAACCTGTTTCTTCTACTTTTGGCATTTGGTCCTTCAAAGTAAAAGCATGGTTAAATCAGCATGATTTTGGAAAATCTTCAGAAAAAAATATTTCAATACAAAAAAAAGGGAAGTTTCCATCCAATAATGCAAAAAAGAATTTCTTCAAATGTCCACCTTTCAGAATAAAAGCGGGGCTTGACATTTCTTGCACTCTCGGACTTGAGCTTTGCTTCAATCCTTGACCAGGAAGATCTCCCACTTCTCCGTCTCGGACAAACTCCTCTGTGGAAGTGTATTTCCTTCAGATGTGTTGACGGTATCCTGCTCTGCCTTTTCTCCTCCCTCTGACTCTAATCTACTAACAAGGATTATCCAGGCCTGCAGATGGCCTTTGTGATGCAGGTTTTTCCCCAGCACTCACACCACATGTTGCTTGTTGCCGTGTTACCGTTTCCCATCTGGATCTCAGAACCAAACCAGAGCAGTTCCGGCTCCACACCGTAGCTGCACGCTTCAACGTTTCTAGCGTTTGTTTTTTTTAATAAAAGCCCATCACTCTCAGCTCTGCAGAACGTGTCTAAACTTGAATTAATCCTCTGAGAAAAAGCACCAAATACAGAGTGAAAGGACAGCGAGGGAGTAATTGCTTGAGAGCTTATTAAAAGCTTCTTGGAGAAATTTGAGATATTTACAAAGAGAAAAAAGTGCTTGAAGCGCTGTTTTTATGTGTGGACGTGTGCGTGGCGTGCGATTCTGGATAAAAACTGCCAGGAAATCAAACAAGACAGAATACTTAAAGACCCACGACAATGAAAGTTAGGTTTTTAACACGTTCTTTTAGCATTTTTTGTATAAAAGACAACATATTAAGCTTAAAATTGTATTTATAGATATTTCTTGGTTTGAATCGTTGTGTGTGTTATATTTGTGAGATACAGATGCAGGTGACTAGATCCATGTACGGCCGAGTTTTCCTCATGTGAGCTCAAAACTGTTCAGCTGGATGGTTCCGATATCACTCACCATTTTCGCTGTACCGCTAACGTTAGGTTGTGGGTGTGAGGGGCTGTAAGCTAGCGGGAGAAAATGTAACCACAGAGTTCTCAGTTATGGGGGATGGGAATGGGGGTGGGGTTGTTCCGAGGTGAATTTCCTAACAAACTACTGCCGCTCTGCTGAAACTATGTTCTGAAAAATGACACAGGTTATAAGATTTTGCATAATAATGGCATTATCATAATTAAAAGACCACAATAGATCAAAAGATGATCAAAATGGGACTTTAACGAAAATTGTCGCAGTAGCACGACAAAAAGGTTCAAAGGAGTCCATAGAGGGAAACAAAGACAAGTAAAAAATAAAATAAAAGAAAATGAAATACAGACAGGAAGATACACAAACTGGATTAAAATACAAACGTCTTCATATGAAACCATGCAAAAAAATCATATAAATTGTGTGAAAAAGCAACAAAAAAAATGAAAAAAAAAGAAAATTAAAATACTGACTTTAAGCAGCTTCTAATGAACACAATATAGGACAAACTAAACTGAAAATAGTTTTAGTAGCAGTATTACAGTTATTTGCAACCCTATTATTTTAATGTTTTGTTAAAAAAAAATGCCATAAACATAAAATATTTAAGTTCACAAATCTGATTGATAGATTGTCTATTTAATGAATAGACGTTCATCTTTCAATACGGCCAGAACACATTAAAATTCAGCTCAACTCAAATTCTTAAAATAATAGAATTAAAGTAGCTTAAAAGTTGAAAATACATAAAAAAATCAAAGGTCATAGAAATAATTAAAAAAAAAACAGAATCAAGATTCGGTGCAAAAAGAGAAAGAGGGAATTACACAGAACTATTACTAATAAAAAATAAAATGGGCAAAATGGAACCAACAATTAAAAAAAAAGTGACAACTGTGTTTCCAAAAAGAGGTAGAATTGAGAGGTGAACAAATTATTATAAAAAAAAGAATCAAAACATGAATATAAATATTTTATACTTTTTTCATGTAATTTGTGACAAAAGTTAAATTATTGGTGTAGAAATGAACAGATCATATTCTGAGCAGTTTATGCTGGTTTTATGTGAGTGAGGTGTTTCCTTCCACCGATGGTTCTCCGGGAACCCAAACATCTCTCTGATCGAGGACGAGGACCAGCTCGCCGCCCGACAGTCACGCTCATCTGATTATGAAGCGACTGGCTCTCTGGAGTCACAGGTCACCCGCCTCGTGACCGACAGACACGAACCAAATGAATAGAAGCCTCTCCAATCTTCAGCTGGCTCTCTTCCACCTCTCTGTTTTGACACTTTGATGGGTTGGAGCGATTAAACATCTTGTAGTCTGTCATTAAATTTCAGCTGAGGGCAAACTTTCATCACAGAAAGAAAGAGTGCAGTCGTTCAGTTCAGGTATCTTTGGTTTTTTAGATTCTGAGACACGTTTTTCTGTATTATCTTCAAAGGCTTTTATGAATCATTGTCGGTGAAAGGTGATGGATTTACAGGCTCACTTTAAAATAAATCAAAAGCTACTTTTTTTTTTTTTTTTAGATTATCCTGTTTTTTCTCTATATCTGACCATGCAGGACAGCAGGAGAACCTAAAAGATTACAGTGAATAACCAGAACAATCTCCTCAATTTTGATTCTATAATAAGATAAAATTGTGTCATGAGAAAATCTGATAAATCAAGTTTAATGGTGTTTATTTAAACAGGACTGAAACACTTTTCTGTGACAAAAAAACAACTAATTATTTGAAAAAGAAAAAAAATATATATAAAAAAAAAAATAACCTCAGGCAATATGATAATAGGTAAGGATTTAAATAACAGAAAACAAAATTAAAGCATAACTGATATATACTGCAGAAAAAATGCTTCAACCTCCATGAAATTCAATGACAAAAAGTTGCAAACAGACATGAAAAAAATAAAGAAAACATCAGCAGAAAACAAGACCAACACAAAGAAGACGAATAATAAGAATAATAAATCAAAAAGTTGATGAAAGATCGTCTACTTTGAAGAACAAAAACTCTTTCTACTTAAAAAATAGTCAAGAGGAAACTAAAGTTGAAAAGAACTACAAAAAAGCACTTTTCAACTAACTTCAACATAGACTAAAATAAAAAAAGCAACTTGAACTGAAAAATCAACACTTGAAAATTATCAATAAATAAAATAAACGCCTTAAAAAATTGTTTATTTGATTTATTAATATATTTCCTACAATAACAAACTAAAATACTTTATGCTACTATAAAGAATCTGCACAGAAATTCAAACTGTGCACATGAAAAAAACTAACAAAGAAGCTCTTTAAAAAAAATTAAATATAATAGGAATATTAGAATGAATAAGACTAAAACAAAAATGACTAATAATTTAAAGAATATATGGAAAAGTTGGTAAAAGATTAAGGAAAAAATTTCATACACTATTAATCTATTTGAAACATTGTAAAGCAGAAAACAACAAAAGAAAAATCACATTTTAATGAACTAAAACAGACTAAAATTAGATAAAAAGTTTACACAATTTGTCATTTTTAAAAGTTATTTATAAACCAATATGTACGGTCTAAAACAGTGAGTGGTCTGCAATATTTAACGCTAAAATAACCGTTAGGTTCAGGTTCTTATAGACCAATGAGAGCGACAAAGTTCCTTTTAGAAAAATAAATTAGATGTATGTTTTTGTGACCAAACAATTGATTTATAAAAGTTTTATCAGTTTGTTTATATAATTTTTTTTTTTCTTTAGTCAGGAACTCTCATATGTGGATTCTGAAGATGCTAGAGCTGATAGCTGAAAATCTGAAGCCGAAAGCTTGAAAAAATATTAGCTAAATACTAAATTAGCAAAAGAATGTTTTTTTAATGGAAAAAGTTCTATTTTTGCCAAAACAGCTAGCATATTGTTAAAATATTAGCTAAACTTCAAATTATCCAAAAACTGGAAAAAAATGTAATTAGCCATAACGGCTAGCATGATGCTAAATATTAGCTAAATTCCCCAAAAAAATAAAAAGTCTGATTTTCCCAAACGACTTGCATATTGTTAAAATATTGGCTAAACTCCTTATTATTGTAAAAAAAAAAAAAAAAAAAAAAGACTGTTAAAAAAAATGATTTTGAAAAAATAGCTAACATATTAAAATTTTAGCTAAATTCCAATTAGCCTAAAGATCCAGAAGTTGCTGAACATTTTAAAGTTTGAATCGTTTCTCTTGCTGGAAGTAAACACACAAGTTCACAGTTTTTAAAGTGGAATTTGATCAATTCTCATTCATTACTGAATATTTTGCTAAATATTTCAAAAACTATAAGGCTGATGAATACCAAACAACAAGTAACTGAACTTTTTGATACCAAGATTACAGATATTGTTGAAATTGTGTGATTGAGTTTTCATGTTCCGAAAAACATACGGAAAGGCGCAGGAGAATCACTGGCACAACAATGACTAATAATTATTAAAATATATATTAAATAGCAGAAAAAATCTAACACAAATGAGGGAAAAACTATGAAGCGGAAAACAGCTAAAAAAATAAAGTTCTTTTAGTGAACAAATAAGACTAAGTGAGAATAAAGATAACACAAGAAGCAATTTTTGTCAAAATAAAACACCATGTAACTAAAATCTGTTCAAAAACTATAAAGAAGCTGCACAACTATGTAAAATTAACACAAAAAGTTAAAACGGTTCAAAAAAGAGCTGATATTACGTGGAATAATAGAGCAGGTGCAGAGAAAAACAACACAAAACAACACAAAAGTTGCACTCAGATGAATGGACGATTAACTGTGTTAGTTTCAGTGCAAACAAACTTCTTTCTTTGGGTCTTGCAGGCTTATCTTTCTCCATCATGAAGGAGCCACCACGTCCTCACTGTGTGTGTGTGTGTGTGTGTGTTCCAGAGGCTGAACAGCTGTGTTTTAGGGGCTCAATGGGATGTTTCAGCCTGCCTCGACAGGCCGCCAGCTATTAACGCAAACACAGACGCACGCATGTCAAAGTCAAGAACGCACACGTCTCCTGACCAGCAACGCTCCGCGTCGGGGAAGCTCGTCGTGCAGAAGCACCACTGCAGCAGCGGTTGTAATACTATTAGTTGCAGTAACCATGGCAACAGTTGCACAAGGGGGATGCAGGGGATTAGTACTGACAAACACAACATCTCATTGATCAAAATAAAACTCAATCATGCATCAACACACTTCACTTCACACGTTCTCTCTTCCTCTCTCACCTTTAAAGCAGTGCATGTCGGCCTCGGTCGCCCGGCCTCTTGATGATTAAGCCTGCTGCGTGTGTGCGACTCTGTGAGACTGAATCTAAGCAACAACTGGAGGAAAACACAAGTTCAGACTCAAGAGTCCTCCCTCTCTCTCCGCTGTGTGTTTTCCCCCTCCCTCGTCCCTCCACAATAAAAGCCCACCGCTTCTTTTCCACTTCTGAGTCTACAAGTTATGAGTCCACCGTGTTGTATTGACTCCAACTAACAATAGTTTTCACTACTACTCTGGAGGAAAGTCTTCATCTTCTGAGCAAACGCAGATTTTTACTTTCATGTTGTAGGAAAGTAAAGGCTTTGACGCCTCTGATCTCGACTGTTAAAACCAAGCAGATCACCCACGAGACGGAGGGAAGAGATGATCAAACTGGGCCACATCTAAGCCCCTCTGCAGGGTGCAAAGTACAGCTCCATCCCAGCTGCAAGTAAAACAGTCTCACCTGTATAACAAGCTCTCTGATTGGACACTTATTTTCATTTGTTTACATATACTGCACAAAAACATCTGTAGCATAAGAAAAAAATTTAATTTCGACTAATTGATTAAACCTTAATAACCTCGATTTGCCAAAAAAAAAGTCACAACACAGCTAATTTAACAGCATTGTTATTTTTTGTAGTTTAAATAAAGGTTGGGCGTGATTGATCTGTTCAGGCTGTAAGCAAGTTTTATTTTAAGAAATAAGAAATTTTTATTTGTAAAAATATTCAAATTTAGATTACATTTTACAAAGCAATCCCAATTAATCTCTTCGTTTGTTAAAAAGGTTTTGCATTCTTAATTATTTCTATTGGAAAAAATATTTCTGAGAAAATTCAAGTTAAAAATATGTATTAATTATGTGTACTTTTATTTTGCATTCTAGTACGCTTGCCGAGACTGCTCAATTTAAAAAAATAAATAACCTTAAAGTTGATTTTACTTAAACAAACAACAAAAAAAACCGTTTTACAGACACACTTTCACCGTTTTGTCTTGTATCTGAGGGATATCCGCAGAACAATGCTCGGTTGAAATCTCGCGACAACGATTTTTAAACAGAACGTTGTAATTGGTCGGCGCTCTGGTTCGAGAGAGCTGATTGGACGCACTGAACGTAAACACGGAAGTGAGCATATAGCCTCTGGCGGGAGGAGCCGAGAGGTGAAAATATTTTGATTTTTTGAAGGTTTTACTTTTTTTTTTTTATTCCTTTCAGCTTTAGAGCTTAAACACAAACTTCCGGAAGTGAAAGTTACCGCTGGTATGTGTGGAAAAAAAATTATTTTTATACGTTTTGTTCATGTTATGCTAGCTTAAAGCTCGTTCGGTTTTCATTGTAGCACGTGCAGCTTAGTTCTTAATGTGTAGATTTTTCTTCAAATTTAAGCCTCCAGGCCGTAAAGACGCCCTAAAAAGCCTGGGTTTAATCTATTCGGTTTGTATAATTTGTAGATTCAAGCGCTAATGATTAAACATGAGTTAATAGCTTAGTAATATTAAAAAAAAATGCTGTGTAATTACGTATTTAGAATTGTTGATGATGGAAAGCGGCATAACAAATTAAATATCAGATTTTACGCGCATCCAAAGGACATTTTGAGTATTTTCCCCAATTCCTAAAAGTATTGGCTTCACTCACATCTTTTTTTAGAGGTCAATATGATGAGTGGTCCACCTTTTGGAGCTATTACAGCTTCAAATCTTGAGGAGTGTGTTTAACTTTTTTTTTAATTTAATTTTTTTTCTTTTTCAGACATGCCTCTGTCACAGGCCCGAGGCGAGGCGGGAGGTGGGGTCGTAGCGCACCTCCAGTGCCCCCACTGTGGCAGTTTCTCAAAAAGCCACTCCCACATGCTGTCGCACCTGGCCGCCTCCCACCCCGCCCACCTGGACGCCACAGCGGTGGGCCGCCTCGGCAAAATCCTGATGTACCAGAGCGGCGCGCGGCTCTTCCACTGCGCCATCTGCTTCTTCAACTGCCGCGACTTCACCAAGCTGTACAAGCACGTCATCACCAAACACTGCGTGGACCGGGAGGAGGAGGAGGGAGGAAAAGATGGGGACGATGGGAGCGAGAAAGGGGAGGAAGAGGAGGGCGGTAAAGACGGTCTGAAAAGACAGAAAAGCGAGGAAGGAGGGAGCGAAAGGGGTGAGGAAGAGGGGGGAACTAAAGATGCCCTCAACATAAAGAGAAGCGGTGAAGGGAGGAAGGTGGGAGTGAGAAGAGAGAGGAAGAGGAGGGCAAAAAAGACACACTGAAAAGAAAAAGAAGCGATGAAGGAAAGGAGGAAGAAGAGGTAACTGAAAACGCTCTCAAAAAGGAAAGAAGTGATGAAGGGGAGGAAGGTGGAGGCGAAAAGGCTGAGGAGGAGGGCAAAACAGACACTCTTGAACCACAGAAAAGCAGTGAAGGGGAGGATGAGAAAGGTGAGGCGCCGGCGACCATTAAGCAAGAAGACGAAGGGGAGAAGAGCGAGCTGACGGAGGTCAGCGGCTTCCGCTGCCTGATCTGCAGCTGGAGTCACCGGCAGAAGTCCGTCGCCATCAGTCACATGGTGCGCAAGCACAACATCCCGAAAGCCTACGCCAACCACGGCATCAAGCGCGACGCCGCTGCAGACAGCCAAGTCCAGGGGGGCGGGGCCGAGGACGACGAGGGGGCCGGGCTGAGCGAGGAGATGCTGAAGGAGGAGATAAAGGCCACGTCGAAGGTGATCCGCTTCACGTCCAGTCGCTTCGTGTGCCTCATCTGCGGCTGGAAGACCAAACTCAAAGGTACTTCAGGGTCGAGTCAGTTCACCAGATCACCACTAGGGGGCGTTTCACACAAATAACTGAGTTTTTCTACAGAAAGAAACTTTTTTTTTTAATAAAATCATCGTTTTAAGACAATTACTAAATCTTATGGAGTATTAGGGTCAGTTTATAAATAATTATTATGTTTTAAGTTTGACTTTAAAGTCATAAATTAATCGAGAAAAAAGTTGTAACTTAAATTTTCAGAACAAAATTATATATTTAGGACTTTAAATGTCGCAGACTAAGTTTACTTTTTTCTTGTAAAATTTACATGTATTAAAGTTGTAAATGTATCACTTTAAATGTCGTAAATTTATGAGAAAAAAATACATAAATCAAATTTATGAGAGGTCTTACACTTACAAGAAAAAAGTTATACATTAATTTAAAAAAAATTAAAAAACACCAGTCGTCTGTTCATCTTTAAAGTAGTTAGTTACCGAAAGAAAAAGTTGTATATTTACGACTTTATGATAAGCTAAATTTACAACTTCTTTCTCGTAATATTGCACATTTTACGGTAGTAATTTACAACTTTAAAACACAAATTTCTGAGGAAAAAAATGAGGAAAAAGTGATAAATTAATGAGAAAAAAACACCAAAGTTGTCTGTTTTTAAAGTCGTAAATTAACTAGAAAAAAAGTTGGAATACACTAGAAAAAAAGACAATTTACTAAGAAATAAAATTCATAGATCTACAAAAAAAAGATATTAATTTATTATCTCAGAATACACACCAAAATTGTCAGTTTATCTTTAAATTTATAAAGAAACGAGAAAATGGTTGTAACAGTTAAATTACGAGAACAAAGTTGTATATTTATGACTTTAAAAGTTATAAGCTAAATTTATTATCTTTTTCCCGTCTCTCACTATTTAAAGTTAAAATTTATAGGCTAATTTATTATTTTTTTCGTAAATTCAGACGTTTCAAAATTAAACAATTTACTACTTTAAAACACAAATACTTACGAGAAAAACAATTCATTATGTTACAAGAAAAAAGTTCTTTAACGAGAAAAAAACAATGAATGTTTACTTTGACTTTATTCGCAATACTGCTTGTTGTTATCGTCCGAATCTTGTAACTTTATGAGAAAAGAAGTCGTAAATTTATGAGTGTTTTCATTTTTTTGTAAATTTACAACTTTAATCTGGTAATGTAGCCCTAATACTCCATCGTAATTTTTTTTAAATATTTTTTGTAATAAGAGAATAAAAAACGTCTTTGTGTTCCTCTGCAGGCTTTGCCATCAGCCACGTGCTGCGCTCCCACGAGGTGGAGCGCCCGTACGCCTGCAAGGAGTGTGGGCGGAGCTTCTTCCTGCCCAGCCGCCTGCAGAAGCACGTGCGGCAGGCGCACCGGCCGGGCCGCTACGCCTGCCCCTTCTGCTGGTTCCGCTCCGAGTTCCTGGGCGGCTTCAAGAGGCACTGCACCCGCTGCAACGCCCGGGGGGAGGAGGAGGAGGAGGGGGGCGGGGAGGTCAGGGGGGCGGCAGCGGGCGAGGAGGACGACAACGAGGAAGAGGAGGAGGAGAAGAAGGAGACCCGAGCCGCCAGGAGGCGGTCGAGCTCCGGGAAGGAGATGGAGGAGCAGGAGGAGGATGACGAGGATTACTAACCTGAAGGTTTTAGTCTGTTTTTAGAGTGAAAAACACAATCATGTCTCTAGATTTTAAATCATTTTAGCTTCACTTTTTTATTGGAGTAGTTTTAGAAGAACCACATATATAAAATATCAGCTTAGTGGTGATTAGACTTAGAGTCACATGACTCTTTAATGAAGAGAACGAGTCTATTAGAAGAGTCGTCCTGCTGTAGAAACCTGAAAAACTCCATCAAAGTGACACATTGAGCCTGTTTTTAACAAAAAACACCCAAATAATAGAGCCTGAAGTCATAAAGACCAGAAACACTGCAACTCCTCCACTTCTGTGCATATATAAAGTCCTTAAACAATTTTCTTTCAAAAAAAAAAAACCCAAAAAATCTGTCAATGAGCTGGCAATTCATTGGCGTGTCCAGCAGGGGGCGGAGTACAACTCAGCATCCAAGACAAAAAAAAAAAAAAAAGAATTATCACTATTAAAGCTTCTTTTTCGGTGAACATTGCACGCTTCCTTTGAAACCTGTAGCCTCCTGCGATCTTATCTTAGCCTTTTTTTTTTTTTTTTACTTTTAACGTAAAAATGTTTGTGTAAATAAATCCAAGAATGACACTAAAGCTTCGTTTGCTGTATTTTCCGGAACATTTTTCTGTTTCCAGGATCAGTTCTCGCCTCTCGCTTTGAAACATTCCCCGACCGAGCATCGTCTGCTTTCCGTAGAAAACACTTCAGCAAACCTCTTTGCTGGTTGAATTCCTCGCTCGGCTCAAAACGTTTGTGACTCCGCCCAGAACGCTTTGCTCCTCAGATGTGTCGGGGGACACCACGCCCCCTCCAGGGCGGCCATGTTCATTTCTCTCATCCTGCCGAAATCGCCTCCGTCGTCGTCGTCGTCTCTGTCGTCCCTGCTGTTGCCTCTGTCCCGGTGATCGGCGTCGCAGAACTCCCCGTCGTCGTCCTGGTTGAAGGTAAAAGTGAAGTTGTTTGACTGCTTCTGCAGCAGAAAAACAAATGGAAAAACAAATACGGCGAGGTATTTTTTGTACTTTTTTTCCAAAATCTGGTGGTTTAAAGAAAAGGCGTTTTACCGTCCTGGTTTCTGGCTCTCTATACGTGGGGCAGATCATGTGGAAGCGGGGGATGGCCACCTGAAAAACCTCCTCCTTATTGGCTGAAAGAGAAAAAAAGGGGGAGGGGCTGAGGATGGCGGTGCCGGCGGAACTCTTGGCTGCAGTTGGATGGAGCCTCACCCAGCCTGTGGAAGGTGTAGTGACCCTCCATGTACTCCGACGGCGTGGAGAAGGTGGTGCAGCTGGCGTACTCGTGCACCTTCCCCGGCGTCATGACCGGGAACTCGCCTGTAACAACGACAGCAACTGCTCGGGCAGATGGTTTCAGCCATGAGGGCGATTTCGGTGCCGCGGCGACTCACCGACTACACCCGGGCCCTGAACTTCCTCCACGTTTCCATCGGAGGTTGTGATTTTCCAGTACCGGCTGTCCAGCTGGCAGGCGGCTTCAGGCGAGGCGCCGCTGGACATTTCTATTCTAAAAAAAAAAAAAAAAAAAAATGGAGGCTCCTTGTTAACCATAACGATCAAACACATTCCCATTCCAAGTTGTCACATATTGACATTTGTTCAAGACCAAATTTACGTTTTGGGCATCCCCAACTTATCGTTCTTTGATAGGCCGGCTTTTCAAATTAAATCAGGGCCTCCTGGTACCAGACGCAGACGGCAACAGTAGCCTACACTAACCCGGTACCAGACGCATATCGGTATCAAACGCAGTACTGCTGCACCGGACCGGTACTGTACGCGATAAAGACACAGACCGGTACTAGACGCAGTTCAGACACAGTCCGGTACTGGACGTGGGACATACACAGTCCGGTACTAGACGCAGTTCAGACACAGTCCGGTACTGGACGTGGTGCAGACACGGACCGGTACTGGACGCGGTACAAACACGGTCCGGTACTGCACGTGGTACAGACACGGAATGGTACTGGACGTGGGACAGACACAGTCCGGTACTGTACGTGCTACAGACACGGACCGGTACTGGACGCGGTACAGACACGGTCCGGTACTGCACGTGGTACAGACACGGAATGGTACTGGACGCGGTACAGACACGGACCAGTACTGGACGTGGTACAGACATGGACCGGTACTGTAGGTGGTACAGACACGGTCCGGTACTGGACGCGGTACAGACTCGGTCCGGTACTGGACGCGGTACAGGCATGGACCAGTACTGGATGTGGTCCAGACTCGGTCCAGTACTGGACGTGGTCCAAACACATGCAGCCAACTGTAAATTTGACGCGGGCCATGTCTGCTGTGAACGCACCATTAGGGTACTGGTACCGGACACAGACCAGTCGTCAGGACGAGGCCTCACTGACAAAACGCCCAGGCCTCTGATTTAATAGGAACAACTAGAACGTCAAGAAACGACAAGTTGAAGACCCCCAAAACGTCAAAAAGTGATGCGGGGGCGACCCAACCATACGTCAACATGTGACAAATGCGTTGCACGATCACAACACGATTGCGAGCTGCGACACCTGATGCGGTAAGTGAAGAAAAAGTGCGGTGGGTGGACGGACGACAGCTCCGGCAGGAAGGACGTAGAGACGGAGACGGTGATGTCCCCCGTGGTCGCCACGCAGCCTTTCTCGTGAACGTACCTGAGAGAAGCGGGAACAAAAAGTATGAGAGTGATCCGGTTCAGACGGGGAAAACCACTCGTCTCACCTGAAGATCTGGTCTTTGATGATCGGATATTCTCCTGTGACCACGTTGTTCACGTAGGTGGTGAACCACTCCAGAAACTGGAGCCTGAAATGAAATGTGGAAATATTTGTGGAAAATTTGACTTTTCGTAACCGTTCAACTTGATTCCAGCAGAGTGGGAAGCAGATTCCATTAACGGTTGAAAAGTTACAGAATGTTAAACATCTCGTCTAAAAGGATTAAAGAAAAAACGTAAAAGAATAAAGTGTCCTACCAGTGATAAACATGTCAATGGCGGCTGGATCCTGAGCGGTCTGATCCTGGAAGTCAAAGAACTTAATTAGAAAAAAGTTAGAGTTTCTATGCCTTTATTCTGAAAGAACAGGAAGCGCACGCACGGGGCAGGGATAGAAGCTCTCGCCCATCCGACGACCCTCGACGGGGTCCAGGGTCATGTACTGGCTGAGGCCCGTGTGGAAGCAGAAGGTGAGCGGCAGGCAGTGCCTCATGCCCTTCCGCTGCTGGAAGCCGCCGGCCGCCGTCTCCACGTCCAGCAGGACCTCCGAGCGGTAGTGGTTGGACAGCGACATGCTCCCCATGAGCCTGAGGGCGAAAGGAAGGTAAGGGGGAGGTCACAAGGAGGCGGAGACCAGCTCGGGCGCTTCCACTCCGAGACGCTGACCCTGGAATCACCAGCTTCTGGCCGTTGTGGATGCGGTACGAGCAGCGGTAGTCATCCGGAAGCTTGCAGCCGATCTGGGATTCGATGTCGTTCAGCTCCGCCTCAGTGGTGCCCTCTACCAAAATAAAAGAACTGTTTCAAACGAGGGCTAAAGAAAACATTCGAAATAAATACAAAAACAAGACGCAGCAAAAACGTTAATTTAATATTCAACGTTTATTAACCCTTTGCTGACCCAACTTAATTAAAATGATTTTTAACATTTTCCTGGGCATTTTTCACACAATGAAGGACAAACATAAAGAAAATAAGCCTATAATACAAATCAGACATAGTTAGGTTAAAAATGTAACCAAATCAAGAGGAAATTTATTACATTATTGACATTTATTCCCTCACTAACAAGATTATATAGTTCTGGACAACCTAGCCCCTGGATTTTAATGTAATTTGGAAACAAGCTCGCTACTGTTGTGTTTTTCCTTTTCTTTAAACAGCAACTATCACATCACTTGTTTGCCAACATAAAAATCTAACATTTGAACATTTTATTAATTCACTGAAATGGAAACTTGGATGATTTTCTAAACAAATAAAACTTTGATACCTTTTTTTTTCCAAATGACAAATTATTCAAATGCTTTTTATTGTGGTCTAGATTCACCAATTGAGTCAGAATTTGAACCAATGAGTTATATATACAGGCTAGAGATGATATGCTAACTTGTTGCATTTGCAAAGTATGAGGCCATATTGTTTACTGCTGTACTACAATTGTACAAACAGAGCTGGAAAAACAAAAATCTAAGTGAGTTTATTCTTCATTAAGGATGTAATGATTGAGAGCACATCCACGTGAAGAAAAGCACTTATTGGCGTGATGCAGTTTACCCTCGCGATGGAGGACTTTGGACCTCTCCGTTTGGAGGGTGAAATTTAAAAAATAATAATCCCGGACACGTCCCGCACTTAAACTGCCCCTTCAAATTGAGGTGAAGGGAAGTATTCAGATTGTAGACTGTGTGTAGATTTGAATACAACGTACAACAACTTATTTATTTATAGAAAAGTTTAAAATGAAGCTAATTTTTTTGCACTTTGTTCGAAAACATTAAAACTACAGTCTGGATCATATTTATGATGATATGCGTTTTTTCCTTTTAAAATCAGGCAAAAATTAAGCATTTAGTGGATATTTTACTCATTGTTTACTGACATGTCCAATATGGCGTCAATCTTTACGTATCTTGGACAATGTTAACAGGCTAGCGTAGCATCTTTAGCAATATATAAAGGACAAAATGAAATAAAAGCAGGACAAATAGGGCCTACATAGTGCACTAAGTAGTAAAGGAAAATCGCATCAAAGCCCCCCCCCCCTTCCTTCTACCATTTCAGCCTTCATTCTTGCAGTACCACCTTTCAGCGACGCGATCATGCGAGGACAGCGCTGCTGCAGGAAGCTCTTCAGCTGCTCCCAGGCTCTCTTCAGCACGGCGTAGTGCTGGATGTAGCGGCCCAGGTCGGAGTAGTACCGCTTGAACAGGAAGTACCAGGAGAGGCCGCTCTGGAGGCCGTCGGCACTGGACGAGCACAAACGAGACGGGTTAGTCGGCGCCGGCGTTCGGCCGGAGGCGGGGCTCGGGAGAGAACTCACTCTGTCAGCAGCCAGTGTTTGCAGCACAGAGACTTCCACAGCAGGTTGTGCTTGGAGAGCTCGTTCAACCTCCGGTTCACAAAACTGCAGCTACAAGAAAACAAAACACAATCCAAAAACTTGTTGACATACTTTCTGGAGTGCGGCAAGAGTTCATTCGACAGCCTCAAAGCTGCAGGCATAACTGTTAGATGAGAGCTCTCTGTTTACATCCTCTCCTGCTAGCTTACAGCTCCTCAGAGTGGGTCTTTAAACAAAACATAAAGACTTTACCACAATAAAGTAAAAATAAACTACTACTATAGCTCATAATAAACATTCAAAGTTTATTAAACACTATTGACAAATCAGTCACGTGACAAAAACGGTTAGTATCACCTTAAATGTTGCACGTTAATTTTATTAATCTTATTTACAAAATGACAACAGTGCTAGCAAACAAGCAACAGTAAACAACCTGCCAGCAGCTGTTAGCATGCAGCTACATGTAAATATCGTTTACAAGCTAAAACATTTATGAAGCTTTTCTTTTAAAAAAATCTTTTTTTTGGTAGCTTTTTTATTTGCTTACGTCCATTATTTCTGAAAATAAGCGCAAATACTAATAAATTAAACAATTTGAAAGAGAAACACAACATCATAACAGCTAAATGCTAAGCTAACGAGCTGCTGCTCGGCAGGGGGACTTCGTCTCTGTTTACGACAGATAAGCGGTTGTTTGCGGCCGCTCCGCTTCGCGTGTCGGAGCATAAGGTATGGTTGCATACATACTGGACCAGGTCTCTGTAGCTCAGGTAAGTAAATATGTGCAGCAGCGGGTCTGAAGGAAGCTGGTCCATCTCAAACTCCGAGGAAGCTGCCATTGTTAGCTGTAGCCACACTTCTTCTTTACAGAAGCTTTAATGGACAACCGGTTTGGAGTAAACACTGACATCTAGCGGTGGAAAAGGGGATTGCTGTTTTGGACCACTGTTCAGAGGCTAAAAATAAGAAATTTAAGCACACACCACCACCACCAAATATAGTTTTAAAGTAGTTAGGGGATAGGGAGGGATTTCGGACACAACAATATAATATATACATAATAATAAACTTAAAAAACATGACATTTTGAAAAATAAAAACAAAATCACAGAAACTTAAACACAATTTCAAAATTTAACAAATTAGAGAAGATCTATGGAAGCTCAGAGCTGGAAATACATTTCAATGTTATAACTTGAAAATAATGTTATTATGTGAAAAGTTTATTGTTCTAACAATATAACTTTCTTGTTCATACAATATAATATCACATCATTTAAAATGTGTTGCGTTCAGAAACCAATGAACTCCCAGCTCAGTAAAGTTAGAAAGATATTCACAGATTTGGAGTTACAATAAACCATATTTTTCCAACAATGTAATATTTTTATTGTAAGAACATGAAACGTTTTATGTTATAACATGAGAAACAAGCATATTGTTAAAACATGAACATTTTATTATAAAAATCTGATATTATATTGCACAAGCAAGAAAGTTATATTGTTAGAACAATAACTTTTCATGTTATAACATGATATGTCGCTTTTAAAATTTCCACTGGGTGGCAGCTCTGAGCTAAAGACCAAAATTAAAGGTAAAAAAAAAAATCCTCAGGTTGTTGTAGATCATTTTGATGCTTTGAAAAACCTTGGTCATCACTTTAGGCAGAGCTTTCTCAATAGATTTTTATGCTAATGCTATTGTCACAAACACCAATTATAACATATGAGAGTCATAGACTTAAATCAAAATACAGATTTTTTTGCGCATCATCATTGGGAAATATCCTGTTACGTTTATTTTTCATTTTTATCTCTTTAACATTTTTTGTAATTATGTTTAGGTTTCTGATTTTTTTTTCTAAAATTTTCTTTTTTTTTTTTTTTTTTGGCTTTTTTAAATTGTCATTGAGATCTTTAATATGTTTTTGTGTTTAGGGATCTAAAATGATCTGCCAATCAGGAACTCAGCTTTGGGCACATGATGTTTTCAGTGGCTTTTGGTCCCGCTGCTCAACATGCCGGGAGGCAGAGAGTCGCTACGAGGTGTGGAGGCAGCCGGCTTGGACTTTATTGAAACATTAAAAAAAAAGAAAGGGAAAAAGGTCCTCTTATTTCATTTATTTCCCCCTCAGGTTAATACGAGACAATGAGCCGTCAAGCTCAACCACAGAGACACAGAAACATCGCATAAGCAGCTGTCATACAGACACACTCCTCTGTACTGGGAGAATCTGTTAATAATAATCATATACCAATGTTTTTGCAGAAGTCCTCACAATAAACAAACTTTATTTATTAGAGTTATCTGTGTCTTCCATACATAAGTGAGATATCCACAAAAACCGTTCCTTAAAGCAATCATCCTAAATGCATTAGACCCCTGGTTCTTAACCTGGGTTCGATCAAACCCCAGAGGTTCGATGGGTTGATCTCAGGGGTTCGGCAGTAGGGTTGGGCATCGAAGTTCGGTTCCAAGTAGGAACCGTTATGATTTATGCGGTTCTGCCAAAACTGAAAGAAGCTGCTGCAAACGGTGCAGCATGTCGGTGTCAAATTTCATTTGTTTGTGGACATGTCAATCATCTCTACTCACGTCAGTAGTATGAAATCCCAGCCAGTCTCTTTTCTGTTCCTACTATTGTGGGCGGGCTCATATAAAGTCGCTGACTAGGCGAAAACGCGTGTGCCGCGCAGCTCTTCCATGTGTGTCTGCATATCACAGTTTGACAAGTGCTGCATCACATTTGCCAATCAGGAACTCATGGGCTCATGATGTTTTCACGGACCCGATCATCGGACAGAATATTGATCCTATGCGAGTGTTTTTGATTGTTTGTTCTGCGGCGGTGTTGTGTACATGAGTTTGTGCCATCTCCTGTTAAGGAAGGTATTGATGTTCTGGAGACCTGCAGTCAAGGAGTTGTTTTGTCTATTCTTGTCAGAAATTAAACCAGAGAAAACCTGAAGACGCGTCATCCTCCTTTATTCGGACACAACGCCGAGAAACGGGCGAGGCTTTCAAGGACCAGAGGAACGTGGGAGATGCCCATTACACTAGCTCCATACGCTGGGAGACAGACGATTACTGCGCAGGGCGCAAAGCTGGAAGCCCGGAGTGACTCCCCGGCCCAAGCGCGGGGAGCGCAACCACCCAGCTTGGCTCTCCTGCACTGTGATGTTTTATTAGTTTTCATCGAAACAATAATAAAAAGTCCCATATTTTTTTTTCCTCTCAAGTAAACGCGGAAAAACCGTCAAAACTCAGTCTCACAAACAGCGAAGTCACCTGTCATGACCCCCACCCCCCATCGAAATGTTTGACAGGCAGCAAACAGGGAATTTGCAGCGCGTGAAACAAACAAGGTGATGTTCATGCACGGCTCATTTTGTGTACCAGTAAAAAACTTGTTTCTAGATTTAAAAAAATATATATATTCACCAAAGAGGGGTTCGGTGAATGCGCATATGAAACTGGTGGGGTTCGATACCTCCAACAAGGTTAAGAACCAGTGCATTAGACGGTTTCTCTTCCTGCACACAGCCGGAAGAGCGGTCAAACTATTACTAAGGAACATATTTTTTGACAGGTGATGATGAGTAGTAAATTTGTCCTGCGAATCCCGTTCAGTGTGAGTGCATTACACAATCTGAGTTATAGTATTTATACTTCTTCACAACTCAAATGTCATCAATAACTCTGACAGAGATGCTGTTTGAGAGCTTCCTCCCTCTATTAAGGTTCCTTAATCTGACTTCAAGGTGGACAAAACTGTTTTCCTGGACTACATTCTCTGCCTGATGATTTAAAAGTTATATAAATGCCAGTCCGCTGTAAATGAAGGGCCCATCTTTCAGAGGTGATGTGCAACTGTGTGGCGCAGTCGTCTGGAAAGAAAGTTGTTGAGACACGAAAAGGGAAGAAAAATGTTACAAAGTTCATGAATAGAGAGATGAAAAAAGGGAAAAAGATGGACACGATGATTTATGAGAAGAAAGAGAAAATAAAAACTGCCAGTCATGGAGTCTATATTTAGAGAAATAGCTGTTGTTTTTGACATGCTTCAAAGGTTAATTGTTGACTAAGTTGTCCCTAGGTGTGAATGTGAGTGTATATGGGTGTGTGGGTGTGGCTCTGTCCAGAAAATACCCTACCTCCAGCCAGCAAGGTCAAGTGGGCCCCATATGGTTTAAAAGTGGGCAGAAAATGTGGGCCCCGATAGGGTTTGTTCGCAGTTTCTATGGTGATTCCAGTTGTGTTTAACCAACATTGGTTTAACCCTTCCGCTCTCCTTGGGGTCCAGATGGCTCCAACCACATTTTGTTATGCGATTTCTTCCATGACAAATGTGGACGAAGGGGGACAGGATTTTATGTCTGTCATGGACATTAGTGAAACTCCGAAATCAGTGAAAAAAAAAAGTTCAGCGCTCTGTCCTGTGGTGTCCAGATGACCCCACTTTTAATGTAAACAAGCTAAGGAGAACGGAAGGGTTACGAGGTCTCTCAGTGGGCCGGCAGAGCTAATAGGGTCACTCCCCAGGCTGCCAGTCACTAGACAGCAATGAGCTGAGCCGGGGGCAGTTAACAGAAATGAAGACAGCTGTGGATCATTAACCTGAAACAGGTGTGACTGAGTTCAAAACAGAGCATCACCAGAAAGCATAACAACTGACAAAACCCAAACCAAAGTCCACAATCCTGACAGTACCCCTCCCCAAAAAGAGCAGATCCTGGATGTCCAAACACGGGGAACAAAACAAAAACAAGTACAGAAAACATTCAGGGTTCCTGCAGCCAGACTGATGTGAGGAGTATCAGAACCCTTCCTCAGGAGGAGGTACGAAGAGGAGCAGTCCTGACGATTCTCCCCAGGGACAGGAAAAATCAAGGGAAGCATCCCCATGACCCTCCACAGGCACATGAAGTTTTAAGGATGGCCCAGACAGTCCCTCCCCGTAAACAGATTTGGTGGACATGGCATGGCCTAACTTAAATATAGGTGCAGGAAATCCTATCTGATTTGGCGTGAACTGTAGTGGCAGAGATCCCAGCCACTCCAGCAAAAATTCCTTTTGAAGAAGCTTAAAACATTTAATGAATTCACTGAAACATGACAAAAAGCATTGAGAAACAAAAAGAGTGGCAGAACAGACAAGATTCCAGAGCCACCTCAACTGGCTCTTCTCGATTTGCAGGAGCAGCCTCGAGGATCCGAGACTTTGTTCCTTCAGTCATGGCCCAGAGCGCGTGACCAGAGGTGAGTTTTTGAGTAAACATTGACCGGTAAATTGAGAGCTTTGCTTTCCGGCTCAGCTCTTTTTTCATAATGATTGCATAATGGTGGACGCCGCTCCAAACTGCCTGTCAATCTCATGCACCGATTTTTCCTCACTCGTGAACAAGACCTCAAGATACTTAAACTTCTGCACCTGAGGCAGGAGCACTCCCAGTAAAGACAAACTACCTTTTTCCAGTCGAGAACCTCAGACTTAGCGGCGCTGACCCTCATTCCCAAATCATAGCATTTTCAGCAATAACAACAAAGGGAAAAGAAAACTAATGAAAGATACATAGATATGTATAATTTATTTAACCCTTGTACCATCTTATGGGCCTTAAATTGGTGTGTGACTTCTCCCACGAGAAAGGTGAACAGGATCTCATGTTTTCCATGGACACCTGTGAAGCTAAAGAACCCATTAAAGAAAAAAGTTCAGTGCGTGGTCTTGTGGGGTCCAGATGACCCAATTTTTTATAAAAAAAGCTCAGGGGTTTAAGGGTTCCAAACCCTAAATCAACTTTTAATGTCTGTTGGCATCTATAAATGGGGCTTTAAAAGTGCTGTCTATTGGTTGTTGCCACATTTTGGACAAATAAAATGAACTTGCTTAATTCCGAAAATTATTGTCTATAACGGTCGGTGTGCTGCCCCCTACAGGTTGAAATCAGGTATTACAGTTGAATTTTGTGATTGGTCAACTGGTGTAAGTCCCAGACGTTTCAGGACACTATACTCTGCAGCTCCAGTATGAAAACCCCGCCCATCTTTGAATCTGTAATGGTCGGTATAGTTATCGTGTTAGCATTAGCATGGCTAGTAGATGTTTTGTCAGTGGTTAAAAATCTACTGACTTCCACAACTTTCCAGTGGACTTGGAAGCTAGGCAACGTCGTACAATTGGCATTAAATCAGGTGAACTCTGTCCTGGTGATGGGATTGCAATGAACGTTTCACTTGAGATTCTTCACTTAATACGTTAGCCATTATTAGCTTTTGATGCCAGCGTCATTTTACCACTGAGACGGGAGATGGTGGAGGAGAAAAATCCTCAACCATCACAAAAAGTCGTGTGAAGATGCTTGTGTAACGAGGGGGGGGACGGGGTAGGTTCAGGACAACCAGGTTTAGCCATTTCAGGGGGGAATAACAGTTTATTTTGCCACAGGGTTTAAAAGAATATAAATAAGGCTAAAAGTCAATAAAAAAAAATGTCCAGGCACTAGTGGTCCACTTGTAGGTCCTGGTCCAAGGAGCACGCAGTCCAAACCCATGCTAAAAACACATAAAACAAATAAAACCAGGATAAAAGTCAATAAAAACCAAAAGCATGCAATAAAATAATCTAAAAATGGGTTTGAAAAGGTTCCCTTGGACAATTTAAAATGAGGGGAGACAGAGAGGGTACTTAGCTCAAAGAGGGGTGGGTCGCAACCACACCCCTCTCTGCCGGCACCCAAATCGCAGATGTTTCCTCCACGGGGGCTCCACAGAGCGCTGGCGCTTCGCGACACCGCTGCCTGTGGCTCTGGCAGCTGGGGCAAGCCCCCCGGTTGACAGGGGCAGCTCCTCTCTATTCCTTCAGCTTTGGGCCATCTTCTGTGCCTGGTCTTCCCTTCTTGGCTCTACTGCTCCTCCTTTTAAAATGTTCAAAATGGAGTCACCTGGTCCCGCACCTGTGGCTCATTAGTTCATTTGGTGGGGCATTCACTGCCCCTCAGAGTCACAGGATTTAGGAGTAGAGCCAAGGAGAATAAAATCACAAATAAAAACATTTTTAAAAAAAGTTAAAATCCACCCTGTGACACTTGCATCACTTTCCTCTCGACAACTCTCCATACTGAAGACGTTGCATTACCTCAGGCTAACCTCACTGTCAATCACAGATCCAGACCCCCATTTTTTGTTGCATTTATCAAATCTGGGAAGAGAGTAAAGTCAGCCCCCAACTGTCCTGTTGTTTTACTCTTTAAGATAATATTTACCAAATCATTTACTAAGCACTGACTTATGTATTGTTTTCAGACCTTATTTCAGTGAAAGTTTACAACTACCTATCATTAGGGACCAATATAAACAGCTTGAACTTTGGATTCTGACTATCAGCAGGTTAAACTGAAGGAACTGAAAGCTTTTTTCCAGACAAGCAGGAGCAAGCTGGATGAAAACAAGCATGAACTGAAGACTAAGTGGAAGATTGGAGCATTTTCAGAAGGTAACTTAAACATGTAGATTCAAACTAAGTTGTTTATAGAATAAACATAATAAAAAAAGGAACAGCAGTATGTTTTTGTAAAGGAGGAAAACAGAAAAAAGATTATCTAAAGTGTGTTTTAAGTTAGTGTCAATATGTGGTCATTATGCTATTTGTGTAACTTTCTAACCCAACTGATGATAATCTTTGTTATAATTGACTTTCAAACCTCAGTATGTAAGCCATTGCAATAAATCATGTTTTTTAATGTGAACAGTTTATTGAAATAATCCTAAAGACATCTTACAAATTTAGCTATGACAGAATTTCTGGGCGTAGCCGGCAGGGGCCAAAAGGGATTTCTTCCTTGATTTTTGCAGATGATGTTATCCTGTTGACATCATCGAGCCAGGACCTCCAGTATGCAATGGAGCGCTTTGTGAATCAGCTTGGATGAGGGTCAGATCAGTTACAAATCAAGTAGTATGTAGAGACACGTGCTTTGAGAATATTTTCTCTCCATACAGGTCCCATAAAGTCTCTCTGCTTTTGGAATGAGCAGCAACTAATGTTGTTTATTGGGAAAAACTGAACAAGGTGATCCTTAACTTTCTAGAGTTTTAAGGAAGTCAGTTGGTTCTTCTCAGAACTATGGTTGGAGGTATTTATGAACTTTGCTGAACTTATAATACTAATGCAACTTGGTTGGAACAACTTGCACTGTGGCACACCATGGGTGTTTGGGATGTGCTGAGTTACATTGAAGTTTCAGTTAAAATGACAATTTCCCTCGTGGCAGAATAAAGCTTTAGATCAGATTATATATTTCACAAAATTCATCCTCCTTTGCTTGTTGTCTTTTCCAGGATGTTTAGCAAGAATAAAAACCTACCAAGCACTGTGTCCTTAAAGAGTGACCATTTTGCAGACTATCCTTTAAACTTTAAAGATGGACACCAGTCCCCTGAAACAAGGTGAAGTTTTAGTCTGCATCAGGCAGTTTCTCACAAACTGTGGGAGAAAAAGGCTGGATCAGCTTGCCCTGTGGTACACCATTGCTGCTTGTGATGTGCAACATAGACCAATTTAAACTAAAAAAAAAAGGTTGAAGTTGCAGTTTGATTACAATGTCATTCTTGATAGATCAGATCACACATTTTTATAAAATTATCATATTTTACTTGTTGTCTTTTCCAGGATGTTTAAAAAGAAGAAAAGCCTACCAGCATCAAGCACTGCGTCCTTAAAGAGTGACAGTTCTGCAGACTATCCTTTAAACTTTAAAGATGGACACCAGTCCCCTGAAACAAGGTAAAGTTTTGGTCTGCATCAGGCAGTTTCTCACAAACTGTGGGAGAAAAAGGCTCTAAAGACTAAGGTAATGTAATTATTTAATTGTTTTTTCTTTAAATTGTTTCAATGTTTGCTCTCTGTCTTTTTAGAATGTCTCGTGAGAAGAAAAACCTACCAGCATCAAGCACTGCGTCCTTAAAGATGACCATTCTGCAGACTATCCTTTAAACTTTAAAGATGGGGACCTGTCACCCAAAGCAAGGTGAAGTTTTAGTCTGCATCAGGCAGTTTCCCACAAACCACAAGAAAATAGGAGTTGGAGACCAGATAGAGCCAAAGGTTGCCCCTCCAAATGTCAGGACAGGACATTTTAGGAGGCATTCAGAACAGATTCCTGAACTGCCACAGCATATTCTTCAAGTCTTTCCTCTGAGTGACTTTGCTGGATTCAAGGGATTTTTGGAACTACCTTGAGCCTTTTTTAAACTGGGGAGAATCTTGTCCTGTTAGTCATGACTCAGAACTTACGATCATAAGTGGAAATAGTATCATAGATGGACCAACAAAGCTTCTGGCTCTGCTTTTTCTTCAACTAATCAAACATATATCTGTAACTATTTCACTTAGCCATCTTTCAGTCCCTTGGTCATTTTGTCCCTCAGTCATTAATAGTAGGGTACCCCAATATACCTGAAATCTGCTTTTTCGAGCAGAAGCTATCTACCAATACCATGGAGAATAAGCCTCTTTTTATTCAAGACCGTCCCCTTAGGCTCTCATTCCCAGCTGGTTTACACTTGTGGGGCAATGAACGTAGCAAAGCACTATAGAAGTATATGTCATTTACCAAATGCCATTTGAAAGCAAATTTCTCTTTGAACACTGAAGGTTATTCTTTGAAGAAGAGAGCAGGATACGACAGAGTGCAAAAAGCAGACATAAAACTCTCTTGTGCTTTTAAGACACTTCTGACTGTCCTGCAGTATCACCTTGGGTAATGGACAATTAAATTCCCATCCTCTTTAACAGAGCACATAGCAGCCTGGTACTCAAAGTACTTTTTATCCCTCCTGACAAGCTCCCCATGCAAGATTCTCCTGCCTTTATCAGTGTTGTGGCTTTTTCCTCCTGAGGTAACAGGTTTGCCATTGGAATCCCCCCCCAGTTCCTCACCATATTTATGGGTTGCTCCCCTGACAACAGCCACAGCTCCAAACACCCGAGTTGGCAATGAACGTGGAGGGCATAGTCCACTTGGACTCATTGTCCCCAGACTCTCTTGGCACTTGGTTGATGATCTCCTTGACACAGGAGTTGTATACTCCATGAAAGTGGGCTTAGGTGAAGTTTTAGTCTAAATCAGGAAGTTTCGCAAAAAATGTGGGCAATAGGAGATGATGACCAGGTCCTTTCTTCTGATTAACATTCGGTTTTTAATTAAATTATGTTCTTTTTTAATGTTATCATCTTTCCCTTTTTTAGAATGTCTCAGGAGAAGAAAAGCCTATCACTATCAAGCACTGCGTCCTTAAAAAGTGGTCGATCTGCAGACCATCCTTTAAACTTTAAGGATGGACACAAGTAGTCTGAAACAAGGTGAAGTTTTAGTCTAAATCAGTTTTCTACAAACTGTGGGGGATGGGAGATGATGAACAGTCCCTTTCTTCTGATTAACATTCAGTTTTAATTGTTCTGTTATGTTATTTTTTAATGTTATCGTTGTTCCTTTTTTTAGAATGTTTTGGGAGCAGAAAAGCCTACCAGTATCAAGCACTGCGTCCTTAAAGAGGGATCGATCTGCAGACCATCCTTTAAACTTTAAAGATGGACACCAGTCCCCTGAAACAAGGTGAAGTTTTAGTCAAAATCAGGCAGTTTCTCAAAAACTGTAAGATAATAGGAGTTGGAGACCAGATAGAGCCATATATTGCCCCATTCAGTCATCAGGACGTATTTGGTGTATTTCTCTAGGGACATATCTGGGAGGCATTCAGAAAAGATTCTCGAGTTGGCACAGTATATTCTTCAAGTATTTCCTGTGAGCAACTCTGCTCCTCACACTACTATTAAGGTATAAATTGGCAGAAATAGTGTCATAGATGGACCATCAAAGCTTTTGGTTCTACTCTTAACCACCAAGACACTGATCCCCACATTTCTCCTGGTGGTAATAGGTAGTGTTCAGTAGCGGAGTCGCAATCATTGTGTGAATGTGTGAGTGATTGGGTGTGTGACTATAAAGCCCCGTTGGCCTTCAAGTGAAAGTAACTCTTTGCACATGGAAAGTTCTGCTTTGACGAAGAGATTAGGGCTTAACAGAGTCCATAAAGCAGACATAAAATCCTATTGTGCTTTCAGGAAACCTTTGACTGACTTGCAGTTTGCCCTTCTTCCTGACAAGCTCCTGAAACGAAATCAACAAAATTTTGCTTGTTTTTTTCTTATTGGTGTTTCTGCTTCTCCTCCTGAGATAACAGGGTTGCCTTTAAGATGGTATTCCCCCCAAGCTCCTTCCAGACCCAAGTTCCTCACTGGATTCATGGGTTGCTCCTCTGACAAGAGCCACAACTCCAAATACCTGAGTTGGAAACGACGGTGGAGGGCATAGTCCACTTACACTCATTGTCCCCAGAATCTCTTGGTTGATGATCTCCTGAATATAAGAGTTGTATACTCCATGAAAGTGGGATTAGCCAGATGTTACTGAAAGATCGTGCCAGGTGAATCGATTTGTCCTTCTTCTCCATCAACAATTTCAACTCATCACCAGGTGCTAATCATCTGACAGCTTTATTCTTCTCTCAACCCAAGTGTCTATGAAAAGAACACAGAACTAGAATCCATCACTGACAGTCTGTCTGGGTTGTCTTTGTGCTCAGGAGACCAAATGACACCCTTGTGTTAGAATGTTTTGTAGACAACTTAGCATTAGCATAGCAAAAAAAGTAGTGGACGACATCAGAGTTATGCAGCCATACAGTTCTGAACCCAATGGCAGAACTGAGACGTTAATGCATTTCTTTATCTGCAACTTAGAATTGGGACTTATACTTAGAACGTAAAAGATAGACTTTTTGCTGCGTCACAAATCCGAACAGATTATACATTTCAAAAAATTCATCACCCTTACTTCTTATCTATTCTAGAGTGTCTAAAGAGACAAAAAGTCTAGACATATTGACATTGAGTCTAAATGTAGGGAAAAATGTCTTCTTTGTGTTGTCAGGATGGAGCAGGAGGGACCAGAGATGCTCAGAGGACAGTCAGAGCAGCAGATTCAAACAGAGCTTGACACCATCTTTACGGTTTGTGCATGCAAAGCTTTTTAAAAAAAAAACAAAAAAAAAAACCGGTGGCCTTGTGGAGGAGTGTCCGACCAGAGATTGGCAGGTCGTGAGTTCAAATTCCGGCCGAGTCATACCAAAGACTCTAAAGATGGGACTCACTGCATCCCTGCTTGACACACAGCATTAAGGGGTTAGATTGGGGGGTTAAACCACCAAATGGTTCCCGAGCCCAGCTGTGTCTGAAGCTCACCCCTCCCTCAGCCAATTGATCAAATGCAAAGAATAAATTTCCAAGACCTGGTCATGTGACGAATAATGAAATTTTAACCTTAACTCAAAGACACACTGATGACATGTTTTGACATGCTTATGCACATTTTGGTGCTTTAATTTTTAAGATGTTTCATTTCTTTACTGTCATTGATCTGACAAAATAACTGAGTATTAGGGTAGCAAAAAAAGAAAAAATTTAGATGAGAAATAAATTTGAGAATTAAAAAAATATATATCATTTCATTTTCAAGAATGCAAAAATTTAGTTTAATAAATTGTTACTTTTTTTTCACGAATTTCAAGATTTATTTCTCAAAATTGTATGACTATTCGCGTAAAATTTAGACTTTTTCTCACAATTTTATAACTTCAATTTCAATAAATTTAGAATTTTTTCCCATGGTATTACGCATTTATTCTTGTAAAATTTTGACTTTTTCTTGTGATCTCATCGTTTTATTCTCCTATATTTGTTTTTCTTCTTTATAATACTCAGTCGTATCAGAGAGTCAGGAGGATAAAAAAACATACCTCATCTCATGGAAGTTTGATTTCTCTAACCTTTATTTTTCAGCTTCTTGAAAAGAACATTGCCAGGTTTGTGAAGAATGAGCTAAAAAAGTTCCGTGAGGCTCTCAGACCAGATTTAGCAAAATCTCCCACCAGCCAGAAAGAGAAAGAGAAGGTGGGTTCTCATAATGCAGAGCATAGACAAAGTAGTAGAGCGGCCTTTCTGAAGATCACTCTGCACTTCCTGAGGGAAATGAAGCAGGAGAAGTTGGCTGACCTTCTACACAGCAGTAAGAGAACTTCACACAATGTCAAATCAACAGTTTGCTTGAAAATAGGGATGTCCCGATCTGATCACATGATTGAAAATTGGGCCTGATCACATGGTTGATGATTTGATCTGTTTTGAATATTCAATGTATTTTTATTATGATCAACGCTTTATGTTTCAAGCGTTTATCCCTAATAAATACTCCACTAGAAGTCTGCACGTCATTGATGGATCATGACACGTTATTGCCGGAAAGCGCAGCAGAAAACAACAGTTCAAGCAGGAAGCTAACAGAGTCGAACTAGCGAGATGTTCAATAAGTCTTTAAAAAACGCTTTAAGCAGACAGCAAGTGTCTCTTATTGTTTGCCTTGTAGCAAACATCAACCAAAAAAGGCATTTCAACACAAAAACGTTTGTTTTCTTTCTCCCTCTGTTTCCAACTGCTCATTTTCGTGGGTATGGGAGGGGCTGCTGCAGACAGTGCAGGCTTTTAGGGGATTACTCTTAAATGAATGAACGGATTAATTTCTTTATAGGGAGGAATGAACACTAAAATGTATTTAATATCTAAAAGTAGAATTTTCATGGTAGGGCTCCTTCGTGGTTGCTCCCCTCTGTGCTGCTGACAGATAGACGGCTTCACAGCAGCTGCTAACTGCTAAGTGCTAGCTCCATGATTTAACCACTTAGGACCCGAGCCGTTCTTTGATATGCCCGTTTCATTTTTCTGACAGAATTAAAAGTAAAAAAGAATACTTCTGTGGTAATAAACTGTAAATGTGAGGTTAAAGTCTCAAGAACTTAAAAAAAAATTCAATTTTATTGCATAAAATTGTACAAAATTGTGTTACATTTTAAAATTTGCACGAAATTGCACAATGTCAGAAGTGCATGCATGAATTTCCTGAACATGCTGAATGTTTTTATTTGCATACATTTAATAAGTTGTAGAATTTGCAGAAATTTATAAAAATGTAATTCATATGAATGGGGCTGAAAATGAATCAAACCAGCTGAACATTTTGATACCAATATTACACAAGTATAAAAAGTGCACAAAGTTTTATGACAATTTGAAAAATTTCCATTAATTGTCAATGGGGCTAGTAAACTAGAAACATAGATTGAGTTAAAATTGTAAAGTACACAAATTCCAAAAGTAAAAGCACAAATGTCCTGAACGTTTTAATACCACTATTACATAAGTTGCAAAGGTGCAAAAAGTTTTAAAAGGATTTGAAAAATTCCCATTCATTTTCAATGAGGCTAGCAATTAGCATAATTTGCATAAAAACCATACACTTTGAGAAAAACAAATGAACAAATATGAATGTCCTAAATTTGTGGAACGTTTCGATACCAATATTGCATAAGTTGCATAAATGCACAAAGTTGTATAACGATTTGAAAAATTGACTTAACATGGGCTAAATATTTGCATAAATTGCGCAAAACCTCGAAAACCATAAAATTTGCAAAAACCAAAAATACAAGCAGGAATGTCCTTAACGAGACAAACGTTTTGATACCAAGATTGCATAAATTGCATAAAGTGTGCTTGAGTTTTTACCTGCCGAAAAACGTAAGGAAGAAAACAGGTATGATAAAGAGAAAGCAAAAAACAATGCTGACTCAGCATTCACACTATAATCTTTCAATAGTTGAGGTTCTATTGAAAATATCGACCTTTCATTGGAGCAGATATTATTCTAACGGGTTCCATTTGGCTTGATGTGATTTGAACACATTTTAATTGCTATCAAACACAAAAACGGATGAAAATTCATGTAGGCAAAACGTCAAACGGGCAGCCAAGATGCACAATGCTGCCTGTTTGCTGCAGGAGTTTTAACTGCTCCCAAGGCTAAATTTTGTTGCTGTAATGAGAGGTATTTTCTGTTTTTCTGGGTATTTTAAGGGGTAATTGTAAAAATAGCAATGTTTACCAAGTGGCACAGTGAATATTTTAAGTGCCGCTATAAAGTCATGTATTTTCAGCTTCAAAATAAGAGCGGCCAAGACAGTAGTTCAGCTCTGGCTGCAGTCAGCATAATCATTTCCTTATGTATATCTATATATATATATATATATATATATATATATCTATATATATATATATATATATATATATATATATATATATATGACAGTTTCAAATTATATTTATCCTTGTTTACCTTTATTGTCCCGCAGGTATATGAAAAGCAAAGAGGAGCTAGGTCAGAGAATAGTTCAGTAATTAATTGTTCTTTAATGTATGACATTCTAAAATTGTCTTACTTTTATGGGATTTTGTGATTAGACAAATGTAAGCAACTTTGAGCTGTGAAGAAAAGATCTTCTGCAGCTCTATGTCTCATCCCCATTCTGGAAAGCTAGAGTTAATGTTGGAAAAAGTTAAAAGAATAAGATCATGATTACCTTCATAAACAAACAAGCAGCCTTCGATTAAGTACTTGTAGTCTTCGCCTAACTTTGACCGGGTTGTCGAATTTGATATCTCGATGTGTTTGTCAAACTTGTTCATTTTTAAAATGTTTTACATAAATATTGGATCAGTACTTTGTATCACTAAAAATCAAATGACTCAGGCCCAAAAAAAACCTGATCGGGACATCTCTACTTAAAACCCAACCTAATGTTTTCTGTTTTTTATTCAGAAAGCATTGTCCCAGAGTGCCAAAGCTACGTGAAATACAATCTGAAGGAGAGGTTCCAATGTTTGTTTGAGGGAATCGCTAAAACAGGAATCCCAACCCTTCTGAATGAGATCTACACAGAGCTCTACATCACAGAGGGAGGAACTGGAGAGCTGAATGTTGAACATGAGGTCAGACAGATTGAAGCAGCATCCAGGAAAGCAGACAGAAGCATCAGACCAGAAGAGCTCTTTGAACTCTCAGCTGGACGACTAGAACCAATCAGAACCGTGATGACAAAGGGAGTCGCTGGCATCGGGAAAACAGTCTTAACACAGAAGTTCACTCTGGACTGGGCTGAAGGCAAAGCCAACCAGAACATCCACTTCATATTTCCATTCACTTTCAGAGAGCTGAATGTGCTGAAAAAGAAGTTTAGTTTGATAGAACTCATTCATCACTTCTTCCCTGAAACCAAAGAAGCAAGAATCTGGAGTTTTGAAGACTTCCAGATCATCTTCATCTTTGATGGTCTGGATGAATGCCGGTTTCCCATTGATTTCCGCAAGACTCAGGTTCTAAGTGACCCTAAAAAGCCTGCCAAAGTGGGTAAGCTTCTAACAAACCTCATCAGGGGGAATCTGCTTCCTTCTGCTTATATCTGGATAACCACAAGACCTGCAGCAGCCAATCACATCCCTGCTCAACTCACGGACATGGTGACAGAGGTCAGAGGGTTCAATGATCCACAAAAGGAGGAGTACTTCAGGAAGAGGTTCACAAATAAGTCACAGTCCAGCAGAATCATCTCTCACATCAAGTCAGCACAAAGCCTCCACATCATGTGTCACATTCCAATCTTCTGCTGGATCACTGCTACAGTTCTGGAACATCTATTGAAGTCCAGGGAGGTGGAAAAGCTGCCCAAGAGTCTGACTGAGATGTACATCCACTTCTTGGTGGTTCAGGCCAAAGTCAAGAAGGTCAAGTATGATGGAGGATTTGAGACAGATCCTCACTGGAGTCCAGAGAGCAGGAAGATGATGAAGTCTCTGGGAAAACTGGCTTTTGAGCAGCTGCAGAAAGGAAACCTGATCTTCTATGAATCTGACCTGACAGAGTGTGGCATCAATGTGACAGAGGCATCAGTGTACTCAGGAGTGCTGACTCAGATCTTCATTGAGGAGAGAGGGCTGTACCAGAACAAGGTGTTCTGCTTCATCCATCTTAGCGTTCAAGAATTCCTTGCTGCTCTTCATGTGCATCTGACCTTCATCACCTCTGGAGTCAATCTCATGGAAGAACAAAAGACAGAACCAAAAATGACAGAGGTGACTACAATAACAAAGACAGTTTTCTACCAGAGTGCTGTGGACAAAGCTTTACAGAGTCCCAATGGACACCTGGACTTGTTCCTCCGCTTCCTCCTGGGGGTTTCCCTTCAGACCAATCAGAATCTCCTTCGAGGTCTACTGACACAGACAGGAAGTAACTCAAAAGCCATTACAGACACCATTCAATACATCAAGGAAAAAGTTGAAAGAAAGCAATCCACTGAAAAGTACATCAACCTGTTCCACTGTCTCAATGAAGTGAATGATGGTTCTCTAGTGGAGGAGATCCAACAGTTCCTGAGTTCAGGACGTCTCTCCACAGAAAAACTGTCTCCTGCTCAGTGGTCAGCTCTGGTCTTCATCTTATTGTCATCAGAAAATGATCTGGAAGTGTTTGACCTGAAGAAATACTCTGCTTCAGAGAAGGCTCTACTGAGGCTGCTACCAGTGGTCAATGCTTCCAACAAAGCTATGTAAGTATCTAATAAAAAGACAAACCCCAGTTGTGCAAGAATGCTGCAGTTTTTAAATGGACTTTTGTTGGGTTCTTTCAGTTTGAGTGGCTGTAATCTGTCAACCAAAAGCTGCAAAAAGCTGTCTACACTTATCAGCACTCAGTCATCTAGTCTGAAAGAGTTAGACCTGAGTAACAACAACCTGACAGATGCAGGAGTGAAGATTCTGTCAAAGGGATTGCAGAGTCCTCAATGTAGACTGGAAGTTCTAAGGTTGGTGATTTAGTGTCAAGTCATCACTAAACTCAAGAGTTAGACTATATGCATGCACTTTAAGACGGACGTAATCTAACACATCTCTTTGTCCATTTGCTCAGGCTGTCAGGCTGTCTGGTCACAGAAGAGGGTTGTGGATTCCTGGCCTCAGCTCTGGCCTCCAACTCCCACCTGAAAGAGTTGGACTTGAGCTACAACCATCCAGGAGAAACTGGAGAGAATCTACTGAAAGATGCTGTGTGGAAACCTCTGAGACTGAAAACTGCACTCAGGTAGAGAAAATTCTGTCACACTGATTTTCCCCTGAGATTAAACTCCAACAAATTTGGCCTCATTTTGGTCAAATCTTCTGAGAAAGTTTGTCTGAATACTGATAAAGGAAATGTTTCAACTAATGAGTTATATAGGCCCACACTTTGCCGCAGTATGAAGCTCTTTTAGACAAGTTCCTTAGGGTTCTGTCACTTGGGCGACAAGGTATTTCACCTGGATGGGGTGGGTGGGGAATGCTGCCTGTACTTTTGTGGTCAAATGTAGCGGTGGTGCTGGTATGATTTTAGGGTATAACCCTGACCTTGATTAGGGGTTGGTTTTCCATTTGGGCTTCTTTTGCCCAGGTTCTGGTGGGGGGCTTGTATGGAACAGATCTGTTGCCCCCAGGGTGTTGCCTGTCAGTACTGCTGGGGTACTCTATGTTTGTCGGCACCCTCCTGGGTAGGGATGCCGGGTGGTGTAAGGGCAGATGGCTCTATCAGATTTTATGGCTTGCATTGGATATGTAGGGGTTGTCTAAGACAAACAGGAGTTTTCAACAGATCATTCACCCATCAAATTTTAAATTTCCTCAGATTGGATCATGCTGGAGTTCAGATGCTGAGAGCCGGCTTCAGGAAGTGTAAGTGATTAAAAAAATAATACATTTTCTCTTTTCTATCTTACTACGGATTGTTGTCATGTTTCTGCAGATGTGGCTCGACTCACTCTGGATTTAAAGACTGCCCACAAGAACCTGAGGCTGTCGGATGACAACCGCAAAGTGAATGCAGTGGAAGAGGAACAGCCGTATCCTGACAACCCGGTCCGGTTTGACCATTATCAGCAGCTGCTTTGCAGCAATGGTCTGACTGGGAGGTCCTACTGGGAAGTAGAGTGGAAGGGAATGGTGAACATTGGCATCACTTACAAAGGAATCACGAGGAAAGGAGAGAACGCTGACTGCATACTGGGGGGCTACAACCAGTCCTGGAGTTTGTTCTGTTCTGGAACCACCTATTCTTTTTACCACAACAGCCAACAGACAGAAATTGCTGCACTTTCCGACTCTGACAGAGTGGGGGTGTATCTGGACTGGCCCTCTGGCTCTCTGTCTTTCTACAAAATCTCCCCCACATCTGAACTGATCCACCTCCACACCATCAGCACCAAATTCACAGAGCCGGTTAACCCGGCTTTCAGGGTCGGGTTTCAGTTTGGTTATGTGGCTTCTTCAGTGTCCCTGTGTGAGCTGAAATAGGTTTCCATGCCATGCAGTGCTCAGAGATAGAAAAAAGACACAACAACTTCTACAGACAGATAATTATTTTGTAGGTATAATTTTGGAAAACAGCCTTGTCACATGGAGTACCTTATATATGAATTCATTCTGAATGTATTTGCTGATGTTGATGCTCACGGCCCTCCGTCAAATTGTCGTTTTTTTTTACGAGTTGCAAACAAGTTTGTGTGTTTTGTAAATATGCTAATGCAGACTGTGGTTTTTACATTATACTAACAAGGTTGGGAACTAGCATAGTCATTAACGTTTGTTTTAGCGGTATGTTGTTGTTGTTCACCTTTCGGCTTATCCCATTTGGGGTCGCCACAGCGAGACAATACCCACTGTTTCGCATCAGTGATTTGGTGAGTTTTTACCCCGGATGCCCTTCCTGTCACAACCCTGTATTTGAAGGGCACATGAACCCTAGTTAGAGAGCAGCGTCAAGGGTTTGCCTACTGCATTCTGAACAAGCTGAAAACTTTTTAAAGTACTTTTCGTGCAGGCTATTAGTAAAGAGTTACAGTAATCCAGTCTAGACGTAACAAATGTATGGATGAGTTTTTCAGTATCACTTTTAGATAACATATTTCTGATCCTAGTTATATTGTGAAGGTGAAAAAATGCAATTTTACAAGCTTGTGATATGTGAGCCTTAAAGGATAAATCCTGGTCAAATAAAACCCCCAAGTTTCTGACTGGAGAATTGGCGGCAATATTTACAACATCCAAGGAGACTATCTGATCAGGTGTTTAGTGCCCAGTATAATGACCTCAGTTTTTTCTGGGTTTAGGAGGAGGATATTAATCTTCATCCAGGACTTAATGTCTCTAATGCAGGAATTCAGTTTCTCTAGGCCGGGACTCCGTAGCTAACTCGAGTACAATGAGAAGACTGTCCATTTACATTAATGAACTGGTATCTATCAGATAAGTAGGATTCAAACCACTGGAGGGCAGATCCTCTGATCCCTATGTCATGCTCTAGTCTCTGGAGTAAAATGCTGTGGTCGATGATATCAAAGGCTGCGCTGAGGTCTAACAGGACCAGAATAGAGATTAATCATTTATCTGAAGCCAATAACAAGTCATTAGTAACTCTAACCAGTGCAGTTTCAGTGCTATGGTGAGGTCTGAACCCTGACTGAAAATCTTCAAAGTGACTATTGTCCTGTAGGTGGCGCTGTAGCTGCTTAACTACAACTCTTTCCAGGATTTTAGAAATAAATGGGAGATTAGATATTGGTCTATAGTTGGCCAGAATGTCAGGATCCAGGCTGGGCTTTTTCAAAAGAGGTTTAACAACCGCATGTTTAAAAGACTGAGGCACATAACCAGTTTCTAGAGAGGTATTAAGAGGTGGGACCAAGTCATTGTTTTGCAACTACGAGTCAAGTCCAAAGTCTTTGTCCTCAAGTTCAAGTCAAGTCCCAAGTCAAAAGCATTCAAGTCGAGTCACAAGTCAAGACCAACAAGTCTCAAGTCGAGTCCTACTATTAATGTTTCAAGTCATTTCAAAAACAGAGTAATATTAATTTCACAGATCATGTTTGCTTTTATAAACTGTTTTCTGCAAGCATATTAGCTAAATTACCATTGAGCTCATGCATCCCCACTCCAAAAATCCCAAACAATTTTACTATAACGAAAACTCAGTTTACTACATTGAAATGTGGTAAGATGGAGATGGCAGAAAACCAGGGTAGTCTGGGTATTTAAGGGGCTATATCATGATTTTCTTAAGCCTTTCAGAGTAAAATATATCCACGTATATGATTGTATATTACCTTTTAAACACTACAAAACAAATTATTTATAAAATTTTACCGTTTGTTATTTTTAAAGGTGTTTTTTCCTATCCACAAGTAAAACGACTCGACTCCATCTGTCACTGTGTGCGGGTGCCGCCCATTTCAAGACATCATTCCAGGGCCAGCAGCGTGTTTTTGTTTTTTCCACGAAAATAAATATCAAATTTTTTTCAAGGATGGAAGCCCATTCTGTACATCTGCCCTAAGTAGGCCCGGGCACTGGTTCACAACACAAATACACACACGGCATCTGCACGACTGTGCCGGACAGGGGGTGGGGGATGGGGGTCTTAAAGAAGACCCGCCCACACCTAAAGTAACAAACACCTGTTTGAGCTGGAATTTATTCAAGACACAGGTGGAAGATATACAGTATTCAGCATCTAAAATGAAAAGTTTTTTCCTGGTCACCACTAGCTACGTGGAGAAATTGGGTTGTCAGAACAGACTCTTCCCAAAGGGGACGGTCTCCCTCTGTGACGTCAGATCGTGAGGACCCGCTTGTTTTCGAGGATATGAGAGGTGCTGCTGCTGAGAGTGCAGTTTTTAGAGGATTACTCTAAAATGCATGAATGGATCAAAATACCACTTTGAGGTTCTTTATAGAGAGAAATGAACATCATAATACACTTAAAAGCTCAAAAAGTTGTTTTTTCATGGTATGGTTCTTTTAGATCCTCTCACTACAGACCAGTGATGTGCAGCTAAGTTTGTGTCTGATGAGGCACAGACTCTTTCAGTCTGATTTACAAACCAATATATTTACCAACTAAAGATTCTGTTTCATATCAGCATCTTTTTATGAACATAGCAGATACATATTGGACTGAGGAAGAATGTAAAATGCATAGTGGTTTAGTTTGACTCCAAAAAAGTGAACAAATATATTCATAGTACATCTGGTTTTATCTTTTTACATTTCTGTTGTGAATATGATTTTACTTTGTTTTGGATACAAATTTTGTTTGTAATCAATACAAAAATTTCTGTCAACTTACTGTTCAAATATCTCACAGAAAGTCAACATGAAAAATTATGTATACAAGTCAAAGAAAAGCAGGATTCAAAACAAAAATGCTAAACGTAAAACTAAAAGTGGTATATATATTAGCACATATATTTAGAAGGTGACTATTCAAATCAAATTGTATATATAAATATATATTACAAAGTTGTTGACAAATATTACTTTTGTTATGAATATATTGAACAGGAATATAGCACAAACACAAGAGATTAATTGGTTATATATATTGATATCATTGATTAGAATTAAATAAATTGAATTTATGGATGTCAAATCTCTCTTATTAAAGTAAACATCTCATGATAGCAGGTGAAACACTAATATAGACAAATACATGCTCAAATATGCAGACTAAAAACCCTTAAAGCAGTTAAAAAAATAATTATGAAAAACGGAGGAAAAGCAGCCAACAGGGACTGTAACCTCCAGAGAAAGAAGACGATTTTTGCTAAAACACACCACCACAAAGCATAAAGCAGCAAAAGGGGCAAACAGAAAATAAGTGATTGAAAATAAACCTGCTTAGCTGCTCCGTGAATGGCCGGATTTACATCAGAAAACCGAGAACATTCTACTCCGGGTCACCCAGCAGCTGCTGCTCCAGCTATGATCGCTCTCGTCCCGCCCAGATCTAGGTGAAGATCTGAGCGGTGGAAAAGTCTAAATCCCCTGTGGTCTCTCTGTGATTATATCCAGCTGCAGACTCACACAGTGTCCCGCTAACTACGAAGTTATTGTCATTCATTTAACTGCAGCTAGCGGTTAGCCGCTATGCTAGCTTACTTGATTTTGCTGCTCCTGGATCAGATAAAGTTGGTTGTTGTTGAGTGTCTGTCAGGAATCCTTTCTGTTCTGCAAACTGAAAACCGTTTTTTGTTGACGATCTATTGTTGGGCCGACACCCAAAACACATGTAAACAAGCACGGACAGAGAGACCGCGGCTTGCGGCTTTCTCAATATACTTTTTAATCCTTAGATTTGGGGGAAAATAGCAAGTCTTTCCGAGTCACATGGCTAAAGTCTCAGTCAAGTCAAAAGTTATTTGTATCAAAGTCTTAGTCAAGTCACGAGTCGGGAGGTTTAAAGTCCAAGCCAAGTCTAAAGTCGTCAAATTCATGACTCGAGTCCAGTCATGCAACTCGAGTCCCTACCTCTGGTTAATATTGATTCACTAATTAAGGGGAAGATTTCTTTAAAAAGTTTAGTGGGGATTGGATCTAAAAGACAAGTAGAAGTTTTAGAAGACGTAATAACTGATGTTATTTCTGTTTGGTCCACAGCAGTAAAGCAGTCAAAGGTTACAGACGTTTCTATGGATGTCTTCATTTCTACAACTTCAGCCTGCTTTGGGCTGATGGTGGGAATAACCACATTTAGCTTGTGTCTAATATTTGAGATTTTACTATCAAAGAATTGAAGGAAATCTTCAGAGCTGATAGTAGCTGGAATATGTGGTTCAATCGAGCTGTGGCTGCTGGTCAGCCTGGCTATAGTAGTAAAGAGAAATCTTGGATTATTTGCATTTTCTGCTATTAAAGTTGAATAGTATTGAGTTCTCGCTCTACGCAGGTATTTTTTTATAACTTAAGAGGCTACATTTCCAAGCATTTAGAGAGTGCTCTGAGCCGGAACGGCGCCATTTTCTTTCTAATTTACGGGTTACTTGTTTTAAGGAACGTGTTTCAGCATTGAACCACAGTGCTGTTCTGTTCTGTCTAACAAGCTTGAGTTTCAGAGGGGCAACAACATCCAGTGTTCCCCTGAGGCCTTGCATGGCATCATTCACAAACTGATCATTTTTGACGGTGGTTAAAGTGTTCTGAGAATATTCACTGGTTGGACTGAGAGTTCAAATTCAGACACAGAACGGTCAGATAATGTTCATTTAAGCTCTTTCTTATTAATTGGAGCTGTAGCATTTTCTAATATAAACTGAAAGTTAATTAAAAAATGATCTGAAAGTATGGGATTATAAGGAAGGACGTTCAGATGGCTTATCTCAACTCCATGAGTTAAAAAAAACGTGTATTATTTGCAACTGGGGTGATCTGTTAAAAATCGAATAAATCAGGGATTTAAAATGTAATCACACAGGGGGCAAAAGTACAAAACACACAGTAGTTCACGGGCCGAACAGTATAAACATTTATTTGAATTATGACATTGAAAAATCCCTATGACAATTTAAGATTTTATTAGTGTAGTCTTTTAAATTGTCATATTGAATTGTATTTTGTATGCATATTAATTTACATTTTTTCTTAAAATTAAGTAATTAATTTATATTAATTGTCCAATTTTATAACATATTGTTATGCAATTTTTTTGCATATTAAATTTTTCATTGAGAATTGGATCAAATCTAATATTTTAAACTCACCTGTAACACGTAACATTTAACTCCAACCACAAAAAAGCTTGTGGATGACAAAAAACCTGAAGATTATGGGTCTTCATTGACCTGTGACACCTCACTCTCACTCTCACCTTAGTGTTGGCCACTAATGAGATTGACACGTCATTAAAAATGATAAATAAATGAATAAATGAGCAAATAGTGTTTAATTGATCCTTTTACTTGGATTTTTTATATACTTTCCAAGATCCTATTAACATCTATTTAAAGTTGATAATACTTGTTCAGTCAAAGTGCAGATTATTTATCAAGTTTCAAAGATGAAGTGTTTATTATTATAGCAACATTATCAGAGGATATTATTACATTATTGCAGAAATCATTACTCATCACAGATCATGTAGCAACAAAAACAGAATTTCTTGTTGCTGATTTTTATTCAATTAATTACTTTCATCTCTATATTGGGAAACAACAGTTTTTTTGTACATTTTATTGATTTTGTGGATACTTGAGCATCCTTTTAGCTCAGAGCTTAAACCAATGACTGTATTTGAGATATGGACTGAGTGACCCCTCCCCCTGGTGTTCCAAACAGGAAGTGCCTGCTGGATCTAAGATGCCAAAATCCTATAGACTTCTATTGAGAAATAAACAGCTATTACTCAGTCATTCTATTTGTCAGAAGAACCATTTTCGCTCTACTTTTTTTTTTTTTTTTTACGTGTTCTTGCTGAGCCTAATTTTTGTTTTTCATGCTTTTTTTTTCTTAAGTTATCCAAATTGTAAACAGATGTTTCATGTGTTTCCCGCTGATGTCTAACATTCAAAACATTTGATTGACACACGTCGTGTAGCCCGTGGTCAAGTGTTACAGGGGTCTGGACCTCCAACCAGCACACACATTGACTGTCAGTCCTGGTGGTTTGTTTAGCACCTTAGATAGTGGCGATGTCTCCATCAGGCCGCGAATGGGACTGTAAAGCAATTTGGGCCTTAAACAAGGAAGAGAACGTTGTTTTTATATTTTATTCCAGTAAAAGTTTACAACTAACTTTTATGAGGGGACCAAAAAAAACAGCAGAAACCTTGAACCTTGGATTCTGACTATCAGCAGGTTAAACTGAAAGAACTGAAAGCCTTTTCCACAAAACAGGAGCAAGCTGGATGAAAACAAGCAAGAACTGAAGACCCAGTGGAGTCCAAGAAGGTAAAGGAGACAACGTTATAATGGTTCAAACTAATTTCTCTATAGCTTTTATTCATCAACATCTACAAAAAATGCACAGCAGTATGTTTGTGTAAACGACAAAAAAAAATGAATCTTAAGTGTGTTTTAAGTTATTGTCTACATGTGGTTATTGCTTTTGTGTTTTCAGCGTGTATGCCATTGCAATAAATCCTGTTTTTAATGCCAAAAAGTCATTGAACTAAACCTACAAATTTAGTTATTTTTTTATTGCCGTACTCATTTTTGTCATTTTTTTTATTTTAAATCAATTTAATTTCATATTATTGTATTTTTTTAATCCTATAACATAAAGGAGTACAAAAAAAATAATAACTTGAATAATAATGGAGGTAGATAAAAACATTGAAATCTGGTCTTTATTTTCATACACAAAATGAGTTTGGAGCAGATAAGAAAGTTCACAGAAGCTCTTCTAACCAATAAAAACATTTGTTTAAAACCCTTGTGCTATCCTGGGCATGTTTACATTAAAAGTGGGGTCATCTGGACCCCACAAGACAGCGTGCTGAACTTTTTTTTTTTAAGGGTTACATATCTTCACTGGTGTTCTATCTTGTCCACCTTTGTCATGGGAGGGATCAGACATCAATATAATGGTCGGGTTATCTGGACTCCACAAGAGAGTACAAGGGTTAAAGCTATATAAATATTAAATTATAAGTAAACTATAAGTTTCTGTCTGAAAAACATTTTTTTAAGTGTTTATTAATGGTAAGTAAATTTAATGAGCATTTACGAAATTATCAAGCACATTCTAGCAGGACTTACTTCCAGCATAAACAATATTTTCCTTTACAGTAAAGCTGTGAAAGTTTATGCTTCAAGTTTACAGCTTTTTATGATTTTGAATAAGCGAACATTTCCTGCAAGAACAAAGAATGTCCTGTTCTGAAGCTGACCTGTCCTAATTTTTAGCTAGAAAAACAATCAGTTTAATTGGAACTCAACACTTGGAGCTCAATTCCCAAAACTACAAGACAACTCTGAGCTCATTCAGCAAACAGATAAAATCGTAGCTTTTAGACGACCAAATCTGCCACCACAACTCTGTATAAATTGTTTTTGTTGGTTTTAATTGTCTTTTTGCTAAAAAAAAAAAAACATGATTTATTGATAAAACATTCATCTAATAAAATTAAGACCTAACTGGAAACAAATAGTATTTAGAGGACCTAAACTTCCTGATTCGAACACAGAATTTCAATAGGCAGTTGCACAGAAAAGTTACCCATGTATCATAACATAACATAAACAATTCAATTTGAATTGAACAAATGAAAGTGGGCTAGAAGAGAATGAGCATTGAGGTTTTCATACAGATTCTCAAAAGAAACTGGTGTCAAATAGTCAGATATTCTGTCAGTTTCCAGAAGGGAAGTTAAGGCCAAAAAAATCCAGAATATTGTTGAATTCCATGTATTGATAGAGAAAGGAAAGGTAAACAATCAGGAAAGACATTAGTTCCAGAAATGGAGCATTTCTTCAATTTTTCTGAGGTGGTCTTGCTTTGTTTCCAATTGTTTGCTCTCAGTTTCCTCAGTCTGAATAGGCTCTGTGCTCGGAGTGGAACAACTGGGCCAAAACGGCCACTGTAGCTGGAAATTATCATTGAAATTTGCCCGGATTAATTTATAATGATACACATTGCTTCTTTAACTGTTTTCTCGACAAGCTATATGTCACGAAAACTTACAGTATCAACGCACCTTCTTAACTGTAGCCTTCTCAGTAACCACCTTGCAGCATGTCTCCATCATACCAAAGCAGAAGTATACAAGTGTTGAACCTGATGTTGATAGAGACGTTCAAAATTGGTCAGCAAAATATAACTTTTGAAAAAGTGAACCATCCTGTCAAGGACTGCAAAGTGCAGGACTTCCATAATTTCTGCTGGTCATTGCTTTGCCCGGCCCTTTGCCCTGGCCAATGACTGGAGAGACCATTAGTTACACGGATTTGTTTGGATCAAGAAACAAATCTCTACTGGACGGCAGTATCAATGCAGACCAAAACTCAAGGTTCAGGACTTGATCCGGACAAAATTAAGCAGACTTGGTTTAGACTAACTTTTCCAGTCTGAATGCACTCTAAGAAATGTAATTACTCGGTTGGTTCTCATCAAAACTCTGGTTGAAGCTTTTTGGATTTGCTACATTCTTTCAGGAGAGTGTTGGAGAAACCTGATGTTAAAAGAAAAAAAAACCCTAACCCTAAATATTTATGAATTAGTTTTTCTGTGTGACTCTAATACAAGTAGTTGCTGTCTGGATCAGCTTGCCCTGTGGTACACCATTGCTGCTTGTGATGTGCAACGTAGACCAATTTAAACTAAAAAAAAAAAAGGTTGAAGTTGCAGTTTGATTACAATGTCATTCTTGATAGATTAAAGCCTTAGATCAGATCACACATTTTTATAAAATTATCATATTTTACTTGTTGTCTTTTCCAGGATGTCTAAAAAAAAGAAAAGCCTCCCAGCATCAAGCACTGCGTCCTTAAAGAGTGACCATTCTGCAGACTATCCTTTAAACTTTAAAGATGGACACCAGTCCCCTGAAACAAGGTGAAGTTTTAGTCTGCATCAGGCAGTTTCTCACAAACTGTGGGAGAAAAAGGGACTAAAGACTAAGGAATTGTAATTATTTAATTGTTTGTCTTATTTTTGTACCGGAGAAGTTTATAGTAAGGTAATTCAGTCTCAACTGCCTAATTTTCACCAAAGAAAAACTGGGACAATAGGTGCTTACATATGAGCCTCAGTCCTTGAATTTGCTTTAGACTAGTACCCCACTGCTGTTAATCTGGGCGTCTGTTGTTGTTCTTTTTCTTGTTCTTACTAGTAGAAGTAGTAAGCCAGGTAGCTGGACCAGAGGCTTTGGCCCTGAGAAAATGGACCTCTAGGATCACTGATGTGCTCAAGCTCCTCATCATTAGCTTTTATTTTTTTTGCAGGATTGTTAAAGAGAAGAAAGCTCCTGACAAAATGAGTACTGTTTCCATGAAGAGTTCTAAATCTGCAGACTACCCTATGAACTTTCAAGGTGAAACAAGGTAAAGTTTCAGTCCACTTCAGTTTGTGTCCCGCAAACTTTGGGAGGACAACCAGATTAAGGCTGAATTCGAGTTCTTCCCCTACCCCTACACCTTCTCCCTACCCCTTCATACCCATAGCGATCCAAACAGAGAGTTATGGAAAAACAGTGTCTTCAAATGTAGACAACACTACAACTCGATGTCATGAACAGTCACCAATCAGCTTGGGTGTAGCTTCCAGCACTCGGACTATACATAACAACATCCGTTTTATAACTTTAAAAAGTCATGCTAAAACATAAAGTCATTAATCAAGTATAACTGTAAACTTCTGTGCTTCAGAGCACACCCGCGTGGAGAAATGTGTTTCTCCACCGTGGCACAGCACAATGTGGATCACCCTCGCGGCGGACAGATGCACAGGGTTACCCCTTAAAAAGACTATTTCGGACAGCCCTCTTCCTTCAAATGCCCCTACAACTGGAGGGGTAGGGTGAAGACATAGGGGTTGGGGAAGAATTCATATTCGGCCTAATTCTTTGGAATAATTTTACATTGTTTTTCATCTTTGCTCTTCATCTTTTCCAGAATGTCTCGTGAGGAGAAAAAACCTGCCTGAGGAGGAGAAACCTGAGATGGCATGAAGTGATCAACTGTGATATTCTGCAAACTTAAAAGATGGCCAGCGGTCACCTGAAACAAGGTGAACTTTCGGTCCACTTCAGTCAGCTTAGACAGATTGACATGGAGTTCATACATAGGTAGGAAAAATGTCTTCTTTGTGTTGTCAGAATGGAGCAGGAGGGACCGGAGATGCTAGGAAAACAGTCTGAGCAGCAGATACAAACAGAGCTTGACACCATCTTTAAGGTTGGTCCATGAAAATCTTTAACAAACAAACAAACAAACAAACAAAATCCACTGGAAAAAAGTTTAAGCATAAAACTATTTGTTTTAAACCACAATAAAAAAAAACTTTTACAGCTTTAATGATTGAGTGCATAAACAACCTCTGAATGAGGGTTTGTTCACATTTTGCATGTACATACACACATTTACATACACATTAAGAACTTGTGAATTAAAAACAAGGAAAAGTTATGTTTTTTTAAAAAAATAAATAAATAAAGTTGTAATTTCATGAAGATGAAGTTGTACATTCTCAAAAAACAAATTCAAGCAGAAGAGCTACCTTCTGTATCAGTATCCAATTACTCTGAATGGTTTTGTTTTCAACAAAAATAAACAGGTAATATTTGATTGTCTTTGTTGAAAGATTTTAAAACCGAAATTTATCATGTTTTTTTTTTTTATAAAAGAATTCTTTCCTGTAAAATCCCAAATTTTTGAAGTATAAACTTACAACTTTCATCTTGTAATGTTTTGACTCTTGCTTTTCTTGTACGATTTTTTTCCTATAAACGTACAACTTTATTCTTGTAAAATTTTTGACTTTGTCCCATAATTTTACATCCTCAATATTGCAAGTTGAGTTTCAATAAATTGTGACTTTTTCTCATGATTTTACAACATTATTCTAGCTAAATTGTGACTTTGTTTCTTGTGATGTTATTACTTTATTCTCATATATTTGTTTGTTTTTCTTCTTTGTGGTGACCTTAATACTCAGTCGTATCACAGAGTCAGGAGGATTTGAAGAACATAGCTCATCTCATGGATGTTAGATTTCACTGACCTTTTTTAAAATTCCCTTTCAGCGTCTTAAAAAGAACATTTCCAGGTTCGTGAAGAATGAGCTGAAAAAGTTCCGTGAGGCTCTGAAACCAGATTTTTCAACCAGCCAGAAAAAGGAAGACGATGTGGGTTCTGATGATGCAGAGCCAAAACAAAGAAGTAGAGCGGCCTTTCTGAAGATCACTCTGTACTTCCTGAGCGAAATGAAGCAGGAGAAGTTGGCTGACCTTCTACACAGCAGTAAGAGAACTTCACACAATGTCAAATCAACAGTTTGCCTAAAAACCAACCAAATGCTTTTTCTGTTTTTTATTCAGAAAGTATTGCCCCAGAGTGCCAAAGCAAAATGAAATCCAATCTAAAGGATAGGTTCCAATGTTTGTTTGAGGCGATCGCTAAAACAGGAAACCCAACCCTTCTGAATGAGATCTACACAGAGCTCTACATCACAGAGGGAGGAACTGGATGGCTCAATGAAGAACATGAGGTCAGACAAATAGAAGCAGCATTCAGGAAAGCAGACAGAAGCATCAGACATGTGGACATCTTTAAACCTCCACCTGAAAGAAAAGAACCAATCAGAACCGTGATAACAAAGGGAGTGGCTGGCATTGGGAAAACAGTCTTAACACAGAAGTTCACTCTGGACTGGGCTGAAGAAAAAGCCAACCAGAACATCCACTTCATATTTCCATTCACTTTCAGAGAGCTGAATGTGCTGAAAAAGAAGTTTAGTTTGATAGAACTCATTCATCATTTCTTCCCTGAAACCAAAGAAGCAAGAATCTGGAGTTTTGAAGACTTCCAGATCATCTTCATCTTTGATGGTCTGGATGAATGCCGGTTTCCCATTGATTTCCGCAAGACTCAGGTACTAAGTGACCCTAAAAAGCCTGCCAAAGTGGGTAAGCTTCTAACAAACCTCATCAGGGGGAATCTGCTTCCTTCTGCTTATATCTGGATAACCACAAGACCTGCAGCAGCCAATCACATCCCTGCTCAACTCACGGACATGGTGACAGAGGTCAGAGGGTTCAATGATCCACAAAAGGAGGAGTACTTCAGGAAGAGGTTCAAAAATAAGTCACAGTCCAGCAGAATCATCTCTCACATCAAGTCAGCACAAAGCCTCCACATCATGTGTCACATTCCAATCTTCTGCTGGATCACTGCTACAGTTCTGGAACATCTATTGAAGACCAGGGAGGTGGAAAAGCTGCCCAAGAGTCTGACTGAGATGTACATCCACTTCTTGGTGGTTCAGGCCAAAGTCCAGAAGGTCAAGTATGATGGAGGATTTGAGACAGATCCTCACTGGAGTCCAGAGAGCAGGAAGATGATGGAGAGTCTGGCAAAACTGGCTTTTGAGCAGCTGCAGAAAGGAAACCTGATCTTCTATGAATCTGACCTGACAGAGTGTGGCATCGATATCAGAGCAGCCTCAGTGTACTCAGGAGTGCTGACTCAGATCTTTGTTGAGGAGAGAGGGCTGTACCAGAACAAAGTGTTCTGCTTCATCCATCTTAGCATTCAAGAATTCCTTGCTGCTCTTCATGTGCATCTGACCTTCATCACCTCTGGAGTCAATCTCATGGAAGAACAAAAGACAGAACCAAAAAAGGCGGAGGTGACTACAATAACAAAGACAGTTTTCTATCAAAATGCTGTGGACAAAGCTCTACAAAGTCCCAATGGACACCTGGACTTGGTCCTCCGTTTCCTCCTGGGTCTTTCACTGCAGACTAATCAGAATCTGCTTCAAGGTCTGCTGACAGAGACAGAAAGTAGTTCAAAAGCCATTACAGACACCATTCAATATGTCAAGGAAAAGATTGAAAGAAAGCAATCCACTGAAAAGTACATTAATCTCTTTCACTGTCTGAATGAACTGAATGACAATCTTTTAGTGGAGGGGATCCAACATTTCTTGAATTCAAGAAGTATCTCGACAGACAAAATGTCTCCTGCTCAGTGGTCAGCTCTGGTCTTCATCTTATTGTCATCAGAAAATGATCTGGAAGTGTTTGACCTGAAAAAATACTCTGCTTCAGAGGAGGCTCTCCTGAGACTGCTACCAGTGGTCAATGCTTCCAACAAAGCTATGTAAGTATCTAATAAAAAGACAAACCCCATTTCTGCAAGAATGCTGCAGTTTTTAAATTGACTTTTGTTGGGTTCTTTCAGTTTGAGTGGCTGTAATCTGTCAACCAAAAGCTGCAAAAAGCTGTCTACACTTATCAGTACTCAGTCATCTAGTCTGAAAGAGTTAGACCTGAGTAACAACAACCTGACAGATGCAGGAGTGAAGATTTTGTCAAAGGGATTGCAGAGTCCTCAATGTAGACTGGAAGTTCTAAGGTTGGTGATTTAGTGTCAAATCATCACTAAACTCAAGAGTTAGACTATATGCATGCACTTTAAGACGGACGTAATCTAACACATCTCTTTGTCCATTTGCTCAGGCTGTCAGGCTGTCTGGTCACAGAAGAGGGTTGTGGATTCCTGGCCTCAGCTCTGGCCTCCAACTCCCACCTGAAAGAGTTGGACTTGAGCTACAACCATCCAGGAGAAACTGGAGAGAATCTACTGAAAGCTGCTGTGTGGAAACCTCTGAGACTGAAAACTGTACTCAGGTAGAGAAAATTCTGTCACACATGTCTGACTGCACAAAAAGATTCTGTCCAAAATCATGGAATTTAGCTTTTGGGACATGGAGCGTCACCTCATTCGGAGGTAAGAGCCTGAGCTTGTGCGAGAGGTACCAGCTAGAGTCAAGCTCACCTTGGTGCACAGCCTGGGTTCTGAAACTCTGTCTCTCAAGAGGGGTTGGACTGTCTGCTATCTAAAATTGTGCATGGTGAGAGGCAGCAGGCTGGTGAGAGCTTATTCGTGATCCCCCAGCTCTGCCACCAAGTGTTGGAGTCCTCCTTGTGGATGAGAGTCATGACCCTTTGCCTTTGGGTGGAGGATAGGTCTTGTGGTCACAGGGTGTTTGGTGTCTGTCAAAGTAATGATTTTCAAATCTGGTGGTGGACGCCGGAAGTAAGGGATGCAGTCAAGATGAAGAAAGAGTCATACCAAGCCTGGCTGGCTTGTGGGACTCCAGAGGCAGCTGACAGGTATCGCTAGTCTTACACGGTATGTTGTCGAGGCAAAAACTCTGCCCTGGGAGGAGTTTGGTGAGGTTATGAAGAAGGACTTGGTATTGAAGCGATTGTGGCATACCATCTGTTTTTGGTGGAATGCGGTTGAATTCAACTGGGGATATTGTCAGTCGGTGGAGGGAATACTTCCAGGAGCTCTTCAATCCTGCTAAAACACCTCCTCTTGTAAAAGCAGAGGCTGAGGACTTTGTGATGGGGATCTCCATTGTCCAAGCGGAAGTCACTGAGGTAGTCAGTATATCTTTGCTGGCAAGGCACTAAGAGTGAATGAAGTCTATTCTGCATACCTCAAGTCTGCGACTGGACTGGCAGACAGGTGTGGGGGTTCCCCCTTTTAAGAAGGGGGACCGGGGTGTATGTCCCAACTCCTGGGGAATCACACTCTTCCATACCCTGGGAAAGTCTACGCCAGGGTATGGAGAGCATAATTCATCCAATAGTGAAACCTTAGATCCAGGAACAACAGTGTGGTTTCCGTCCTGGTCATGGAACAGTGGACCAGCTCTACACCCTCTTTAGGGTGCTGGATAGTTTGTGGGAGTTCACTCATTCAGTCCATATGTGTTACGTGGATTTGGAGAAGGCATTCCAGTGTGTCCCCTATGTTGTCCTGTGGGGGATGCTCTTTGAGCATGAGGTTCAGGACGCCTTACTGAGGGCTGTCTGATCTTTTTATGAGCAGAACAGGAGCTTGGTTTGCATAACTGGCAGTAAGTCGGACCTGTTCCCAGCGCATGTTGAACTCTGGCAGGGCTGCCGTCATCACTGATTCTCTTCAGTCTTTACAGACAGAATTTCAAAGTGCAGACAAGGGCCAGAGGGGGCATGGTTTGGGAACCACAGAATTTCCTTTCTGCTCTTTGCAGATGATGTTGTCATCAAGGTCCCAAATACAAACAGCCAAAATTAGGTTCCACCGTAGGGTGGCTAAGTGCTCCCTTAGAGATAGGGTGAGAAGCTTGGTTCCCCAGAGAGAGCTCAGAGTAGAACCGCTGCTCCTCTACATTGAGAGGAACCAGTTGAGGTGGCTCGGGAATCAGGTATGTTCTTATGGTGAGGTGTTCCTGGCATGTCCTACTGAGTGGAGGCCCTGGAGATGACCAGGGACATGCTGGAGAGACTACGTCTCTTGGCTGACCTGGGAACGCCCTTGGGTTTCCCCAGAGGAGCTGGAAGAAGTGGCTAGGAAGATGAAAATCTAGACATCTTTGCTTAGACTGCTGCCTCTGCAAATGACTGTAAGACGATGGATGGATGGATGGAAGGATGCTCAGAAATCCTATTTAGAGATCTGCCACCTCCTGAATATTTATTCAGACAAAACTCTGTAATCTTTGTGTATTTTGTCCTCAGATTGGATCATGCTGGAGTTCGGATGCTGACAGCTGGCCTCAGGAAGTGTAAGTGATTAAAAAAATAATACATTTTCTCTTTTCTATCTTACTACGGATTGTTGTCATGTTTCTGCAGATGTGGCTCGACTAACTCTGGATTCAAAGACTGCCCACAAGAACCTGAGGCTGTCGGATGACAACCGCAAAGTGAATGCAGTGGAAGAGGAACAGCCGTATCCTGACAACCCGAACCGGTTCGACCATTATCAGCAGCTGCTTTGTAGCAATGGTCTGACTGGGAGGTCCTACTGGGAAGTAGAGTGGAAGGGAATGGTGAACATCGGCGTCACTTACAAAGGGATCACGAGGAAAGGCGAGAATGCTGACTGCATACTGGGAGGCAACAACCAGTCCTGGAGTTTGTTCTGTTCTGGAAGCACCTATTCTTTTTACCACAACAGCCAACAGACAGAAATTGCTGCACTGTCTGACTCTGACAGAGTGGGGGTGTATCTGGACTGGCCCTCTGGCTCTCTGTCTTTCTACAAAATCTCCCCCACATCTGAACTGATCCACCTCCACACCATCAGCACCAAATTCACAGAGCCGGTTTACCCGGCTTTCAGGGTTGGGTTTCAGTTTGGTTATGTGGCTTCTTCAGTGTCCCTGTGTGAGCTGAAATAGGTTTCTGTGTTCTAGTGGACATGCAACACTGAGAGATACAGCCAAAATACAACAACTTGATCTCAGACTCTAGAAAAATAAGACGATTCTTTCGCAGATAAAGTTTTCCTAAAAAACAAAGAACAAAAAAATGTAAAATATTTTCCACACTATGAAACAAACTCAAAACCCCAATTTTTTTTTCTCAAAAAACGACGATGGGCCTAACAATCCAGAGAACCTTAGACATGGATTAATTCAGGTTGTGCTTAGCATTGAGAACGTAAATTTGAGAAGTACAAGAGGCTGAATTCCATTCTGTTTTTTATGAGGTTTTAAAAAGGTTGGGTGTTTTTTAAATATGCCAACACAGCCAACATGTCATAGTGTCTGACTATTTCTTTTTTTTTTTTTTTTTTTAATGTTACTTCCAATGCTTGGAATTAGTGTTGACACGCTAATATTTGTTTTAGTGGTACCAGTATGTTTTTTTTATGAGTTTTTAAAAAGGTTGGGTGTTTTTTAAACATGCCAACACAGCTAACATGTCACAGTGTCTAATTATTTACTTTATTTTGTTTTTTTTTTTAAATCAAAATGTTGCTTAGAATTAGCACTGTCATGCTAATATTTTTTTTAGTGGTGTCAGTCTGTTTATTTAGATGTTGAAACGAGGTTTGGAGTACAACTTTTTTTGTATACGTTAATGTGGCTGACGCTTTTAAAACAGCTAACATGTAGCGTGTCAAAAACTCTAGAATTATTGAGAACAAATTAAGCCTCTAGAGCCTAAAACTCTGTTTTTGTCTACTTTTGACTCTACATCTGTATTTTCAATTTGAAAGACTACATTCATGCTTAATTGGTATCATTTTTATCAGTACAACCTGTTCAATCCAACATGACCCTACCTTTATTTTGTATTTTTTTCATGTTGTATTTGCACACTAGACATGATAAAATCATGCAAAAACAGAAAATTTGATTTTTTTTCCCTTTTTTTTAAAAAAATCTATTTTTTAAGCTTTTTCTTTTTTCTCAAACATTTTCCTTGTTGTGTTCATGAGGAATAATTAAAAGGTTTTAGGGAGAAGTTTAATCCACCTGGATTTCAGGTCTGCTCGGCTGGAATCTGCTCTCAGGTGGGGGCATCCACTCTGTCTGCTCGCTTCTCATAACAGCGGCGGGCGGGACTTTCATGGAGAAATGCAGCGTTTCTGCTAGGGATGTCCCGATCCGATCACGTGATCGGAAGTGGGCCCGATCACGTGGTTGACGACTCGATCGAAATCGGACATTTTCCACCGATAATGATGGGGTATTTAATGTATTATTATTATCAACGCTTTATATTTCAAGATCACCATTCTGGATGAATACTCCACTAGAGTCAGCATGTCATGAACAGATCACACAATGTTGTTGCTGTAAAACCAGCAGAAAACGGCAGCAGTTTAAACCAGAAACTAACATAAACAATTCAGGTAAAGCTAGCTAGATGTTCACAGATCAAACTTCCGGGATCAATAACTCTTTTAGAAGTGTTCTATTTAAGTTTTTAATGATAAAAGAAGGTAAAAGAAATATAAATAAGGGACAACACAAATATTTTTATTCAATTTCTTCATGTTTTAAATGCGTTACAAAAGAATCGGATCAAGCTCGGTATCAGCAAGTCCACAAAATCCAAAGACTCGGAATCGGATTAGGCCAATTGGGATTGGGACATCCCTAGTTTCTGTAGTTTTTTGACAATGCTGGTGGGGGTTGGGGGTTGTGGTAAACTCATGTCAGACCCCATCCCTAAATAAAATTATCGGTTTCCTCCTTGTGGGATTTCTTTTTGTGTATATATTGTGTATATATATATATGTTATTGGTTTTCAGAGTTTAACAAGAATATAAACAAACAACAACAAGGGATGTAAACTATAAAGTAATCTAGGCAGTAAAATAGAGTACAGAGTATCATTCACTTAAGTTTGTCCAGTACGGTAATAACCGTTTTCCATATTTTAGAATATGCCTCTTATTGTTGTATAAGCGTGTATCTGATCTTCTCTAAATGAAGCACATTATAAAATTCTTTCAATCACATTTCAAAGGGAGGTTAGTCAGACTTCCACAACATCAACATTAACTTTCTTGCCAGTAGAGTACAGAGAGAAATGACTTTTGTCTCATTCTTTGAACATACCCAACCAGGTTCCGTGATTCCAAATATTGCAGTAAGAGTATTTATTGGTACTTTCCTATCCATGGCATGTGTAAGAGAATCAAAAACCGAGTTCCAAAAAGTTGTAAATTTCCGACATTGAAAAAATACATGTGATAGAGTTCCTGGATCCTTCCACAAAAATCTGATATATCCTTATATCTTCTTCAGCTTAGTGGGAGAAAAATTGATTCCATGCAGAACCTTAAATTGATTAGAGCAAGTCTGGCATTTATTTAACTACAATGAATATTTTTGATGCAAACCTGCCACTCATCCTCCGTCAGCTCCACTCCCAACTCTTCCTGCCATTGAATTCTGAAAGTATCTGATGGACTATATAAACCCAAGATAAATGTATGTATAATTAATAAATAATATTAATTAATTAATAAATCCCCACGGGCATGCTCCCCTGCATTGAAGCCGTCTGATTAAAGTTCGTCTTTTGCCTCATTTATTAAAATAGAACATTTATTTTGTCAAGAAACTACTAATAAGGGAAATATTCTCCCTTTAATTCAATAATATATCAGTTACTGAACATGAAAAAGTTTGAGTTCATTTAATTTTAATTTAGGGTAAGTTGTGCCAAGGGTCAAGAGTAGTACCACCCCTCTTTAAAAATAATAATAATAAAAAATAAAATAAAAAAAAACAGAAGAAGAATGTGATTTGACCACAATTTTCTCCAAAGAAGGGAGAGAGGTGGTTTGAGAGGAAAGCACATTTTGGTTCAAAAAAGCAGGTTTTTGTCTTAAAAAGTAAAATTTTATTATCAAAGATTTTTCATTTAAGTATTTGAATACTTAAAAAAAATAATGAATAATAAAAAAAAAAAAACAGTTCACAAAAGTTTTAGTGCTACATCACAAGTTTATGCAGTTATCATGATGTTAGCTTAAAACAGCAGGAGGGGGTTTATTTTCTTTTTTTTTTTCCCCGTTTCTCAAAATGGTGGGCTTGGGGTTTATTTGAGATTCGAAATGATTGTCTCCAGGATGCACAGCATCCTAAACTATATGTACATAATTTACTCTGGGGTATTACAATAGTTCCCTTACTTTAGGCGCATTTTAAGTAAAAATTCCTACTACTTACCCCATTCTCTCGTTCCTGTACAACAAAAAAAGCAAGCAATATTGGAGCTAGCTGTACATTTTTGAGCTAGATGCCAGGAAAATGAAGACATCTTCAAGTGGATGCATCAGCTCCTGGTCCGTCGTTTGTAGCTTCTACGTCACATCTACAATCTAGTTCCAACAATATTTTTTGTCCATTCTTAAAAAAAATCTAATTTAATTTTAATTTTCCTTTAATATGTCCTCCATCACTAGAAAATTGACTCACCTTTTTCACGAGAGAGGGTGTTTAAACGTGATTTGCAGCACCCCCTGGTGGTTGGGAGGTGTCCCTGCATGGTGAGTGGGCGGAGCAGAGTGGCCGGGAGAGGCGCCTCCAGCCCGAACAACATGCTGAAGCCTGGAAGCAGAGTCATGGCGGAGAGGAAAGCAGTGCTCTTCAACTTCTGGGGGGTCGTCGTGCCTTCCAAACCCGACGGTGTTTTCCAGAAGGTGGAGGAGCGGCACAGCCTGCCGGGGTGAGAGGCGACGCGGTCACGCGGCACTGAGTGACAGACGGCACGAGACAACAATGACTGAGCGCGCGCGCGGACAGGAACATTCCTCCAAACTTAGACTTTTAAGGAGCTGACTTAAGTTTAGTCATTTAAGGAAAAAATAAATCACAAAACGTGTTGGTGTAGCTTTAAGTTTTGGACTTTGAAGCTTCTGCCTGGTTCTTTTAGTGCTGTTATGTAATCTTTAAAGATGGGGTAAAGGTGAGGTTAAAGCTGGATTGTTTTGGGTTTCCCTGTGCCTGTCCCCAGCCCGGAATACATACAGGGTTGTGTCAGAAAGAGTAAAACTCACTGCTAAAGCAAGTGTGTGGATTTTCTGAAGAGATATACCAAAAGCCGAACAAAGAGAACACCTGTAGGACTAAACTCTAGTCATAAACTCTCAATGTTAGAGGTGTAGAACAGCAAACTTGCTCTCAATCGGCAGAAATGACTAATGATTATTTTGGACACCCTTAGCACAACAAACGCCCCCTCAAATGGAGGCGTAGGGAGAAAGGAAGAATTCTGATTTGGCCTATGATGGCAATAGAGGACCATTCAACGGTTAAAGCAGGGGCCTGAGTCACATTTGGCTCCGAAACAGTTGAAGCACTGTGTGATCACTCCACCAAGCTCCTGACTAAAATACTCATGATTCTCCATCAATTCATCAAGCAAGGCAGCTGTGTTGTTCACCAAAGTTTAAAAAAAGCAATCCCTTATGAACAAAAATATAGCAAAGGTCACTAAATAGCTGTAATTTAATTTTAGTTTGTCTGATTTACAAATTCTGGCTGAGATGCACCGACTACAGAATAAATGGTGTCGTTTTTCTCCTTATAATTAGTGTGACCATCAAACTACCAACTACAACATTTGCTGCATTGGCATGATCGTATGTAGTGCAAGATGTCTTTTATTTTGAAAGGAAGTCATGAGACTCTCAAAAGTCAGAAATATTTTTTTATTTTGATAAAAACATATTTAATTAAATTTTCTTAATGTAAAAAAACATACATGTGTTGACACTTGAAAGTTTAGTGATACAATGTTTCTATACTAAAAAGAAACTACAAAGAACAAATTGAAACTTAGATATTTTCTGTAACAAGTCTTCTACAGTGTAATAACATTAAAGGCTACTTATCTAAACTCAAAATGCTATAACACTGCTTCCCATCTTGACCGTCTTTGAACTGCTGTAACTCTTCACCCATTTACACAATCAACATAATTCCAGCAAATTCTGAAGGACAAAGAAGCAACTTTGCACCATTATGCAACATATTACCAACGTACAGCTCAAAACTAATATGAAAGCCATTTTTCTCTATGTCAGAGTCTGCTGATTCACGCTGGTTTGCATAAACCGCCAAGAGTTGCGGTATGTTAAAGAGCCTGGGTCACAGTTGTGGCCATAAGTTTGCATACTCTGGAAAAATGATAATTTCTTGGTCAGGTTTTGTAGATCATGAATGATGACACACTTTTTTTTTCCACTCTTAGTAAGTGGTCGGATGAAGCCAAAAGAGTTTATCGTTTTTTAAATCATAATGACAGAAACTTCCCAAATGACCCTATTCAAAATTGTACATACCCTGACGACTTTGTTCTGACAACAGCTGTTATTCAAAAAGGTTTGGATGACACCTAACTCTTAGTTTCTGGGCTCCCAACAGACCCTTCAACCAGTACTGCGCTGACATTTATGGATTAAGAGCTGTCAAAAGATCTATGAGAAAAGATAACATAATTGTAAAGAGAAGAAAAGGGATCTAAGAAGATATTCAAGGAACTGAGAATGCCGGTCAGTAGTGTTCAAACTTTGATCAAGAAGTAGAAGTGAGAAGTTCTGTTGAAACCAAACCAACACAACTGCCAGAAACTTTGTTAGGGATCAAAAGAAAAAACTGGAAAAAAATGTGTTGTGGATGTTTCAAGATGTACAGTTTTGAAGCACTTGAAGAAAAACGGGATGGTCAAGGTTCCAGAAGAAAACCTTTTGGGACAAAAGCCACAAAATAGCTCATTTACAATACGCTAAACAGCACAAAGACAAGTCTCCAATCTTCTGCAACAAAGTAATTTGGAGTGATGAGACCAAAGATTGAACCTTTTGGCCAAAACCACAAGGACATTTGGAGAGGAATCAACCAGGCCTATGGGGAAAACACTGTAAAACACAGAGGAAAACTTCTGATGGTTTGGGAATGTGTGAGCTACAAAGACATGAGAAATTTGGTCAGAATGGGACATTTCAACATGACAACAATCCAAAGCTCAAGGCTAAGTTCACTTGTAATTGGGTCCAACATAATATGGTGAAGGTTCTGGAGTGGCTGCCTCAGTCTCCTGTCCTCAATGTTATGGAGCCACTCTGGAGAGATCTCAAATTTGGTGTTTCAAGTAAGACGGCCCAAGAATTGAAAGGAACTTGAGGTTTTCTACCAAGAAGAATGAGCTGCTTTATCATTAGAGAAAATAAAGAACCTCACCCACAACAACCACAAGAGACTTCAAGCTGTTATTAATGCATAAAGGAGGTTGGTGTTGACAGCGTCTTCAGGGTTCTCTCATTTGACATTTAAGAAACGTGAGGGTTCCTATGTATTCATATTTTATCATTTGTTTTATTTGTCTGTTGGTGCACTTGTTCTTATACATGGGATTAGGGGGTTGATTTTTATCTTTAACAAGAGGGTATTTTTATTGTGTTGTTTGTTTTATGTACAGCACTTTGAAATGTATTTGTTTATGTGAAAAGTGCTCTATAAATAAAATCAATTTGAATTTGAATAAAGGAGGCAATACAAGGTATTAAGAATTGGGGTGTGTCAACTTTTGACTTTGACTTTTAAAAAGCGTTTGACAATAAATCCTTAATCCAGCAACTGTGAGTGGGGAAAAGGTGATATCATTCATGTTCTCTGGATAATAGCCTAGAGTTGATCATTTCTTTCAAGAAATGTAAACTTAAGAGCACAACTGTATTTTGCCGTCACTGGTGACATCTCTGTCTTTAAAGGGTTTATCTCAGTCATTGGGGGCGTAAGAACCACCATCCCTTCAGCTGGTAGACGACATTTATTAACGCCTTTTACTGCAAACGTTTACAACAGCCTTTTTTTTTTTTTACATGTATTGCTAAAATTATACATTTCAATCAAGCAAACGTATTGAACTAAAAATGACTCAATATAGATCCTTGTGGGACACCTTTTTAACATAGGCCCAATCTGAATTCTTCCCTTTTATTTAGCCCTCTAAAGGGAGTGTTATGCAAAAATAGTGTCTCATAATTCAGACGTGACTTTCGTTCGATGACGTCACCAATAATCGGCAGTCCGCTACCGTTAGCGCTAGGGCTATCACGATTAGTCGACTAATCGACGATTAATCGACTAAAGAAAATAGTCGACGACTAATTTAATAGTCGAATAGTGGTTACTTTATACTTACAGTATATGGAGTCGGAGTGTAGTGAAGTGAAGTTAAAATTTATGATGGCATTATGCTAGCTATTTTGGCTAATTTAGGATTTTTTCAGTTTTTTAGGCCAATTTGGAGTTAAGCTAATATTTCAGCGAAATGCGAGCTAATTTAGGATTTTCTTTCAGTTTTTTAGGCTAATTTGGAGTTTAGCTACTATATCAGCTGCATGCTAGCTATTTTGGCTAATTTAGTTTTTTTTTTGTTTTTTAGGCTAATTTGGAGTTTAGGTAATATTTCAGCTACATGCTAGCTATTTTGGATAATTACGTTTTTTAGGCTATTTTTTGTCTTTAGCTAATATTTCAGCTGCATGCAAGCTGTTTTGGCTAATTTAGTTTTTTTTTTTTGGTTTTTTAGGCTAATTTGGAGTTTAGCTAATATTTCAGCTACATGCTAGCTATTTTGGATAATTTAGTTTTTTAGGTTATTTTAATCTTTAGCTAATATTTCAGCTGCATGCAAGCTGTTTTGGCTAATTTAGTTTTTTATGGTTTTTTAGGCTAATTTGGAGTTTAGCTAATATTTCAGCTACATGCTAGCTATTCTGGCAAAATTAGGCTATTTCGGGTTTTTATGGGCTATTTTGGAGTTTAGCTAATATTTCAGGTGCATGCTAGCTATTTTGGCTAATTAAGTTTTTTTTTTGTCTATTTTGGGGTTTAGCTAATACTTCAGGTGCATGGTAGTTGTTTGGGCTAATTTAGACTTTTTTGTTTTTTAGGCTATTTCGTAGTTTAGCTAATATTTTAGCTGCATGCTAGCTGTTTTGGCTAACTAAGACTTTTTCAGTTTTTTTGACTAATTTGGCATTTATCTAATATTTTAATTAACTTTAGTGTTTTCAGCTTCAGTGAATTCAGCTATCAGCTTCAGTGTTTTAGCTATCAATTTCAGCATCTTCAGCTATCAGCACTAGCATCTTCAGCTGCAAAATTCAGCTTACAGCATTCACACTAGCGTTATTGCAGGTAATGCTATACATCTCATTTTTATTTAGCTTAAAGCTAATGATAGTTAAGATGTGGGCCTCACATCCAGTTTATGCATGACCCAATTAGTCGACTAATTGGAAAAAATAATCGGTGATTAGAGAACTGTTAAAATAATCATTTGTGGTTGCACTAGTTAGCGCAGAGCTTCCAGCACTCAAATATACATAATAACAGCAGTTGTATAACTCTAAAAAGTACATTCTACAACAAAAGTAATTACTTACATTTAAATGTAAACTATTGTGTAAACCAGATTTACGTGAGGAAATGTGCTTCCCAGCACGACGCGGTTTACCCACGCGACGGAGGACTCTTTAAATGGAGGGGAAAAGAGAAGGAGAAGGGAAGAATTTGGCCTTAACAGCTCCAGTGTTGACATTTTTTTGACTACCGTAACTCTTCAACCTTTTACACAGTTAGCGTAATTCTGACCAATTCTGAAGCAGAGAAAATCATCTTTGTGCTGTTATGCCAAGCCGATATGAAAATATGCATCAGAATCAGTGTATTTACTTTGATCGCATAAATGGTTAAGGAGTTACGATACGTCAAAGAGCATGTTATTTATTTATCTCTAAGGGTTAAGGTACTGAAAGTATTTACTTCTCTATAGATGAAAACTGACCGTTTTTTTTTCTTTGATTTCTCAGAGGTTTTCTATCCAGCATCTATTCCCAGACTGATGGTTCTCTTAGGCGGGCGGAGCGTGGAGACATGCCTCTTTCTGAGGTGGGTGGAGTCGAGGTTCCATGTCAGGTTACCTCAGCGCTTGCTTCAATTGGTCGTTTTTTTTTATCTAGATGCTTCCAGCGTTAGAGGCCGAGTGCGTAAAGGAAAGTCAGGCCAGAGGCGCGGCGCTGCCGTCTGATTGGTCCATCAATGGTCTGCTGAAGGAGATCAGGAAGGAGATGATGAACGTCAGACATGCAGTATTGAAGACTGCCGCAAGCCTGCGGCGCAGTGGTAGAAAAACAAACAAAAAAAAAAAAAACGCATGCTGCTGTTTTTAACTCAACGTCCACATTTTTAGATGTTTTCTTGAAATTTAATCTGCAGGCGTGCTAACTGCTGTGTTAGCCAACCACTGGCTCGACGATGTCAGCGACGAAGACGCTTCAGCCCGCCTTCTCTGTCTGCTCGGCGGCCATTTTGACTTGGTCCTTCAGTCCTGCCACGTAGGCCACAGGGTCCCTGAGCCCGCCATGTTCAGCGCCGGTCTGCAGCAGCTTCGAGTGACGCCCCAAAACGTACGACAACAAAAAAAATGTGTATTTCTCTTATTTCTATTTAGCTAATTTTCATCTTGCTTCAGGCTCTGTGGCTCGATGCGGATAAGGCGGGCGTGAAAGCGGCCGAGGCTGCGGGGACGAAGGCCGTCCTGTTTGAAAGTCTGGATGCAGCTCTGGAGAAACTCTCTGAGTTCACAGGAGTTAAGGTGACTGAAGATGTTATAGGAACTGCAATTATTCGGTTTACTCTGCTTTTACTTAATCAGTGCTCTAACTAATTGATTTTTCAGAAAGAAGAGGCCGAGAGTCCGCCCCCGTTCTGCAGCCCCGATGAAGTCTGTCACGGATACGTCACCATCAGAGTAATGACGGGAATTACGGTCGGTTGCTCCTTAAATTAGGATGAAGCAGCTGAGAGAGTTTTTTTTTTTTGTGGCAGACTGGTGTGCGGACTCACTTTGTGGAGATGGGCTGCGGTCCTCCCGTTCTGCTCTGCCACGGCTTCCCTGAGAGCTGGTACTCGTGGCGTTTCCAGGTGAGCTGCTCAAAGTCCCACTCCGATCATCTTGGGATCTGATTTAAGTGTTCCTAGTGGGTTTTTAGTTATGATTGTGTATTTTAGTCAAAATAATAAAAAGAAAGGTTGTTTTCTTGGACATAGTTTATGCAGTTTATTTGAAATTTGCCTCTGATTTGTGGGCGGGACTGTTGGCGCAGGGCAACCCCGCCCCCCTTTCCTTTTTTTTGAGATATCTCTGTTTACATGTTCTCCTGACACGTCCACTGGTGCAGCAAAAATGGCGAGCAATAACAAATGGAAACATCATAATCAAGCGAATCAGGGAATTTATACACCAAAAATACGATCTTACTTAAAGTTTATATTTTTATTTGCTGCTGATTGACAACAATTTGAATAAAGAAATACTCAGAAATTAAATTTTAAGTTTCATTTTCTTGGTATATTTCCTCCATCGTGACAAAAATGCCACAAGAACATGTTAAAAACACCATTTTGTCTGGTAGATCCCTGCATTGGCAGCAGCGGGGTTCAGGGTGTTGGCCTTGGACATGAAGGGATACGGAGAGTCAACAGCGCCCCCTGGTGGGTCAACACCAAACATCATCAATTTATTTAATTAAATTAGCTGCAAAATGAAAAATATATATTTTTTGTTTTGCAGACATTGAAGAGTTTTCTCAAGAGCAGCTCTGCAAGGTATAAAAACTGATTTAAAAAACATTTTTTTCTCAACACGTTTAGATAGCAATTTAATAAATGTTTATTTTGGCAGGATTTAATTACATTCCTGGACAAAATGGTGAGGAGCAGCACAATGCACAGCACTCAGATCTGAACAGGAGCTGAGTGTCGGTTCCCTCTCAGGCCATTCCACAGGTCACTCTGGTGGGTCACGACTGGGGTGGAGCTCTGGTTTGGTCCATGGCCCAGTTTCACCCAGAGAGAGTCAGGTCAGCCCTCCAAATAATCAATAAGAACACACCAACTCTTCATTTCAAAATGAGTCAGCACTTTGTGCTATATAACAAAGTTTGGTCTGATTTGATTTTTGTTTGATTTAATTTGGTTTGGTTTTCTTTTGGTTTGGTTTAGTTTAAAATGATTTGTTTTGAATTGATTAAGTTTGATTTGGCTTAGCTTTGCTTGACTTGACTTTATATGGTTTGATTCGATTTTGGTTTAATTTAAAGTGATTTGTTTTGAATTAATTTGGTTTGATTTTGGCTTAGCCTTGCTTGTCTTGGCTTTATTTTGTATGATTTGATTTTTTTTTGTTTGATTTGGTTATATTTTAAGGTTTTGTTTTTGTTTGACTTGATTTGATTTGCTTTTGGTTTACTTTAAAATTATTTGTTTTGAATTGATTTGGCGTTGTGGCTTAGCCCAGCTTTTCTTGATTTAGTTTGATTTGATTTTCTTTGTTTGGTTTGTTTTTGTTTTTTTTTTTTATTGGCTTGACTCGGCTTGGCCTTGTTTGGCCTGGCCTGGCTTGGTTTGGTTTGGTTTGATTTGATTTGATTTTTGTTTGATTTAATTTGGTTTGGTTTTCTTTTGGTTTGGTTTAGTTTAAAAAGATTTGTTTTGAATTGATTTAGTTTGATTTGGCTTAGCTTTGCTTGACTTGACTTTATATGGTTTGATTTGATTTTGGTTTGATTTGATTTGATTCGATTTTGGTTTAATTTAAAGTGATTTGTTTTGAATTAATTTGGTTTGATTTTGGCTTAGCCTTGCTTGTCTTGGCTTTATTTGGTATGATTTGATTTTTTTTTTTGTTTGATTTGGTTATTTTAAGGTTTTGTTTTTGTTTGGCTTGATTTGATTTGCTTTTGGTTTACTTTAAAATTATTTGTTTTGAATTGATTTGGCGTTGTGGCTTAGCCCTGCTTTTCTTGATAGTTTGATTTGATTTTCTTGTTTGGTTTGTTGTTGTGTTTTTTTTATTGGCTTGACTCGCCGCTTGTGGCCTTGTTTGGCCTGGCTGCTTGGCTTGATTTGGCGTTGAAGGTTTGATTGCTGGCTTAGCTCTGCTTTTCTTGATTTGTTTTGATTTGATTTTTCTTGTTTGGTTTGATTTGCTTTGTTTTTTTTCGGCTTGACTTGACTCGGCTCAGCTCGGCTTGGCCTTGCTTGGCCTGGTTTGGTTTGGTTTTAATTTCCTGTGCTGTCTGTGAAGGGCTGTGGCGTCTCTCAACACTCCTCTCTTCAAAGTGGATCCTGCTGTTCCTTCATCAGAGAAGCTGAAGGATATTCCCATCTTTGACTACCAGCTGTACTTTCAAACTCCTGTAAGTTACTGTCTTGAAAATGAAAAGAAAAAATATTTTTAGGAAGTTTTTGTTTCTAAGGAAAAACAAGTAAAAAAAATGTAACATAGAAATATCAGTTTAATATCTATTTCTTAATGACTACAACCCAAAAAATCTGTCTTTATTAAGGGTGTAGGGGTGCAACATAAAAGTGGAAAGTCGATTCCAAAAATGGAAGTTAACCTTAATTGTCATGGCAACAAGTACAGGTACAAAGAAGATTATCAATGCTCACATTGGGGACAGGAATTAGGGGGGAACAGGAGAACCCCATTAGTATAGAAACACACAAGCAAATACAAGCAAAACAGAAATGATGAAGTAATTGAAAGTGACTGGTAGTAGACCTTTCTGTGGTCTTACAGGGTGTAGCAGAGGCAGAACTGGAGAAGAACCTGGAGAGAACCTTCAAGATTTTCTTCTCCCGCAGCAGTGAACGCGTGAGTACAGAACACAGCAGTGGAAACTCTCAGTGCTGGAAGAATCACGTCATGTTTCCCTCAGTCGAGCCGTCCTGCTATCAGCACCGCCGGAGTCCGCGCTCGAGGTGAGGCTAGCGGCTGTACCGCACGTCGGCGTGTTTGGGTGTTTCCTGATGTCGGTGCGTGTCGTCACAGGAGGCCTGTTCGTGGGTCTGCCGGAGGAGATCCCTCAGAGCTCCATGCTGACCCAGAGCGACCTGCAGTTTTATGTCGGCCAGTTTGAGAAGTCGGGATTCAGGTGGAGCGCCCGCTTACTGCTGCGCGAGGAACATTTCTGCTAAAACATCTGAAACTGATTTTACTTTGTCCCTGTTTTACATCTGACAGAGGACCTTTGAACTGGTATCGGAACGGCCACGCCAACTGGAAGTGGTCGTGCTCCCAGCCCACCGGGAAGGTTGGTGAACCGTCCATGAATGAGAAGAAATAGAAAAGCACTTTGATTTACTGAAATCTATAGTAAAACTGGAACCATAACCAAAATCTGCAAACAATTTATAGATTCTTACAGCAAAACCCTTTAAATTAAGTTTTTTTTAAACCAGGTTAAAACCATACCGGCGATTCAAATCTTTTTTTAAAAAAGGAAAAAAAACTACTTTAAATTATGTGAATTACTTCCTGCAAAACCTTTTTGAAGCGACTGATATCAGTCTGACACTTTATCCAAGGTTTACTGTCAATAAATGATCTATTTATGAATGTCAAAGGTGCTTCAAACTTTTAGGATGATTTAAAAAAGACAAAAGAGTCAGGCATAAGTCTGTCTCTCACTTTATTGACGGCGTTCACAGAAACTTTAGAATTTATTTGTGACACACAACATGTTAGCCACGTTAGAAGCGTTAGCCAAGTTAGAAATGTTATAGATGTCAGGAGCATTTGCTGCAATCATGGTGTTAGTCACAACAGAAGCGCTAGCTAGTTAAGAAGTGTTAGCCATGTCAGAAGCATTTGCTACTTTAATGGCGTTAGCCACGTCACAAGGGTTAGCCATGTCAGAAACGTTAGCCACGTCGGTAGCGTTGTCCACGTCAAGAGCATTAGCCACGTTGGAAGCTTTAGCTGCACTGGAAGCTTTAGCCACATCTGAAGCTTTATCCATCTCAGAAGCTTTTGCTATGTCAGAAGTGTTATTCACATCAGAAGCTTTAGCCGTGTCGGTAGTGTTAGCTACGTCAGAAACTTTAGCCACAACGGGAGCTTTAGCCATGTCAGAAGCGTTAGCCACGTCGGTAGCGTTATCCAGGTCAAAAGCGTCCGCCGCCTTGGAAGCGTTATCCACGTTGAAAGCATTAGCCACATCTGAAGCTTTAGCCACAACGGAAGCGTTATTCACATGGGAAATTTAGCCGTGTCGGTAGTGTTAGCTATGTTGGAAGCTTTAGCTACGTCAGAAGCTTTAGCCAGAACGGGAGCTTTTAGCCATGTCGGAAGCTTTAGCCGCTTCGGTAGTGTTAGCCATGTCGGAAGCTTTAGCCGCTTCCGTAGTGTTAGCCATGTCGGAAGCTTTAGCCGCTTCGGTAGTGTTAGCCATGTCGGAAGCTTTAGCCGCTTCGGTAGTGTTAGCCATGTTGGAAGCTTTAGCCGCTTCGGTAGTGTTAGCCATGTCGGAAGCTTTAGCCGCTTCGGTAGTATTAGCTGTATTGTAAGCTTTAACCATGTCGGAAGCTTTAGTCACGTTGGAAGTGTTTTCCATGTCCGAAGTGTTAGCTTTGTCGGAAGTCTTATTCACGTGGGAAGCGTTTGCTACGTCAGAAGCGATATTCACATCAGAAGTGTTAGCTGCATTGAAAGCGTTAGCCACTTTCGAAGCGTTGACCACGTCGAAAACGTTAGTTATGTCAGAAGCATTCTTCACATCAGAAGTGTTAGCTACGTTGGACAGATTGTTCACCTATTTTTCTAAATGAAGGCTTTTTACTTAATTTCAAAGTGCAGAAAGGAGGTAATCGATTTTAGCCAGAACGGGAGCTTTTAGCCATGTTGGAAGCTTTAGCTGCTTCGGTAGTGTTAGCCATGTTGGAAGCTTTAGCCGCTTCGGTAGTGTTAGCCATGTTGGAAGCTTTAGCCGCTTCGGTAGTGTTAGCCATGTCGGAAGCTTTAGCCGCTTCGGTAGTGTTAGCCATGTCGGAAGCTTTAGCCGCTTCGGTAGTGTTAGCAATGTCGGAAGCTTTAGCCGCTTCGGTAGTGTTAGCCATGTCGGAAGCTTTAGCCGCTTCGGTAGTGTTAGCCATGTCGGAAGCTTTAGCCGCTTCGGTAGTGTTAGCCATGTCGGAAGCTTTAGCCGCTTCGGTAGTGTTAGCCATGTTGGAAATTTTAGCCGCTTCGGTAGTGTTAGCCATGTCGGAAGCTTTAGCCGCTTCGGTAGTGTTAGCCATGTTGGAAGTTTTAGCCGCTTCGGTAGTGTTAGCCATGTTGGAAATTTTAGCCGCTTCGGTAGTGTTAGCCATGTCGGAAGCTTTAGCCGCTTCGGTAGTGTTAGCCATGTTGGAAGCTTTAGCCGCTTCGGTAGTGTTAGCCATGTTGGAAGCTTTAGCCGCTTCGGTAGTATTAGCTGTATTGTAAGCTTTACCCATGTCGGAAGCTTTAGTCACGTTGGAAGTGTTTTCCATGTCCGAAGTGTTAGCTTTGTCGGAAGTCTTATTCACGTGGGAAGCGTTTGCTACGTCAGAAGCGATATTCACATCAGAAGTGTTAGCTGCATTGAAAGCGTTAGCCACTTCCGAAGCGTTGACCACGTCGAAAACGTTAGTTAGTTATGTCAGAAGCGTTCTTCACATCAGAAGTGTTAGCTACATTGGACGAATTGTTCACCTATTTTTCTAAATGAAGGCTTTTTACTTCATCTCAAAGTGCAGAAAGGAGGTAATCGATTTTCGTATCATTGGAACGTTTTAAATCCAGGAAGAAAATAACCTTTGTATTTAAGTTTCAAAGTTATCTACCTTTTAAAATAGCCTCAAGGAGGGGGGAGAGCTTTGGTCTCTCTCCCTGTGCCGGTCCCCACTCTGGATAAAATGCAGCAATTAACTTTTTTTGTCTGTTGAACTCTATAAATGGGGCTTTAAAAGTATTATCTGTTGGTCGTTGCCAAATTTTTGACAAATTTAAATAAACTTGTTTAATTCTTGAAAATATAGTCAAAAACCACCTGTGTGCTGCCCCCTACAGGTTCAAATAGTTGAATGTTGTGATTGGTCAAACTATTTTAATCCTTCATCATGATCTGCAGCTCCAGTAGTGATAACAGTCCTGTTCCGCATCCTCCTCTGACTGGATTTTCTAATCCTGCCTGTGGGTGGAGTCAGCCTCCAACCTCCCTGTTTGGTGACCCTTTAAGTTTAAAAGTTGAAGATTAGAGTCGATAAGTTAGATGACAAGTTTAAAAAGAATTGATGCAGATATACATTTTTTTTAAAGATTTGATAAAGGTGACCCTAAACCTGTTGAGGAATATGTTGTTGCTATGGTGACCCAAAAGGGACAAACTTCAAACTAGAGATCCAAATGTAAACAAAGGGATTTTTTAGAGCGTTTATGCTCTGTATATTTTGTAAAGTATAGTTTCAGTTTTTGTCAGTTTCTCCTGTTTTTGTTTTGTTCTTAAAGCTGCTGATGCCGGCGCTGATGGTGACCGCAGGCGAGGACTTCGTCCTGCTCCCGGCGCTCTCCAAAGGCATGGAGGACATGATCCCCAACTTGACCCGAGGACACATCGAGGAATGCGGACACTGGACGCAGATGGACAAGCCGGCAGAGACCAACGACATCCTGATAGGGTGGCTCAAAGAGGTCCACCAGAAAGCTGCAGGCGTGGCTCCTAAACTTTAAGAAATAGGGGGAGGGAAGTAGGGCTGCCACGATTAGTCGATTAATCGACGACTAATCGACTATTTTAATAGTCGATTAGTCGTTACTTTTTTTATATGGAGTCAAAGTGTAGTAAAGTTGAAAGTTATACTGGCGTTATGTTAGCTTTTTGGACTATTTTGACATTTATTAAGGTTTTTTTAGGCTGTTTTGGAGTTTAGCTAATATTTCAGCTGCATGTAGCTATTTTGGCTAATGTTAGCTTTTTTAGTTTTTTAGCCTGTCTTGGAGTTTGGGTTATATTTCAGCTACATGCTAGCTGTTTTAGCAAATTCAGGATTTTTTCAATTTTTTGATCTAATTTGGAGTTTTGCTAATATGCTAGCTGTTTTAGCTAACTTAAGCTTTTTTTTTTTAGGCTAATTTAGTATTTAACTAATATTTTAGCAGGCTATTAGCTTCAGGGTTTTCAGCTATCAATTTCAGCATCTTCAGCTGCCAAATTCTGCATAGAGCATTCACACTAGCATTATTCGCAGTGTGAATAAATCTAGTTTTTAGTTAGTTGAAAGCTAATGATGGTTAAGATGTGTGTTTAACATTCACTTTGAGCACGACGCGATTAGTCGACTAATCGGGAAAAATAATCGGTGATTAGTCGACTATTAAAATAATCGTTTGTGGCAGCACTAGAGGGAAGAGATGGATGCTGGGAAATCTGGAAGAACAGGAATGGAAAGAAAAAAATGCTAAAAACATGAAGAAAATACTAGAATGCAGGAGGACATTTGAGTGTAAATAGTTTGATTAAAAATACATTCAGAGAATAATTGTATTAATGCTTCTACACTGTTTGGTCTAATTTCATTAAACAGACATTAAAATTTCACAATAAAAGCCCCAATTTCTGATCAACTGTTGTTTTAAGGACTCCAACTTTTCCTACATGAAAAAAACACAAGTTTTAATGGTAAAAAAAAAATCTACAGAGGAAATAGAAAGATTAAGAAAAAACAGCAAGTTAAAAGAGTTTGCTTTATTTTGGTGAAGGTTTGGTTTCTATGTTATGTTTAAAAACAACAAAAAAGAGATTTACAATAAGACACAGTCAGAAGAGAGTCTGAACCATCACAACAATAAAATGAAAGGTAAAGACTTAAGTAGAAGTAAATAAATGTTTTGGAGTTTGTAAATCAAGGCGAGGGCGCCCTCTAGAGGCAGATCACAGCCGTCTCTCCATGAACAGCTTCTTCCAGGCGGGCATGACGTGTTTGTAGATTTTCTCTATCTGCAACACACGGCAAATGTAATCAGTTTTTGTCCGAAAGCGCCGAGTCACGATCCACTCTCCAGCTCGCGCTCCGCTGACCTGCTCCGACCTCTTCACCCCGTATCTGAAGAACGTCGCCTGGTGCTCGCTGTTGTGGAAGAGGATGTCGAAGGTGACGGCCTGGCCCATCATTTCGTCGATGGCCGGCTTCACGGCGGCGTAGAAGTCCCTGGGCGAGTGGGTGTCGTCCATCATGTTGTTGACCTGCAGCGAGACGGCGGTGTGAACAGGAACGCTTCTTCAGACGGGGCTCCGCGGCGGCGGCGCTCTGCCAGTTACCCTGTACTTAGTTCCCAGCATCCCCAGAGGATCCAGCTTGACCTCTGACCTCAGGGCCCGGCCAAACAGAGGGATCTTGATGTCTGCATCTGGAAAACAAAAACAATTAACTTTTCATGTGTCTGCAAGCATCTGGGAAATGTATTAAAAATAAAAGTGGATTTAGATGATAGAATGAAGAGCGTTTTATTTTGAAAAACCATCAAGCTGCTAAGAGTAAAAATTATTTTTTGATTACTGTAAAAATTGTTCAGTTTTTTTAAATAAAAAAAAATAATCTGGTAGAATATATTTGACAGTTAATGCTAATTTTAAATTTTTTGACTCATCCAAAAAATAAAAATATCTTTTGAATATCGCAATAAATTCCTGACCTCGACTTGTCAGGTGAGCGACGTACGGAACGCCGTCCCTCTCGCCGTAGTACACGGCAAAATGAGAGAAGAACTTGTTCCTGGGATACTCCACGATGTCCCCCGGGAACAGCTGGGGGTGGGAATTCTTCTGAAGACAGAGAAAAAGATGGATGATTCAGTCAGTAGCGTGACCTTTGACCTTTGCGGTGCTGAAAGCTACATGTTTGTATTTATTTAAAAATAATAATAATAAAATAGAAGCTCTTAAACCAAAGTGAAGCCTCAGGATCAACAATGACATAACTGTGACTGTTTAAGTACATTTTTTTTTAAACCTTTGGTTGCAACTTCTTTAAATTCCTTTTTTTTTTTCTTTACCTAGAACAATATATAAAATTTATATTTTTATGCTTTTTTTCTTTACAATGTAACATTTTATTCCCAATAAAAGTCTGTTTTTAAAAGGATTTTAAAAACCATTCCATTTTATACACGTTTAGTTGTAATTTGATTAATTTCCCCCTTTTTCAACAAATATTTTTTCTGCTCCAGAAAAATGTTCCAAATTTAAAAATTGTATTCAAATTTATTGAGAGATTCTAAATTTTCATCACATTAAGTATTGTTTTAAATAACATAATTTTTTCAGGTCAATTTTATGCACTTTGAGTTGTAATTTTTTTCTCTTTAATCCTGTTTTTATTAAAAAAAATATCCAGAAAATATTGAAAACTTGAATTTTTCCTTTAATATTATCTAAATGTGTTACATTTTTATTGCACAAAAAGCCTATTTTTGGGTAGACTATTTCAAGTCCATTACTGTAAAGATGAACAACACTGCAGAGCTGACCAGAAAACAACAACAAAGGATAGGGATTTTGTTTTCTTAAAAAAAAAAAAAATTAAATGAATGTAATGTTTCTAATGTTTTTTTATGAGGTAAGCATGTATTTTTTTAAAATTGTGGAAATTCTACAAATTTTGCATTCTGCATTAAGCTACCTTCTATAAAGTTGAATACAAGTGGGCGGAGCTTACCCGATTTTCAAAAACAAGTGTGTTCGTGTTGGTTTTAAATGTCTTTTATATTCTCAAACAAGAGAAATAAAACTGTAAGAGGCTCAATTTTGAAAAATGTGTTCAAAGAAAAAAAATCTTGAAAAAAACAATAAATCCTAAAACAAAAAGATTTTTCTCCAGCTATAAAAAAAATTGTGAAAATTAGAAATCTGTCAATTCAAAATACATTTAAGACAGAAATTGTAAAACAGTTAAGTTTAAGTATTCAATACTCGTACAGTAGATCTTCCTACTGAGATGTTTGATGCTAACTTTAGGTTAAGGGATGAAAAGCATAAAAAAATGTAAATATACTCTTTTATTGTAGATTTTAACAATTATGGTTGTGAAATGTTTCCAAACTTTTAAAATTTTCCCTCAACAACCTTTCTGATGCAATCAAAGAGACAGTTTACAACCATTGTTTCCAAAAAGCAAAAAAAAAAAAAAAACTTAAAAAAATATGACTTAACTTATGACTAATATATTTCTAATAAAGCCAAATTATGTCAATTGTTTGGCTACACTGGTGACAAATAGACTACATCTAATGTTTTGGTTTTTTGGTAGAATGTATGGAGTTGCATTTCGTTCAAAAGTATTTTGGAAATTATGTCCACACACACAGTTTTGCATCTGCAAAAAAAACAAAAAAATAAAAGTGCACATCTGGACAAAAAAAAAAGGCACAATCATATTAAAATTCTGTGTTTTCATTCTCAGTTTGTATTTGCATAAGACAGATTTTTTTATACTTGTAAAAAAAAGTATTTGAGCAACAGTAAAAGAAAGGTTTCCTGTTGCTTTTCATGTTTCCCACACTGGGAAAAAGAAGGAAAATTATTTGGCCAATCCACATAGCAGAAATTCTCATCATCAAATTGGCTTATTGAGAGGCGATACAAGCTGATTGGTTAATAACTTTGGTTAAAAGATCGACTCTGTAGATCTGTGTGATGGCAGTTGTTGACAAAACTTGTTTGTTTGTGTTGTTTTGAGGACTTGAAATATTAATTATGATGGAAAACATTTTTACAGCTGCAAAAGAAATACTTTATTTTTTGCAAATGCACAAATTTTGTTTGCAGGTGCAAAACTTTTCTATTGCAAAATACTTTTGAAAGGACTAGATTTTGCGTATTTACACTTTGCTAACACAATTTCTGAAAAGCCTGCAATCAAAAAAACATTCGTAATCGATTAATAATCTGTATTTACATGAATTTTCTGGTTCAAACGTGTTAGTTTTGCTTTTTAAAAAAGAGATCAAATAATATTATTTACTAATCATTTTTTTGACTGAACAGGTAAAAATAAAGAGGCAAAAACTTGACAAAATGAAAATGATGATAATGTGAGCTCACCAGGCCCATGGATGGAGATGTTGACAGCGTCTGCCTCCTCTCTCCTCAGAGAATAAACGTCCTGACAGGAACCCGCCTGCTTTACATGAGCGCCGCCGTACCCACGTGACGACGGCGCTCACAGTCACAATTGACTAATCTTACCCATCAGCCCTCACCATCTTTAACCTCGCTCTCTTCCTACCATTTTCTCTTGAACAATATTTTATGTTTTCTTAGTGTTTTAAAGAACCATCATGGAGTCACCATCGTGGTGGTCATTTGGCGTGACCCCCACCCCCCCCAGGCGTCGTCTTCTCTCCACCCATGGGTGTGAGAGCAGGTGTTTCCTCAGTAGGAGGCCTGAAAGAGGAAGTCGCCTTTTTTTTTTTTTTTTTTTAGTAAGAGATGAGGACTTGTGAAGAAGACGATAAAAGAAGTCTAGAAGACGTCGGGGTCATGAACCCGTCAGATTTGAGTCCCTCTCCAAACATCTTTTGATCTATTTTAAAAACATTCCCGGTGGTCTTCAAGTTGTGGTTAATTGCTTCTGAGTTGGGGGCAGGACAGTAAGTCCGCCCCCACTTCCCATCACCCATCTGTTTACACTCAAATGTAAGTAACGACTTCTTGTTGTAGCGTGACCTTTTTAAAGTTACAAAACCAACGTTAGCATGTATTTTCTGAGTGCTAGCAGCTGCGTGCTAACGTAGCTGACCAGTAACTATTGATGACATCATCAAGTGGGAGTAACGTCCGGATTAGAAGACTTTTTTTTTCAACAACTTTCCATTTGGAGGGCTAAATGTAGGGGGAGGGAACAGCTGTCAGGGTTGTGTAAAAATTCAACTGTAGCAGTACAACAAAAATGGCAACCGCTAACACGTGAGATGGAAACTATTGAAAGTTATTTAAAGCTTGAGTTAATTTATTCCTGATTGTTTTCATCTATATTTATGTTAAAAGTTACATTTTTTAAGTTTAAGAATGTAGTTTTAGAGTGTTTAGAGCTGCCACGATCAGTCGACTAATCGACTATTAAAATAGTCGACTAATTTAATTGTCGATTAGTCGTTATTTTATGTCATATGGAGTCAGAGTGTAGTTAAGTTCAAAATTATAATGGCATTCTGCTAGCTTTTTGGACTATTTTGGCATTTATTATTATTTTTTTTAAGGCTATTTTGGCGTTTATCTAATAATTCAGCTGCATGATAGCTATTTTGGCTAATTTAGGCTTTTTTTTTTGGTGTTTTATCTTTTTTTTTTTATTGAGTTTAGTGAATATTTCAGTTACATGCTAGCTGTTTTGGCTAACTTAAGCTTTTTTTTTTTTAGGATGTTTTGGAATTTAGCTAACATTTCAGCTCCATATTAGCTGTTCTGGAAATCTTTTTTATTTTTTAGGCTTTATTTAGGCTAATTTTTTTTGGCATTTGACAAGTATTTCAGCTTTAGCGTTTTCAGCTATCATAATGCTAGTGTGAATATATCTCATTTTTAGTTAGTTTAAAGCTAATAATGGTTAAGATGTGTGTTTCACATGCGCATAACCCGATTAGTCAACTAAAAAAATAACCGGTGATTATTCGACTGTAGTGTGTTCATTAAATGTTTGTTGGTGTGTTTTGAACCTGTGTAATAAAGTTCGACACTCCTAATTTAGAGGAAGAAATAATAAGACTCAAACAGACATTTGACCTTTATTAAGGCTGGTACAGCATGAGGTAGCCACCGATAGCTTGAAGCTGTTTTTTTTTTTCTTAATCTGTCACCAATATTTAAACATTTTCAATCTCATTTTTTCACGTCAAAAATTTGCAATAAAAAACAAAGTAAAAACATTCATCTTTCCAGCTTGCTTATATATCTTAGTGGTTAAGTAATCGTGACGTCTTCGTCGGCTGGAGGTGTGACTCCTGTCCTGTCAATGGTTTAGAAAACCTCCTTTTTAAAAATAGATTTGTTGAGAAAATAAACTTTATTAGCTGAGTTTATTGATGATGAGAGATGGGGTTGTAAACTCATGAAGGAAGGCCTCTCTGTAACGTCAGTGCAGCAGTAAATTCCATCAAAGGCACCTGAGATTCTTTCATCGCCGCGCAGACGCCTGCGGTGCGTCTATGTGTGTTCGAGTCCCTGACTCTGGCCGTCCGGCGCCCCCTTGCCCCAGCTCAGCCCGTCGATGGGGGCGTGCTTGTCCCAGCTGTCCGTGTTGTGCCCGTGCTTCCTCTGGTGCCGCTTGTAGTTGTCCCAGTGGCCCGTGGTGTAGCCGCACTCGGCGCAGGCGTACGGCTTCTCGCCCGTGTGGCGCAGCATGTGGCGCTTCAGGTTCATGCTCTGGTTGCACGAGTAGCCGCAGATGCTGCAGTGGAAGGGCTTGGCGCCCGAGTGGATGCGCTCGTGGCGCCGCAGGTTGGCCAGGTTCCCGCAGGCGTAGCTGCAGGACGGGCACTGGTACGGCTTCTCGCCCGTGTGGACGCGCATGTGGCGCTTCAGGTTGTCCAGGTGGGAGGAGCTGTAGGCGCAGCAGGGGCAGCGGTGGGGCTTTTCGGAGGAGTGTGTGAGGGAGTGGCGGGCCAGGTGGTTGGGGTAGTGCGACAGGAAGGGGCAGTGGGGGCAGCGGTACAGCTTGGCGCGGGACGCCCGCCGAGCGCGGCGCCGGGACTCGTCTTTGGGGAGCAGGTCCAAAGAGCAGCGGCGGCACACCTGAAGGGGACAGCAACAGCGGTGAGCCACCAGCGTCGTCATGGAGACAGCCTTCCCATCGTACTCATCATACCTGTGCTCCATCAGACTCCGCCCCCTCGCCTTTGTCCCCCTCCAAGTCGGCCTCCTCCAGAGTGAGGCCGCAGGCGCGACAGCAGAGGGGGAAGAGGAGGACGGGGAGGGGGCCGGAGGCGGCGCTGAAGCTCCCCAGCGTCTGCAGATAGTCCTGGGAGACGCGCAGGGTCAGGTCTGACATCACTGCAGACGCACAGAGAGAGAGAGGTCGTCAAGCTACAACCACAGGCTCACAGTTACTGATTTGATTCTAACTGTCACAAAGGATGTTAAATTAATATATTTTCCAAAAAAAAAAAAAAACATATTTGTTTAGAAAATAGTGATATGTTGCAGGATGCACCACATGAGGGCGCTGTCATCAGCCCTATAAAAACAAGGCTGAGAGAGCAAGTAAGGCAATGCTAGATTTCTGTTTTGACAGATTTATTCAAGGTAATATAGTGATTGTTTGCCGTATCGTGATACTATCGATATCGTGAGTCATGTATCGCGAGTTACCCTGAGATTCCCGGCTATCGGCAACGCGTTCAAGCGACAACCTCTGATCAAAAGTCTGTAAATACACGTTTTGGGCAACCATTTAAAAAAGCTAAAAGTTAAACAGGTTGAACTTTGACCAATCAGGGACTCCGATTTTTTACTGCCGTTTGGATGGCGTCCCTTTTCATTCACGGAAGTGCCAACGGTTTAAAAATTGATCACTGAGGAGAAATGAAAATGTTGTTCCCGGCCGGAATGTGAACATCACGGGCTAAACACACATTCTTGAACTATGCTCAGTATAAACGTCACAGGAGATGTCACTGGTGACATATAAACAACACACACCCTTTGAAGTACCGTAAATCTTAGGCAGTGTACATGATTTAGCTCTGCACCATTTTGTGCAACATTAAATTGACGAACAAATCAGTGCAAGGATACTTTACTGGAATTATGCTAATGTCATAAACGGTTATAGAGTTAGTAGAAAGATTGTAAACACAGGAGCTAAAGCTCGGGTATTAAAGGATTAAATGTATACAGTCTTGTGAAGAAGTACCCCTTCCTGATTCATTTTTTTGTTTGTTTATTTGCATTTCTATTGCGCAAGAAGGTCTCAAATCGTTAAACTCATTTCAATATCACTCAGTGACAAACCCAAGGAATACAAAATGCAGTTTAAAACTAATAGATTTATTTATTACAGGCACAAAAAGTCCAAACTTATCTGAACTTTTGTGAAAAAGTAATTGCCCCCTGAACCCAATAATGGGCGGGGCCACCCTGTGCAGCAATGCTAGAAATCAAGCGTTTGCCTTTAGAGAGGAAGAGTCTTTCACGTCGCTCTGGAGGGATCGTAGCCCACTCTTCTCACACAGAACTGTGCAGCGGTCTGCAACCTTTAACAGTAAAAGAGCCATTAGGGATCGTTTTCTATTGGTCAAAACCTAGAAGGAGCTGCGTAGTCTTACTTTAGCCTTTAAGAAATTTGAATTTGAGTCCAAGACCATCTTTTTTTCTTGATAATATGAATTGTGTCTATTTTTTTGGAACAAACAAAAGCAAAACATATAAAAAGAACGAGCATCTCTCAAAATGTGATTTCTGTTTAACTTAACTCAGCCATCAATTTAAAATGTAAATAATCTAAATTAAATATATGCTAATTAAGTAATTTTAGTTTAAAAATGAGACATTTTATTTTTCTTTTGTTTATTTATTTTTGTTCTTTTTCACCTTTTTTGTCCTCAGCAGTCTTAGACTACTGGGTTTTGTTATTTTAGTTTGGAGGTTGGACCTTGGTAGTCTTAGTTTGCGGGCTTTGTTTATTTGTTTTCTTTAGGTAGTTTTGGTTTGGAACCTTTTCCAGACTGATGGATTTTAATCCCTTTTTTTTAATCCAGAATTTCTTTGGTTTTAACTTGTATAATGGACCTAATTTTTCCCAACTTTGGGATTAGTTACTTTTTTTATACAGAGCCAGATAGGAATGTGATTTTTAATATTTTGGAACTGCATTTCGTCCGTCCTTGGGTTGTCTGAGTGATATTAAAATTGGTTTGATGATATAAGATCATTGTGTGCGTGTGATTCATATGCAACAAATAAAGAAAAGAAATCAGGAAGAGGGTAAATACTTTTTGCACCACCAGGAAAAAAACCTAGAAATATATTTTTGATCAGCACTCCTACCAGCTCTTTTAGTTTTCACCTCTGTTCCTACTAAGCTCCTCCCACTTTCCTTTGAACGCACAAACTGATCACTTCCTGTTTCCTCTAGATATCACCTAAAACCATCAAAGGTTGGACGTTGACCTTTCATCCTCTAAGCTCAGCCGAGGTTGATTTAAAGTCTAACTTCCTCTTTTTTTTTCTTCTTTGTCTTTCTTGCATCGACGATGAAGAAATTCCCCAAAATTAGAAGTAAAACTGAAAAATATGCAGATGATGTGGTCTTCATCTGGTTTAGGTTCACTGCTTACAAAACTTCATTTAAAAAGCGGCTCTCTTGGTACTTCCTCAAGTATAAATGCTTATTTTTTTACCTTTTATGTTTTACTTTTGAAAAAATTCCACAAATCCGAAAAGTTAATAAATAAAGGGTCCTTGAATAGATCCCTGGAGAACCTCACAATTCAGTTGAGCACCTAATTTTTCTAAAATTCCAAAAGATTAGGATAAAAAATAGATCAGTGAAGAAAATCTTTACCTTCCTCAGCTCCTCCTTTGCTCTTCCTCCTCTTCCCTTGCCTCTTCTCCTTCTTCGGCCGCTCCTGCAGGTGCATGCGCTGGTGCCTCCGCAGGTTGCCGAGGGAGCTGCAGGCGTAGCTGCACTGCACGCAGCGGTACGGCTTCTCGCCGGTGTGCGTGCGGGTGTGGCGCTGCAGGTTGACCAGCTGGGCGGAGGCGTAGGGGCAGGCGGGGCAGCGGTACGGCTTCTGGCCGTCGTGGATCCTCATGTGGCGTTTGAGGTGGTTGGAGTAGCGGGAGGTGAAGGCGCACAGTGAGCAGGAGTACAGCTTTTGGGGGGCGTCGCCCGCCTCCTTGGCGATGCCCCTCTTCTTTTTGCCTGGGCTCGGACTGGCGGGTCGGTCGAGAAGGTCGGAGACCTGGAACGGGTCAGCAGAGGTAGCGTGCTGCAGGCCCTCCTCGCAGGTGAGGCAGTAAAGCTCCGCCCCCAGGGCCAGACCCACACCTGAAATCAAACCATCAAAAAGAATAAAAACATGTGAAAAAGAAGAAGATTTAAAGTAAAAAAACATGGTGGAAGAAACAGAACAAACCGAGCTCCAAGCCAGCAGCCAGAGGAGTGTCCCCCAACAGCTGACCACACCCCTTACAGGACAGGATGGTTGGGAAGGCGGAGTCTGTTGGTGCTGTGGGGTCGTCCTCCACACTTAGAGAGAAGACAGTCACTCCTGAAGGAGAGCAGGAACACAAACAACATACTTTATTTTTTACATGTTAAAAACATCCCAAACACTATTAACAATTGCATAATACTATAAAAATAAGAGATTAAAAAGTTTTTCTGGGTTTTTTTTTGGAATACTCTTCCATAATATTTTCAATATAATAAATGGATAAACTTCTTCTAGGTTATTTAGCCTGTTTCAAATAATCAGGAGAGGGAGACAGACCAATGTTCAAGACAACTTTATCACATTTTTTTATTTAAAAAAAAAAGGTTCCCAGTAATATTTTAATTATGATTAGGAAGTTTTATTAACCAAAATCCCAAATTTGAAAAAAAAAAAAAATTGAAAATAAAATAAAAACTGAAAACTTGAAATAAATCTTGAAAATTTGAAAAAAAAAAACCAACAACTTAAAATTAAAAAAAAAGAAAAACTTGCTACCCAATGATTCCCCAAGTAGTAATGATGATGTGATGATTGGCCACCGTGACATGTTTTCTATGGGGGACAGATGACTCCTCACTATATATTTTTGACACTTTTCTCTCATTATTTACTCTCACTGTTCAAACTTTTAAAGAAAAATAAGTCTAGCATTAGGATGAAAACAAAGATCTATTCACAATGAAGATTTATGTAACGTTGCTAAGCTGCACATGAAAAAGGGACGGAGATCGACTGACGAGATCAAAGTCGCGCTCAGAAAAACACACCAAACAGCAAGACCACAAAAGGTACACAGCGATATTAGCGAGATAAAACTGCAGAGTAGTGATACTCCTCTCCCCAAGTTTGATCGGAGAGGGGTGACGCAGGCGGAGACAAACAGACAACGTTCTGCAGCAGAAGAAACGTCACATCAGCATCACCTCTTGGGGAATCAGGGAATGCATGTTCGGGTAGCCAATGATTTCAAAGCCCCGCCCCCATGTAAAATTAGGCTCAGCTCAGCAATGAAAACTCGAAAATCTGAATTTAAACTGCGGACTGAAAGTGAAGACTCAGACAAAAATAGAAATTTTCAAACAGAAGCTGTTACTAATAGATGACTTTTTTTCAATCTGTAATTTTTCCATTAATAGTTTTTTTTTCATTTCAAGTTTTCACTATTTTTTATTAAGTTTTATTCCAGGTTTTCAAGTTTTTTTAATTTTCAAAAAAAAATCTTTTTCAAATTTTCATTTTTTTTCAAATATTCAAAACATTTTTTCACATTTTCTGTTTTTTTTTCCAAATTAACAATGTCTTGTTTTCAAATCTTTAATAATTTTTTTAGTAACAATGTCTATTTTTCAAGTTTTCAATCTGTTTTTTCGTTCACTTTAAGATGATCCTGGTTTGACCTACCCTCTTAAATAAACCTTAGCTGGTGTCCAGTTTGATAGTGGCTTGGAGAAGAACACATTCTTTTTTCTTTTAAATATATTCAACCAAAGACATGAATGAAACACCCACTTCTGAAGGCCAACTGGCATGTGTAGAAATCACCATGTCATCAGCATACGTGATGATCTCTACATTTCTACACGCATTTGGCATATCAACCAGAGTAAAAACGGTAATGGGCCCAAGATTGATCCTTGAGGGACCCCTACTGGAGAATGTAGGTAAGGTAACTTAATGTCGCCTGCTTTCTTCCTGACTGGACCCATTTAACTCTTGTGCTATCTCATAGGGTCCAAATGACCCCACCTTTATATTGATGTGTGATCCCTCCCACTACAGAGGTGGACAAAGGTAGACAGGATTTTATGTTTGCCACGGACACCAGTGAAGATAAAAAAAAATCCTTGAAAAAAAAAGTCTGGTGACTTTTATTGTTAACATAACTCGGATAGCACAAGGGTCAGTTGTTTAGCTAATTTATTAACTGTATCAAATGCAATTTTAAAGTTTATAAAAAACAGCTGCGAAAACTATTTTTGACAATTTATAACTTAAAAAACTTGCACTACAGAAAAAATGTTCTGAAAAAAATTAGCATTAGCAAGAATGAGAATCGTTATTCTGGCTAATAGAATGACTAAGTAATAGCTGTCTATTTCACTATAAAAGTCTATGGGATTTTGGCTTCTTGGAGCCAGCACTAAACAACAGGGGGGAGGGGTCACTCAGTACAGTTCTTTATATACAGCCAATGGTTTTTGTCATTATTTGGCTGCATTTAAACACCTCAAGTCACCGACCTGCCTCTCTGTCCAGACCGATGAGGTCGGTGTCGGCGAACTCCAGCTCCCCGCTCAGCAGGATGTCGCTCTCCAGAACCAGGCAGCTGGGCTCGCACACCACCACGCCATCTTCAGACTCCACTGAGCACAAACGCACATGTGTGAACGTTACATGAGGAGAGATTCTCAAAAAAAAAGTCTGATACCATCAGACAGAAACCACATTTATCGTTTTTACGTCATCTAAAAGTGGAACTTTCTTTAGAGGGTTTTTATTCCGTCCTAATAGTAAAACATAAGCAATAAAGGTTGTGCGAGACCATTTTTGTTGATCTAAAATGAAAGCACCAAAATGAAGAGAAGGGACAAAAGTGAAGAGGAAGGGGACGACGACACGGGCAGGGAAGGAGCAGAGGAAGCCAGTGAGGATGAGATAAGGGTGGAGGAGGAAGAGCTAGAGGATGAGGAGGGAGTCCGGAAAAGGAGGAGGATTAAAACAACACAAATGACAGACGCACAAAGTTGTATTCCACTGCAGACGAGAAGAACCTCAAACAAACTGGAGAACATTTTTTTAATACTCTTATTTGCTGCAGCTTCTTCTTAGACTCCTTTAAATAGAGATTTTGGTATCAAAGATCAAACATGTGGAGGCTTTGTCGATAAAATGTTGCAACCTGAAGTGTTCACACGCGGTTTTCAGATGTAGGTGGCTCCAAACAGACGGGGTTGTGTCACGTGGAGTTTACAAATTGATAAGAATCCTGCTGGTGAAGCGAAAACGCAGCTTCTTGAAACCACTGCTGCGCCTCCTCTAAGACCAACTAGTAGTCAGTTTTTATGTTCCTGTGGTATTTTATTTAAAAGAATTTCACTTAAAACTTAATTTCTGAGTATTTATTTATTTAAATTGTTGTGAATCGGGAGCTGAAACAACAGTCGAAAGACTACAAGCTCCTTGCTCCGCTCCATTCTGATGCATCCACTTGTAGAGTCTTTGTTTTCCTCATCTGAGCTGGAATCTGTCCAGACCAGCTCCAATATTGTTCGCCATTTTTGTTGCACCACCAATGTTAGCTTGGGAGTAGTGAGGGGCTGTAAGCTAGCTGGAAAGAGTGTAAACTAAGGAACGATGGGATATAAGATGAGGCTTACTCCACACCAACAGTCCCACCCACCACTCAAGAGATGAATTACTAAGGAACAGAGAACTCTCAGCAATGGGGTGGGGGAGGCAGGGTTACTTTGTAACAGTCTACTCAGAGGTGAATTTCTATTGCTACCTCAAACAGTAACTTCCAATGAAAAGTCAATGTAGAGGCGGTCAAAAGTTTACATTCATGCAAATTTCAAGATTATTGATCTATTAATCTTAGGCCGATTCAGATTGATTAATCTACAGTTTTTTTTTTCCATTTTGGCTAAAAACAGCACAATAATACTAGAAAGACCACTGAGAACACTTTTAAAATAGATCAAAAGATGATCGGAGTGAGACTTTAATCTGTGACAACAACAGATGATGGCATCGCGCTTACGTCAGCACGTTTCCAACCGCTCGTTTTCGTGGGTATGGGAGGGGCTGCTGCAGGTTTTTAAATGATTACTTTAAATGGATAAACTGATCAAAATACCATTTTTTTTTTAAGTGAGGAATGATCAGTAAAATGCATTTAAAACCTCAAAAAGTAGAATTTTCATGGTAGGGCCCCTTTAAAGCAGCTCTAAATCTTGATGTAGTTTACATCTCTTTACACGTGTGACACCACTGCGCCGATCTGTGGATATGCAGGAAAGCTGGAAACTCTGCTTTGGCTTTACTGCATCCTGTCAAAAAAAAAAAAAAAAAACAGACTGGAAACTGACAAAACCTGATGCAAAACAGGAACATATCTTTGATTTAATCACCATGTTTACTACCATTACTAGTTTCTAAACCTTTTTCTGGTTTGCACAAGCACTTCATTGCGATTTATTCTCCTCCTCATAGAGACGTCACTGTAGTTTACAGAACCTGTCAGTAAAAACAAGAAGATTCCCACTCTTCTTTAAGTGTCCTCATTTGCAAGATTTTTGCATGCACCTTAACCGAAGAAGGACAGACACTGCCTTTAAGCCTACCCTCATTTCCCATCATCCATCTGTTTATGAGGAAAACCAAAATATATATGGATCGATCAGTCAATAATTTTTTCTGCTTTTTGTCATCTGCTCCTAACGATTTGAATAAAGAAATACTCATAAATTCAACGTTAAAGCAAAACTTTCTTCAAATATGTTCTCCTTGTCCAAAAAAAACGACACAATTTTCATCAGAGCGGGTGATCGGCGGAAAAAAAAGGGAATGAGATGGAATCAAACAGGATCCTGGGAAAGAAAGACGGGAAGGAAGAGGAGAAGAAGGAGCTCAGGGGAGGTCAGGTGAAGAGGAAGCGGAGGCAGGAAGAGCAGAGCCACAAACACATCCAGCTCCTGGGACGGCAGTCTTCCTCTCATGAAGATAATGAGGAAGAGGCTAAACCCAAATACCTCAAACCGGTTAAGCAACTTTTAACTAATCTGGGTTGTGGCTGATTTCTAAAAAAAAAGAAAAAAAAGAACTCTTCTCTATTTTTTTAAAAATAGTCATTTAAAGTAGTAAAGTGGACTTCCTGATTCTGTGACACTGATTGGAAGTCCAGAGCCGCAGTGGACACAGACTCACATTTGACCGGCTGGGGGTTGGATTGTTTCCTCCGCGGCATCTTCGCCTCTCTCCGTCCCGGATCCCGCGCTGGTGTCGGTGTCACGCCGACTGGGCTCCAGTCCGGTCCGGTCCGGTCTGTCCGTCCGTCAGCCAGGCGGGCGTCCAGCTAACTGCATGTCATCATCATTACCATCACCTCCTTCCTCTTCCTCTTCCTCCCACAGACAGCAGAGGCGGCGGTGTCATCACGACCCGGCTACTACCTGCACCACAACAAGCGCAGGCGAGACGCCGAGAACTTAATGAATAATTACACATAATTTTAAAATGCAACACAATATTAAAATACATAAAACAAATGCGCCTTAAACGCTACCACCGTAATTCCCCTATTTGTTTTTGTTTTGCAGTAAATAGCCGTAGCCTTCCAGCTAGCCTAGCTAACTTTACTATTAAAATGAAGCCAAAATACCGAACTAAATGCTTCAGTATGAGTCGTCACCTCGATGTTAGCGCTACATGTCAACGGGGAGTCCCTCAAAAAAGCAAAAAATGGTTTGCGAGGACTAATGTTCAGCGCTCAAACAGCAGCCTTTTGTTTTTGGGCACAGACAACTGACAGGCAGAGCTGCGCCGGGTCCGGGTTCCGCATGACGTCACGCCCGGGAAAGTGGGATTGTGGGTGACGTAGTCCCTCCCCCACGACGTTTCTGTCCATAAGCTAGCAGTTTCTAACACTTATTTCTATATTTTTCAACGAGGCCCCTTATAGCTACTATTTATTTATTTATTTATAAATTGCCCAGAAACGAGTCAAAAAACTTCATTTGAACGAAACTTTATTTACAAAGAAAGTTAAAAATGTTTCAAGTGACTCAAAAACGCCTTCCTTAGCAGGAAGTAGTTGATTTTAGTGGACAAATATACTTATTCTGAAGTAAAAGTGAGGCTGTATACTTGAGATTTACTTTGTGTATATTATAAATTTAAAATATTCTAATATAGTCTGAAGAAATATTCTATTTAATTAGTGTACTTCCTACTACACTAAACATGCAAAGTTGTGGACTTGCTATTCTCAAGCATACCTAATAAAGTAAAAATTTTGTGGATAAGATTTAGCTAAAGGTTGGCCATGTCCAAATTCCTTCACTACTACTCACAGGTGTGTTCACCATTATGTAGTGCTGTCTAAATCTACAATTCCAAAATCTAGTCCACTTAAAATTTCCCTGATTTTTTTGGGGAAATACTAGCGTTCATCGATGCTACATTAGCGAAAATAGATAATGCCTTGCGGTTGAACAATTTTTGTGGAAAAAATGTGTTTAAATGTAAATTAAAAGAAACAAAAACTACATTTTCAACTCATTGGAGTCATAAATAGACGCGAAATGTTCGTTTTTATTCGATTTACACTTTGTGAAATCAGCGACGTCATATCTGGTTTTTGAAAAACGAAAGAAAAGTAGTGAGGAATTGGGTCAGAATTACCTTTCAAACCAAGCGCGTTATACAGTCCCGCACTACATAGTCCCACACTATATAGTCCCGCACTACATTGTTTTTTAGTTAAGGGTTAGGGGAAATTCAGACACAACCCCAGTTACAGATGCTATCTCAGCAGAACCACATCCTGCGTTTTGAAAAATGAAAGAAAAGTAAATGAGTATTTTGTGTGAATTGCTTTTAAAATCTAGGGCACTAGATAGTTTTTTAGTAGTTAAAGAGCAGGGAAGGAATTTGAACAAAGCCTTTGTGTACTACATTTAGCTAAAAGTTTAGCTGATGCAAAACAATAACAAAACGCTGTGATAAAATTACAAAAGTCAAAAGGTTTGGCAGTGTTCAAGAAATTGACATTTTGGACTGGAAAACCTCCAAAAAAACACTACACCTGACAATCAAGAGTTACATTAAATACAAGAACAATTTAATAAAAGTGTTTCTTAAATTGTCTACTTAAATTGTTGTCAATACCACTTGGCCAATGGCCTATACGACCTTTGATGCTAAAATGAAAAGCTGTTTTTTCTTAGAAAATCATTTAGCAAAAAATACTACATTTGAAGTTTGTTTTATGTGTACTTGAGTATAAGTGTTAGCAAATACACTATAGATTAAGTTTGCGTAATTATCTCTACATGAATTATGATAATTCATGTATAGAAAATGGTATGGTCGAGTCGGGGTGGGATTATATAAGTTCGCTTCCTTCCACCCCCTTTCAAGCGATCTACTTGTGATTGATTTATTAAGTGAAGTTATTTCATGTATTATAACCTGATTGCTTGAAATAAACCATTTCATTCATTCATCTTCAGGCTGAATTGGAACATTTTACATTTCTATTATACATATATCAAATAAAATCAAGCTCAAGTTACTGCATCACTCCAAGTATATATGGTTAAATATGTGGCAGTATTATATAAAATATTTTGAAAAGAATGACAATAATATTGACTCAAAATCTGGGGGAGACAAAGTTTTTCCTGTTATATATATATATATAATATATATATATATATATACACACACCATATATACATATATATACGTGTGTGTGTAATTTATGTATATAAATTATTATACAATAATATTAATATACTATTAATATAATTTATGTATTATAATATATATATATGTATGTGACTCTGTATAGAAACTTCAAATGTTTATTTAGAAAATACTCAAAATTTCACATATAGAAATAAAAAACATACATTTTCTATAGTTATTTATTATTGCTAAAAACAAAATTGCACATAAAGAAAAAAATTAGTCAGTTTTCTTGTTTTGTAAATAAAAAAAAAGTTGTTATGACACAAAATGATGCAGAAGTTACAATAAAATAAACAATGCTGAATGTGACATCCCTTTACAGTTTTGCGTGTCCGCATTACCCCTAGTGTCATCATGCCTGGAGCTTTAGGCTAGAGCTACGAGTTCACCATGGCCTCAAACTCATCAACTCTCTGTCTGGTGTTTCCTCTGCGGATCCTTCGATAGGATACAGTTTTATACTTCGAAGCACTCTTCCCATCATCCTCTGGGCCGTCTCCGCTGTTTGAAGACTCTTCTTTGTTCCCCGTCACTCCATTCTCTGGGTTTTGTGTGGCGGGCGGCATCTGGGCCGGTTTGGCTTCTTGTTTGGCTTCCGCCAACACCTCGACGGCAGCATCCAGCGGTGAACTCTCCTGCATCCTGTTGCTATGGGAAGGAAAAAAAAGAGAAAAAAAGCACAACTGTTGTTTTATGCTTGTCCCCAAGGAAGACTATCATGATGAGAGCTCATCCTTCACAGGCAAACAAGTCATTTGTATGGAATTTTAATTGGAGCCTAATGAATGAACTCAGGCTTGAGTGACTGCTCAACCAATCACTGATGCTCTTACGCAACTCCCCCTCTGGGCACGAGCTGAGATTTCAACAACATTTTCAATAAAAAGAGATTTAAAGAAAGTATAAGGAAAAGCACGACAGAGGTTTTTATTTTTAATATTCTGCAGATTTCTTCTATTATATAACTTTTCAGACAGAATTTTTATTTTTAAATTTAGTTTACTAATACAAAAAGAGTTATATTTGCAACAACAATACATTTTTTTTCTTTAACAACCACATTCAAGTTTTTAACACTCAACTGCCATCACTTCAAAATAAAAGCTACTTTCAAGACACAAATAAAATATATATTAGGCTGTTCAAGTTCAGGCTGCTTATTTTGTCTGTTTTTCTTGTTTAAATAATTCAGCCCATAAGGAGCAGCACCGACAGTTTCACAACATCAAGCATTTAAAATACTTCATATTCATGTTCTCATTTACAATTTTTTAACTTACCGCTTTTTCCTTCAGTATGGAAATGTTTTGGATTATTTTTTTTAAGAAATCTGGTGTTTTCAAGATTGCTTATTTATGAACTGCAAATGAAAGAAAACCACAAGCTGTTTGGAAAATTAGAAACTAACCGGAAGCGACTGTGCGTTCGTGTCCAGGATGGACGGTTTGTTTTGTGTTGTGATGCAGGATCCGCCTGCTGCATGTGAAACTGCAGAGACAGGCAGGGACCGTCAACAAAGTGCAACAAAACATCCCAGAAAATCCATTTTATTTCATCATTATTGTTTTATTATTTTCATCACAACAAATAATCAGAAATATTGCTGTTGATAGAGATTTCCGCTTATTTTATTTCAATAAAAATACCGTTAATAGCATAATAAACCACAATTGTAGAAGTTGTCGTCTTTAAGCTTGTAGTAAGAAAAAAAATCCTGAAAAACAACAAAAATGATCTTAAAAAACAAACAAAAAGTAAAAACGCACTTTCAAAAATTTACAATATTAAATTAAATTTAAAATGGATTGTCTGGGTAGTGTACTTTTTAGACTGTCCCTGCTGTCAAAAAAGAACAAGTATCTTGTAGTTTTCTTGCGTTTGTTTCCATACATAAATTATCTTGGGTCAAATTATTTAAAAAAAACAAAAAAACCCCACAAAATTAAAAAATATTTTCAAAAATACTTGAAATAATTATCTCAGAAAACCCACAAAGAATATATATATTAAAAGAAACACTGAAATAACTATTTAAAACCAAAAAATGAAAAACAAAATAATTTTTTTGAATCTAAAAAATGTCAAAAACAATCTCGAAAAACACAAGATTTTTAAAAATTTTTTTGTGAAATGCAACAGGCTTCTGTACTTATTCATATTTTGCTTATAATAAATCTCATTGTGGATTTTTGAGATTAATTTTTTCCAAGAGCTCATTTTGACCCATTTAAAATACAGATTATTTGCGGCACAAAGGTTATCACAAACTTTTTTAGAATAAAACAACAAGAACAGCTTAAAAATCCTATCTGAAAGTCCTGAATGCTTTAACTAATATGTTCTTGTTAAAACACTTCCTCTAATTTCTTTAAACAGGGTTAATTGAGCCGTTTTTACCTGAGCGGTTCAGGTTCTGCTCCTCCACCTGGACGGTCAGAAGAACAAACGGTCTGCACTTGCACTTGTTTGGGTCGCATTTGTCCTGGAGAGCAGGAGCTCATCAGTGGAAGCCCCCTCAGAGTCTTTGTCACTGCTTGGTGATGTGGGATAAATGCCCCAGGCTGGGGGAGCGGGGTTGGTGAGTTTGAGCTCTTTGTGAGGGTTCTGATGAGATCTTGGATCTGTTGTACTTTAAGGCTGAACCAAAGCAGAACTCTTTCTAGGAGGAAAGAGTTCATTGACACTAGAGGGAGCCCTCACATCACTAGCTATGGGGATCCATCTCCTTCTCTGCTTTCATGTTGCCTTGGAGAAGACCCGCAGTTGCTCATAACAGCAAATTTAAAATGGTGTTAAGGTGGAAGCTTTAGAGTAAATTTGTAGGAGCAAATTAAGAAATGAGGGTCACAATTTAATAGATCCCTCAAGGGGCGACCTTGGGAGTACTTCCATTAAAAATGTGAGTAGCATTTGTGGAAAGAATGGCCCCCAACAGAACACTCAAAAAGAAACTAAAATAAATTCAAATATTACATAAAAAAAACTCAATTGCTTGGAAAAAAAAGCAAAGACTTGTGGGTATTTTCAGTGTTTGATCACTCAGACTTTTAAATCATCCTATAAGCCTTTCCTTTATTAGTTTAGACCCTTTTGGAATGAGGAAAATGTACACCTTTCTCAAGTTTCCCAGATAAACTACAGCAGGAAGCAACCCCATACTACCACACTACCACCAACATGCTTGATTGTTGCCTTAATTAAACGTGAAATATCTATTGGGTCTTTCTGGAGTCATTGAACCCCAAAACAAAAAGATTTGCCCCCACCACATGCTCTAAAACCCACTAAAATTTGCCAACACCAAATAGCAGGTGAAAAGGGGCAGAGTAAGTGAACCTTCCTCTCTGAAAAAAAAACGTGATGAAATCACAACAGGTGAACAAAATGGGGCCAAAATCTTTTATGGTGCTCCAAAAAAAAAAAAAAAAAAAAATCCACTAATGAAATCAAAACACGTTTCAGGGACACCCAAAGGAAGTTTTAAAATTATTATGGGATGGCCACAGGACCTTCAGATTGGCAGCCATCTTGTGGGCAAATTTGGCAATATTTATTTTTTTTTATGTTGGCGCAAACTTCACATTCACAGCACTAGTTTAAGTCTAGAACCAGAATCAAAGTTATGTTGACCTTTGACCTTGGGAAGAGGCCGCCGACTTTAATTTTCCTAATAACCCCTGTAGCACCAGCTATAAATTCAAACACACTAAGGGATTTCAATGTATCTCCTGACTCCTCAACCATAATTGGGAAGCTACTTGTGAAAAATATTGGTATTAAAGTTTGTTGGGTTTTATTGGCGTTAGGATGGCGGGCTTGCAAAAATGTTGTTCCCCTGTGGCCCACACTTTTATTTTTTGTAGAATGTTGCGAACATTCAATACGTGAATCCCTGCCTCGAGCTGAACGAAATAGATGTGAACATACTAGGAATATGGGTGTGGTTAACAAAAAATGTCAGTTGCTAAGGAAATCTAAAAATGTACTTTTTCCAATTCTTCTATAAATAAAATAGATCTGCTTGTCATGCCCAGGCGAACAAAAACTGAAATGGTTGCTATGGAGATAACACCAACAGAAAAGCCGCCATTTTGAAAAAGTGTTTTTTTTTCCATGTATTTGTCACATGTAGCTCTTATCAGGCTGACAGAGGCAGAAGGGAGGTAGTGAAAAGGGGTTAATGGTGATCGGCGGGGGTGGGGAACACCTGCTGGACAACAGCTCGCTGCTTTTTGTTTTTGAAGGACTTGAAATTTGCTTCTGTCTTAAGATTTAAAACATTTGCTAAGACAAGAAATGTCCCTAAAAACTAAAAATACATTTTAAATTTATTTTTGGCCACAAGTCCATGCATTCCTTCAAATTCTATGGTTTGTTTTTAGCCTCTTGTTGTTTCCTCCACTATGAGGGACAGATCAGAAGAAAACTGAATGAAATAAATCCACAGGCTTCTGTTTGTGCAAACATTTATTTCCAAAATATAAATTGGAATCTTACAAATTAGATAGATTTTTTTTGTTTCAAGTGTGTTTCAGATGCTGTTTGACTTAACGACAAGAAATGACAAAACTGAATTCAGTTTTATTTTGGATTTGAGAGTTTAGCTCAGAACCTTCAAGGATTTCATACTAAAATGTCTTAAATGATGAATTTGATTTATTTTGCTACATCTACGCTGCACACTTTTTCTATGTTTTATGAAAACTGTGAAGGACTTTTTTAAAAACAAGAAATGATAGATCACTCTGGTAACTCTCCTATGATTCACTCCTGCTTGGATACTTTGCTTCCTGCTGTGCTCGCCACGCAGCGAGCACCTCGTCGTCTTCAGCCTCGGCGAGAGCTCGAGCTCTGATCCTCTGTCTGGTTTGGGCGATGAAAGCGGCCACATCTTCATCCCCGTCACTGTCTTCGTCCTCCTTCCTGCTCCCCGTTGCTCCCGTCTCCCTGCCTTCATACCGCGATTGATGAGTGAACTTCCTCCTGGAGGAGAAGTCGCTCTCCGCCTCCTCGTCTTCCTCCTGAGTCCTGCGCAACCTGCTGGTCTGGGACTGCACAAACCTTTCGCACAAAAGCTCCCTGCTTTGATCTGATAGGTCTTCACGGTTTCTGGATCGTAACCTAGTCGTGTATGGTTCCTCGTCGTCTTCTGGAGAGTAGGACGCCCTGCGGCTTGAGAAGTCAAACTCAGATGCCGACGCATCAAGATCGTCGTACGGATCTTCTGATGGCTCTTCTTCTGAAAACGGTTTCCTTTGGGGAGGTCGGACGCTTTTTAGCCAGTCGTCGACGCTGGTGTCCTTGTCTTTCTCCAGCGCTGGATTAAGATTAAGACATCCCGATAAGCCGTATGTCCTCTTTGGTTTCTCCTTCTTCTTCGTTTCCTCAAGAAACTCCTCTTCTCTCTTTTTCCTCTCCTCCTCTTCCTCATCATCATCATCCTTCGGTTTCTTCTTTTTGTACAGGGTGCTGCGTCTGTTGTCCTCTAGGATCTTCTTCTTCTCATACTTGGCCATCTTCTCCCTCATCTCTGACTTGATCTCCTTGTCCATGCAGTCCAGCTTGTCCAGGTTAACCTGGTCCTGGAAGAGGCTGAACAAGGGGACGCTGGTGGTAGTGATCTTCTTTTTCTTGGAGCCTAGAGTGGTGTCAAAGTCGGACCTGAGGGCGGAGCCTCGCCCGCTGAGGCTTGAGGCACTGCTCAACCTGCTGTCCGACAGGACAGACGACGCTCTACCCCGACCTTTGGAGAGGGCGCTGGAGTAGGAAGCCCCACTTAGCAAAGACGCCCTGTCGTCGTCTGGAACTCTGCTTGCAAGGAGGCTCGTCCCACCTCCGTAGCTGAGCTCAGATCCAGCTTGTGAGGGAGGGGGCAGGCTCATTTCGCTCTGCTTCTGTTTGATCGTCTCAGAGACGACGTTGGCGATCCAATTCTGGATACTGGACAGGTTGACCATCGGTTCTCCAGTGGGGCCTTGCACGGTCGGAACTGGGAGAATTGGTGGTACGGGAGGGACAACAGACAACGAGGATCGTGTGCTGCGGGCTTGTGAAACGGAGGATATGTTGGAAGACCTGCCACTGAGCATGGACATGTTATCATCGTTGGCGACACTAGGGGCACCAGTGACACCGGCTCCGGCCCAGAAGGCCGATAGAGGTATCGTCCCTCCGCTAACGCAGCTTTCTGCCTCCCAGCCACACATGGACTGACTTTCTTCTAAGGTTTTCTTGGAGCGCTCCAGAATCTCCTCGCGCCTCTGTCTCCGTTTAATCGTGGCAGAGTCCTCGCCCCGACTGAGCTCTACGATCTCATCGGTGTTCTCCTCGCCGAGGCGCTTTTGCTGCCTCCGCTTCCACGCCTGGTAAGCGGTCAGGTTGACCTCTTTGAAGGAAACCGTCTTAGCGTCTTCCTCGCCGTCAGCGACCGAACTCTTCTCTCCGTCCTCGCGTTCTTTCTTGTTCCAGCCGAACTGGATTCTTTTGACCCGCCAGCGCTCTAGAGGCGTCATCTTCTCCTTGTTCTTCTGACAGAAGTTGTACATGGAGCTGGTGTCAGAGAGTATGCTCTCCACTTCGTCGTCGACTCTCGTCTTTCCGTCTCCGGCGCCTGTAGCTGTGCTCTCGCTGCTTTCGTCGTCCTCTTTCCTCCTGTAACGGGCAGCGGCTTCCTCCTCGATCTCCTTGAGTCTTTGCTTCCAGAGATCGGAGTAGCTCATGCAGCTGGAGGTCGACATCGCGTCCGAAGGCGGGCGCTTGATGCGACTCTTGATTTTCTCCTTAACTGCTTTTACTTGCTCACTGGTCACACTTTCCACATCGGCGTCTGCCGGGTCTTTTGCTCGCCTTGGCTGGACCCCGAGGAGGGACTCCACGTCCTCATCCTCGCTGTTGAGCTGGGCCTCCCACCACTCCTCGTTCTGGTATTTCTCATTCCTGCGTTGCCACTCCCGGATCATGGTGTCAAGGCCGTCGTCGTCATCCTCATTGTTTTGCTTGCCGTTCTCAAGAAGAACTAGCTTCTCTTTAACGCTGGAGGATTCCTGGCCGTCAAGCCCATTTTGCGGCCCGACTAGTCCGCTTTTGAGCGCCGCGGCAGCGGCGGACGAGGCCACGCTGCTCATCACGCTCCCTCCGTCCTCCTCCTCTTCCATCATTATCGAGTGGGCTTTCACCTCCAGCATACTCTGTTCTTCCTCTTTATCCGTATCGTCATCATCGTCAACCAAAGCTTCACCAAAGATCTGGGCTCGGGTACGGGCGTCGATCACCGAGCACTGGCTGAGCGTTTCATCGTCGTCGTCCCGCTCCTCCAGCAGGTTCTCGTTGAGCTCTCGCAACTGCTTCAGGAAACCCTCGTTGGGGTTTATGGCACGTTTTTTCCGTATGGCTGTGAGGGCTTCCATGATGGTCATGTTCTGGAAGATCATCAGGTAAGATGCCACCAGGACAGCAGAGCGACTAATGCCCATCATGGAAACCACAAGAGCTTTTCCTGCAAGAAGAGGAATCACTAATTAGCATCCGTCTAAAACTCAATTTCAATGGCAAGTTTATCTTCTTTGACAACAGAGAAAATATACAGTTAACAGCCTGTATCTATAGGATGATACAGTTTGCAAATCAGCAACACAATCCATCCTTTTACTTTCATTCTCCGTTGATGTCCTTCATGAGCATTTGGACATAACGTATCATGGTTTACTAGCACACGTCCACCGTCTACAGCTGGAAGAGGTTTGGCGCGAAATGTCAAAACGGTGCAAATCTCATCAATCTTGCTCCAGCTAGCTTTTTCTTTCACAGCTCGATTCCAATACATAGTACACTTGATGTCATAAAATTCATAACAGGCATGAACAGCAATAAAACATTTATTGTCCATGATCAGATAATCTACAAATGGTTTGGACTTACATGAATTAAAAGTGACTTTATACATACGTCACTACTAAATGTGAGCCCCAATTACACCGGCTGCACATTTTGTACTTCGAGCCCAAATACAGACTTAACAACTGGTGTTGTGACGTATTAACGCAAGAGATTTGAAGCCAGAAGCTAGAAATGCACATTTACTCGCTATTATATAGACTTGTCATTGGAAGTGGTAATTGAACCTGCATTGTTGAAGCTGGTTTGGTCATAGCTCTAGATGTTTGGAAGCTTTTAAAACAGCAAATCAAGGACACAAACAGAAAAGGTTTCCACTTTTGCAAAATGCAATAAAATACCTGCACTTTGTATCTTTATAAAATAAATAAATATAAAATAATCCCTTGAGATCACAAATTACAAAATACTTCCACAAGAAAAAAAAGATAATATTAAATTTAATGCTAGAATTTCTTATCTCTTATTCTTTCTTCATGTTGCATTTCAGCGCAATGTTTTCAATCTTGACTTTGACCCTCTATATGTGCTTTTGTTTGAAAAATGGGGATGTCAGGATTGAATTTCAGAGATGAATCTGTTAAATCATCTTCAGTCGAGTTTATAAATGTAATAGGAGTATCGATATCACATAGAAATATAGATACCTGTACACTATCAATTTAGGTACTTTATTCAAGAATCAACAACTGTTAAAAAATAAGAAAATAAAAGAACATGTCATTTCTAGATATTTTAAGTTTAGGTGAGTTAATACTGTGATTTTGTTAACACACCTATAGCTTAGGACAAATTGAACAACTCCATCAGTCATTTGATCAGAGGAAATGCCAGTCGTGCATGTTACTCTTAGCATCAACACAGAATGTAATGCTATCAATCCAGTTTTTGTGGCATTGTTTTAGAATAACAAAAAAATTTGATTGTGAGAGAAAAAAAAAACTACCAACAAGTATTAGACAGAACAGAGTCCAGACAGGGTATATATAGAATGAGACTGATGAGGCTGATGAGAAACAGCTGAAGGTAAAATGGAGGGGAGAGCATTGACTGATGGGATATGAATGAGGAAGAGAATGAGGAGGTCAATACGATGGCTCCCTCTGGTGGTCAGAGGTGGAGCTGGAAGCCAAGCCCTGACAATTACCATTCTGGCAACAATTATTTTATGTTTGTAATTTTTGTTCATAGTTGTAAACCGTAAACTGATTTTAACTTTTATCTTTGGAAATGTTTAAATTTGCTTTTGTCTAAGCAACTGACAAATGGAGAATTTGTCAGTTGGTTCCTTCATACTGAGACCAAATAAAACATAATTTTGAGGAAGTAAAAAATAATAAACTAACAACAAAGAAAACTTTTCTGTTGAAACCAAACTAAAAACAAGCCATGTTTAAAGAAACAGGTATGACAAGCTAGCAAGAACAGAAGTAGAAACTAAAAAAGAAAATACTCCCAAAAACAAAAACAAAACTAAAAATTTGCATCAAGACAAAAAACTAAATTTAGGGGGGTTCCAAATACAACATAAAACAATTTAAACCTTAAAAATAGTTTGCTTCAACACGTTTTAAGCATATTTTTACATCCCTCCTTAAACAAACGTTTTTTTTTTTTTTAACAATCTACCAAAAAAAAATACATAAAATAGGAAATAGAAATGCTGGCAGTGATTAATTAGTTGATCAAGAATTTAATGGTTGTTATTGTCGAAATTGATATTATGTTGACAGCAGTTACTAAGGTCAGACTCTAGTTTTGAAAGCTGCTCTTACACTAGGATTTCTAAAAAAATTGATTGTTGGGGGCTTGTCCGGGATAAGCATTTTTGGCTGAATTTGTGGTAACCAAAAACATTTATTTCTGAACCAGTAGTCTGAGTGGTCACGTTTAAGCACCATATATTGAGATCAAAGGAAATCAAAGAACAAGAGAATACAGTACTTGTTGATGCAAAGCCCTCTGTTTACGGTGCAAAATGTCAAAGAAAACCCAACTCTTTCCAAGTACCCCACACAACCCAGGCGTCAAGTGCCCCTACTGCCCTCTTACCCCAGATGAGATACTGGATAGTAACTCTTGTTCTATGCTAGGCATGTTTACATTAAAAATTGGGTCATCTGGACCCCATAAGAGAGCACGAGGGTCAAGGAGACACAAAGACTTGAACAGTTTTACATTTGAGTTAAATTATATTTTATTAGACTTCTGTAAGCGTGTAGGCTAAATCATGTGACGATAACAAAGCTTTCTTTCTTCTTGGCGGCACCTTCACGAATAACCCAAAAAGAACCACTCACCTTTATGTGTGAGCAGAGCCTCGTCCAGGAATTCAGCGGTTGGTCGAAAGTGATGTGAGATATCAGCTTCAGAGAAGTCGTCCACCTCGATGCCCATGTACTGGATCTTCATGCCAGCGTAGAAGGACTCGTTGGTGTAGACTCCGGTTCCGTGAGCCGTGTTTAGGATGTGCGTGATCCCCATTCGCTTCAGGCGAGCTTTGTTGACAGCAACAGACCTGGTGCCAAAACAACAACGGGTCTGAATGAACAACTACCACACATGCCAAAATACTGTTCAATAGACCCCTAAGGTTCATTGAGTGACTTGCTCTGCTTATAGTGAACTTGTGTTTCTGGAAACTCACTTCTCCGCGATAAAGATGTTTGGCCAAACTTCGTCCACGGGGTTGGTAGGAGCCTCCAAGCGCTCCTGCACCATCGCCCTTTGGATGTCCAGTACACAGGGGGTGTTATAGGGGCTGCGGTCATCAATCATGTCTCGGACGCGGTTGTAGAGGTCCTCCACCATCAACTGCTCGGCTGTTTCCAGCATGGATTCCGGGATAGACTCGGTACGTACGCCGCGGGGCGGCAACTCTAAAGAAGAGGAACCAAACTAGTAATGGAAGCAATAGTTACTGTCAGCAAGTAAAGGAAAGTTGTATGAAACAGGGATGGTGAGCATGCTTCTAAAATAGTGGTAAAAGTGAAGAAAATTGTGTTTTTAACAAGTTCTCATGGCAATTTTCTAAAGATTGGGGACATATTAAGAAAGTTAGGCTAAAATATAATGAGTATATTCTGAGTATATATTTGTTCAAATTGTTGTGAGTCAAGGGGCACACGAAAAAATACAATGTTGTTTTTGTGACATAGAAACTACAATCAGCAGGTCAACCGGCCACTTATATTCTTGTTGCACCGCTTATTAGGTTTGGGGTGTAAGCTAGCAGGAGAGCATGTAAACAGAGAGCTCTCAGTCATGGGGAGGCACGGTTACTCCACAACTCAGAGCCAAATTTCGAATGAACTCTTACCGCTCTACCCGCTCTACAGAAACGATGTCCTAGAAAACAACACATTACTTATTTAATTTTGGCTAAAATTGGCATAATCATAGTAAAAAGACCACTGGGAACGCTTATACAATAGATTGAAAGATGACCCTCTGGACCCCTCTGTGGTATTTGGCTCAGTTGTTCATTTATTTGGACTCTTTTCTTTTCTTCTCTGCAGAGTAGATCAAATATAGGACGGAAATTAAATATAAAATAATGTTAAACTTTTTAAATCACTTTTAGAACTGACGTATTTTGAGAAAATCAGACCTCATCAGCACTAAATGAAGCAGCAAGTCACCAACTTGTTATAGTTTTGAAGCATTTGTCCACAAATGCTTCAACAATTCCGTCAGTTGGTGAAATACGGGCAAGGATGGGAAGGTACCTCAAGGGATTTGGTGACCCTTCGACTTTAAATAGCAAGGTAACTAAAGATACAATCAATTCTTAAAGAGAGTCGAGGCCAAAACACAGAACAATAAAGAGTCTGGCTACCTACTGTAAAAATCCAACAACAGAGGTGCAAAAAAATGACCAATTATAGAAACTCAAAACAACAATCTCTTGTTGTTATGAGAAGTATTTTGCAGTTCTGGAACACAAAGAAACCCACTGTGTTGCATTTTAGGACAGTGAGACATTAAGACAGTGATTATTGGAACAACCATCAGCGGCATGGCATGCGGCGGGAAAAAACGTGGACTGTTGTGGGGGAGACATCCACTGACGAAAAACTAGACTGAATCCAGTCAGATAGATTTTTCACTGAAACAGAAAATTCTTATATATTACAAGCTGATTTGAAGCAGGTCAATAACTTCCAGGACATTCATGATCAACTCATTCTTTATCAATAACTCAAATGTACCAGGCACAAACCAGACAAAATACCAGTACCAGTTAAGGTTAGGGTACCGCTACTGGGTTAAGGTACCAAAACTGGAAGCATACCGAGGAGCAATGCATATTCAATACTGCATCCAGTACCGTATCCAGTACCCTCGATTTTACAAACAGCCAGCACATCCAAAACGATGAGTTGGAGACGACAAAAACGTCAAAAAGTGACACGGAAGGGACCTTAACCGAACGTGAATATGTGACGACTCGAGAGTGAGAATGTGTTGGTCAGTCAGGCGGATATGACGCCATTACAAAATTGGGCAGCAACCGGGTGACCACAGAGCAGTGGCAGTTGGATTGCCGGCCAACTGCAGCTTTGATTGCACGATGTATAAATTAGGGCTGGGTATCGGTTATCATTTCCAGAAACGATTCAATTCGATTCACAAGAGCCTGAATCGATTCGATTCCGATATTTTTTGATTCCTTCGATTCTTCAATTCAATTCAATTACATTTTAAGTTTACACTTTTATACACATTTGTTTAGAAATACATTAAAAATCTACTATGTAATTTGAATATAATTATATTAATCTGATACAGTTCACATATTGTATCAGTGAAATAATGAGATTGTTAATATCATACAGTGTTACATGAATTCTCAAAAGGATAAATTATAACAAAAATGTTCTGATCATTAACGTTGTCAACAGTGCTGCTTCTCCTGGGGGGCATTTCAGTTTGGCCACTAGGTGGTGATCGCGCTATAGAAGTACACTTTATTCAAGAAGAAGACAACAGTATGAGGGAAAAAATGAAGTTGTAGACCACAAATATTTACTTTAAATACTATTTCCTTAAGAGTTTTTCAAAACTGATGCCTGTAAGTAAATAAAGATGTTCATTTAGTCAGCAATGTTTTATTTTATTTTTTTTGTCAACCGAATATTAGCATTAGCCGTCCCATGGGAATTTATAATGAACGTTATCATCAAGCTAGCGGACTTTAGCTTTATGTGCTAAATCGATTTTTATCTTTGATGAATCGATTATTGACCTATTAAGCTTAAATTGATTCAAATCGATTAACCAATTTTTTCAACCCAGCCCTAGTATAAATGTCTCCAGACGGCGGCCGTCTATATCAAGTGACGCCAGTCACCAGCTGACCGGTAGCCTAGGGTTATGTAAAAGTGGGCCATTTAGCACCACTGGTCATTTGAAACTTAGATTTTAAGCACTCGTTTTGATCTTGTCAATTTGCACATTTTTAGACAGCATGCCAAGAAACCCAGCAATGGCAAAGCCCTAGTGTCCAAGAAAATGAGGGACCAACCACAGTAGGAGTCTTCATCAGATGAAGAGTCAGAGTTTTGTGCAGCATCAATTCTGGCCCAATAAATCACCAGATTGTCGTTCAGTCATCGATGGCCCTCGGCCCATGTCAACATCCCTCATCGAGTGCCCAAGCTGCTACCCTATGATTTCTAACAATCGGACAGTGGCAGTGGGACGACAGCACAGGGGAAAGAGGATGGTAGTCGGGAACTGTCCGATCATCAGATAATTTTGGAGACTTTGGAGACCCTCCCATCAATTAATTTTTGTGCAACTCCCTTCCTGCCACCTGACTGCAACTGGACAGCCAGTGGTCTGCCACTGGACTGCTACTAGACTGCCACCTGACTTCTACCAGACTGCCTCTGCGTGACCTCCAAATGTACTGCTGCCCCATGCCAAAAAATTGTCAGGTCGGCATTAAATTTCAACCTTTTCTTAAAACCACCACGATAGCTACGCGGCGTGTAAAAATATGATTACGAAATGCCACATGTGGCCACTTGCAGATTTTGCTGAAAAACGTACATTTAAGTTGCCGCACAGTGGCATTTTGGAATATGTTAATCTGCCAGCTAAATTTTTCAGATTCCTAGAGCTTCTCATTAGTTAAAAACAAGTATTTTAATACTATAAAATATCACATTTCGAAAGGTTTTTGTTTAGTTAAAGTGAGCTTAAAAACAGTAGGAAGTTGTAACTTCGTTCTTCCGCCTGTGCCCACACATTAAATATGAACAGGCTAACGTTTCCATTATGAGGGAAACAATGTTCCCCTGGCGTACCGGGTAAAACACATGCAGCTCTCATGGTGCATTTCCAGCTCCCGGCGGGGATAAAAGCACTTTGCTGTCATCCCTGGGAACACACGCATGCAGCCACATGTGCTGCTGTTGTCTCTTAGCTTCCCGGCCTCCAGTAAATCATGGCACTCATGCAGAAGGTACTGAGCGCATCAGCGGCCGTCGGCAGTTGAAACATGCAGCATCCATTAAGATGTCACTAATGTCTGTTACAGGAGCTGATCCGAGATGTGTCATGGAGCCTAATTTGCTCAATCAGCGTCACCCGGCTTCTCCGGCGAGAGCGTGTCTCCGCACTAACCATGTGAAGGAATGGAGCGTGGACCGCCTCGGACTCAGGAGGGTTTCGACTAAATGCGACCCGTCGAGTTGGAATCAGAAGCGAGGAGTTAAGCAGGAATCTGTTAAAAACTGCATGGCCCGATCTGGAGCCAACACATTTACACATCCTCGAGTGTTTGTGTGGCATCTGGAAAGGCGGAGCAGCAGCAAAGAACAATAGACCGCAAGGCTTCTTTGTTTTCAATTAAATAAAGACTGTGCTGTCTTTTTCTGTCTCGTTTACAGCTTATTTCGACTACATTGATTGTTATCTAGTAAACTATGTAGGAACTGAGATATATGTGTAATATATATATATATATATATATATATATATATATTATAATTATATATATATATATATATATATATATATATATATTATATAATATATATATAATTATATACATATATGTGTATATATATATATATACAGTTTATATATATATAAATATATAAATAATATAAATATAAATATATATATACAGCATATACATATATACACACTATATTATATATATATATATATATATATATATATATACTGTATATAGTATTTATAGACATGTATATGTATATATATATATACAGTATATATATAAAAAAATAATATAATATATATACAGTATATATATAATTTTTTTCTGTTTTTGACATTTTCGCTTTTAAATTGTGTGTTAGAAGGAGTAATTGCCGTCATTTGCACCCGTAGAGGGTCGTAGAGAGGAGCTGTCACATCTGGATAGAGGGTACAGGTGTGTCTTGCAGTTCCCTTGAGGATTATTAGATCGCCTTAACTTTTAACAGTTGTATCCCAGGAGACAGTTTTCCTGAATTCTGCGGGTCTTTCGCGCAGACTGACTGGGGTCCGGAGCTCACACCAACAAAGCACACACACCCCCCGCTGCCTTCCCGACCCCCGCTCACAGACATGAAAGCTATGAGGCCACCTGATCTGCTCTGACTAACGGTTCGCACGCGATCAGTCCTGTTCGCGCTCCAAAGACTGCCATACCATCTACGCATGACGTAACATCCAGTGTAGTAATGAAACGATCAGAATGGATTGTTTACATTCACCGCGATCGGATCAACAATGTCGAAGTTGTGCAAATCTTTGGAATCTTGCTCCAGGCTTTTTCTTTCAAAGCTCTATTTTGATGTATGAAAGACTTGATGTCATATAATTGCCGCTGGGTACAAAACTCAAATATTAATTTCTCCTTCATGATCAATTCTCGAACGGTTAGCACTTCTGTGAATTAAAAGTGACGCCATCCATACGACACTACCTAATCCGAGTCCCTGATCGGTTCAAGTTCAACTGGTTGAACTTTTAAAATATTTTCAATGTCTGCCTGTTTTGAGCCTGAAAACAGTCTTAAAATTCTTGTAGCTACGCGTGAAAGTGAGAGCTTAAAACGTGAAAACCAAAGGCACCCATTCATAAACTTCTTATTGAAAATACCCTCTTCAGAAGGTTAAGAGGTTCCAAATCTATTTCTTCGTAAGACTTTTTGGCTGCTGCCTCACCCTCATTGATGATCTTCTTGGCAGCGATGGCTGAAGAAAGGTGGATGGGCTCCATGAAAATGCTTGCAGCGTCAGATCCAGAGATGGCGGAGAACCTGGACTCCGACGCCATGGAGAAACTACGAGGCAAACCAAGAGGAAGACAGATACCGTCAACACTAGTCATGTGGAACGACAATAAAACCTGTGCCTTAACTGAAAACTACTTGTTTTATTTTGTTGTTCTTTCTTTAGGAGGTCATCTATCTGCGGATTTTAGCCTACATTCGCGACTTGAACGTACATTTTTTTATGTTAGTTTCTCTTCATATTATAAATACATTCAGATGCAGTGATCTGTGTACTGAAATCCAGAGTTTCAAACTTGTCACGACAGCCGTCAAAAGCCAAGCAAGCTAGCAACTGCTTTTTTTTTCTTCTCTCAGGGACTGAGTCAGCATCTAAATACTGCCGGCAAGAATTTATAACACTTGAAGCAGCTGAAAGTGGGTTTTCTGGGTCATGCAGCTCCCTCCCATCTTTTTTAATCTCTTCTCCTGCTTTTATTGAACATAGTTTTTAAAGTAAAAATGGCAAAACGAGTGGAAATGATATGTACGTTCTGTACGTCTGTGTGTCCATTCTTTATATAAATTTTATTGAATTACAGATTTTATTTTTTCTTTTTACCTGGGGGAAGCGCAGCGCAGGTACTGGGACTGAACTCCCCGGATGTTTCCACCCTCCTCATCTTTGTCAGGTACAGTTTGATCACCGTTCTCCGCGTTTTCATTGGCTGACGCCATAGCAACCAGGATCTCTCTCAATCACCACTGATAAAGGAGAAAAAAGAGCAATATTTTAACAGACTTCCAGCACTTATTACTGGTTTTATAATGATGAGTCAGGACCAAACAGTGCAGGTCAACAACACACAGACAGGATTCATTTTAAAAAAGCAGGTTTCAGTGTGATGTGTGTGTGAGTGTGATCTATTTTTAAGGTGACGACAGCTGCTTGAGCCTCTAGGCCTCCGAGCGGCACAGACCTCACAGCTCTGAGCTTCAGCTCAAGGATTGGCAGCTCTCAGATCAGACATGTGAAAGCTCTGAGACGGTCTGTGACGTGTATGTGTGTTTCCATGTGTGTTTTGTCGTTTGTTTGCGGGCTGTTGTTTGTGTTCTTACCTGAAGCTGCGGGTGCTCCTCCGAAGGCAGCGGCGGCCACACTGCCACACTCTCCTAAAGTTAGAGCCAGTCCGCCCCTGTCATTCCCCTTCACCTCCCCCCACTGATGACTGAGGACGACCCGAAATATGACACCAGAGGAAGGGGTATCCGAGTACTTTTACTCAAGTACTACCTTCTACTATTACTTATAAGATAAGTTATTTATTTTATATAATTAATATAATATAATTAATATAATATACAGGTAATTATATATATATATATATATATATATACATATATATATATATATGCATTTTCTATAACCATGATTATAGTCCTTCTGGGAAGTGGGTATCCAACTAATTTTACTTAAGTACTACCTTTTACTATTACTTTATAAGATAGATTATTTTTGTAAATTTAGATAATTGCTTCACCTTTGATGCTTCCATTTTAACTATATTATATATATATATATATATATATATATATATATATATATATATATATATACGTATTATATATATATATATACGTATTATATATATATGAACGTATATATTAACATATACCATATATATATGTATATATATATAATATATATCTTATACATTTTCTATAACCATGATTTCAGTCTTTTTCACCTCAGATGCCTCCATTTTAAGTAAATAAATATATATATATATATATATATAATATACGTAATTTATATACATACATATATATATATAAATACATATATATATAAAATATAGATAAAATACATTTTCTATAACCATAATTGTATTCATTCTGTCTTTTTTTATTTAAAAAAATATTATTTTACAGATTTGCTTATTTCCAAACACCATTTGACAATAAGATGATTGGGAAGATTGACAAACTACAGATAAAGCTAAATGACACTACTTTTCCAAGCAATTTTTTTAAAATAGTTTTTATTTACAGTTTACTGTTTCAATTGAATAGAATGAGAGGAATGGAAAACTCACAGATTACACTTTGTATTGGTCTTTAATCAGCTAATATGCTAAAATAGCATTTAAGCCTTTAACATGTGACATGTCACCACAGCTACGCAAAATAACATGCTCTATTGCTGATAACCAGCACAAAGCTACTAGTTTCAGCTTTAGAATATGTTGGAATCCCGTTAACTGCGTAAACCTCGATTATTTACTGTATTTTGAAATTTCACCAACACTGGAGCTAAATTTCCGCTGTTAAAGTTTAGATAGTTTAGCAAAATGTCACTTTAGCAGTATATTAGCTTTCCTTAGGCAATTAGTTTTTAGAAAAAAAGATTATACATTTTCCGGTAATTTAAATATATATTCAATTTCCCAGTTTCTTGAAGATGACTCATTTGTCCTCATTTCATATAATTTAATAAGTAGCATTTAGCATAGCATCTAATTTTTTTTAATGCCTTCAGCTATTTTTTCAAGCTGGTTTTTATATAATTTTGTATCTAAAAGCTTCTTTCAGACAGTCCTACATCTATTAACCATTTATAAGCACAATTTACAATTTACCTCTATTTTTCACAGCCGCCATTTCAGACCTTCACAACTCACTTTTTCACTTATTTTTTCACTTATTTGTCGAACTTGACAGGGAACAAAGAAAGAAATGCGGAAGCGGGGTTAAACTTCCAAAGCGGATTTCTCTGAAGGTCAACATTTTCCGTGTTTATATCTGCCAACAAGATGTTTTGGAGGTTGAATCCTCACCAACAGAGCTTGAATTGTCTCAAGATCAGATTTTCTCACCCTGTCGGGAACAACAGCTCGGGGGCTGCCGCCATGTTTATCAACAGTCTGCTGACAATCACCACATTATTTTTAGCCGGGGATGCCAGCTAATTTGAGTCACACACACAAACACACACATCTGTATTATTAAGGCCACAATTTGCAGTGGTGACTTAAGATAGCTGCACCGGACTCAAGCTGATTTCCGTTTTTGCTACATTGTTCTCATTTCACTCGAATAAACTGAACGCAAATGCAAGAGTGGAGTACAAATAGAGAATTTTATTCACTTTAATAGGAAAGTGCCTTGAGCTGAACAATTAACACGATTCTCCAGTGAATGACCAAAGCAGAGGTAAAAGTCAAGAGAAACAAACAACTAAAGTACACACGTTTTGCAGATTTTTAAGGTTCTAGTCTTTTGTCAAAGCATATCTACAATACAAAATCAACTTTGCATAATTGTTGTGTCACAAATCTTGGTATTTAACACCCAACCGGAACAATTAATTAATTATTCTGGTGATAAAATGTTGCTTCCAAACGCGTCTTTGCTGTTAAAGTCACTACTTTTGCATCTCTTGGCACAAAACCTCACTGAACTAAACCAACATGTGATTCTAACCATTCAGTTGATTTCTTTATGGCATTTTTTTAATGTATTTTATTTTATTATTTTAATCCACTTAAGTGGTTTGGATTCATTCAGAATTTTTTTTATTGCATCAAATCCAAGAGCGCGTTCAAAGAAATGCTCGGGACGCCCCACGGGTTCAATCACGAGTGAGGGTTTTTAAGAAAATACGCGGCGCTCCTCGTCTCGCCTGGCGGGAAAAACATTCGACGGTATGCGGTAGCGGCGCTTTAACGGGGGAGGGGGGGAAAAAGTCGCAAAGGCACGTACAGGCACAAAGAGAGACGGCAACACCACGTTTGAACGCCACAGAACAACATCGCTGCTGGATGAGTTTTCGAAGATCTCATGGGAAGGAAGGATTTCCTATAGGGTCACCTTTGTCTCCCCCGAGCAAAATCTTAACATGACATCATGTGAAGCAGGTAGTCGCTTTTTTTTAACCAAAAAATAGCCACTTGATGAGAAATCGACAGCTCTTTGGTGCGCGGTGGACAGCGCCTCGCGGTATTTTCGTCATCTGTCAGTCTGCAACCAATCCGCAACACAAACGCCACTTTAAAACACCGTCCTCAACCGTATTACCATTAACGCCGCCTTCAATAAAAATAAGTCATTCAGCACCAAAGAGCTGTCGTGTCAGTCTTTTCTACTACATCAACAATATGGATTTTTGTCTTTTCATTTGTCGACTTCATAGCAAATTTAAATTAAAAAAAAAAATCTGTTTGTTTGACTTGAGACACAAAACACTACCTGAGATGCACGATTCAGCATTTCTAAAATATATATATATATTGTAATAGTTTGACACAAAAGTACAATAGTTTGGTAACAAAAATATATATTGTACTTGTGTAAACATCAAGAGGTGGTTCGTTTTATTCACACTAAAACTTTTTATATACTCTGTTAAACAAATGTGCGCTATGAGTCGAAAAGACAACAAAGGAGGAGCTGAAGCTCGCGGCTTCGACTGATTTCTGGATTAAATGCTGGCTCTGTGAATCTCCGCGCACACACACACATCGCCGCTGACGATCGACCAGAGAGACACTAACACGAGGATTATATTACAATGGTGTTGGCGGTAATGACGGATTCACATGTAAGTACCAGCAGAAGAACCATCAAGGCATGAAATCCTGCATATGCATATCTTTCAGAGGAGGGTGCATGTGGGGCCATGAAAATGAGCTTTATCCACTTGTGTTGAAGTTGTTTTTGATTTTTCAAACACCCTTAAAAAATTTGAGAGTATAAGATAATAAGGAGAAAATATAACAATTGAAGTGCTAATATGAGTAGAGTTTAAAGATCCAAGATGTGCACATTTCCAAAGTTTGTAAATAGCCATGGAATTGAAAGAAAAAAAAAATCAGCTAAAGATATAACAATAATTTAATAGAATAACGGGACAAATCAGGATAGGATAGAATAAAGGGTGGCTACTTTGTTTAAGAAAAATAATTTATAAATTTTAGTCTTTCAAACTACTTTGATCTCATTTAATTTAAAGCTTTTTTTTAAACTTTGAAGTCCTTAAATCAAGTAAAGTTGATCTACAATAAAGAATAGTTGCAAGGATTTAGTTTGGTTTAAACCAAAATCTTGTCTTTCACTCAAACACAAAAAAAGTTAAATTAACACCCATTCAGAAATGTAATTCCATATTCTCTACTTAAAAAAAAGTCTCTTTAAGACACTTTCTCTTGATTCAGCTGAATGCATACAATTCATTGCACATTCATTGACAGTTTTACGTCCATTAAATACAAAACAGCCTCTTTGGGGGTTTATGTTCCGATCGAAGGGGTCGGGATAGTTCGCCTTCTAACGGCTCGGATGGCGGTTCGCTGGAGCTCAGGCGAAGCAGAAACAGTTTCATCCTCTGTTTATTGGTCCAATTGCGGATGGAGAGAGTGAACCAACAGCAGCAATCGGGAACATCCAGCATTTTCTTGTAGATATTTTTTTAAGCGTTACTAGTGTTTTAATTTTACAATTGACTGTATATGAGAACTGGCCAGAGTGACCCCTCCCCCTTTGAGTTTCAAACAGGAAGTACCTGCTAGTTATAAGACGATATAGACTTTAATTAAGACATAAACTGTTATTACTCAGTCATTACATTTTTTTTTAGCATAATCTTGCTAATATGATTTTTTCCCACATTATGCAAGTTATAAACTGACCAAGTGGTAGTACTGTGGTCTTCCAACAAGCTCACTCCTGATTGGTTAAAGTGGTTGCCATAGAAACCATAACTCAGACCGACTCGGACCAATTACTGCTTACCAACAACTTCTGGCTCCAATATGGCGGCGTCCGTATTGCAAAAAAATTTTTTAAAAATGGTTGGAGCCAGAAATAAGCCATCTTCCTTGGTGACATCACACTCTCTCAGTCCAGTTCTCACGTACAGTCAATGGTTGAAACCCCTTCTTTTAGCGTTTCGTAGTGAAAATGCGTACAAAGGAACACTCTTTTGTCCCGTTCAATTGAAAAACGCATCCATCCGTCAACGTAAGCGACACAGACCCGAACAAGAGGTCCAGCAGTTCAGGTTAGCGATACTTTTTTTTTTTTTTTTTGGCTTTTCATCCAAAAATAAGCTTGTACACAAGATGTTGACATCAATTCACGGCTTTGGTCCCTCACAGTGAAAGAGCGTCCATGTGACCAAAGGTACTAAATACAGAAAGACATGTAGGTCCTGAGGAGAGTTTTTTTCCATGTTCAGACACAGAGACTGCATTGAAAGTGTTAACGTGTCCCCACACGGCTCGTCTTCGGACACTTTTTCCCAAGCTGGAGCAAGCGGAAATGTCTTTTTTCGACTCTTGCGGATGGAACTCCTGTTTGTGAAGAAGGTGGAGGAACAGAACAGAACAGGAGCAGAGTTTTGGGTCAAACCAGCGGGGTTACAGCGGATTCGGACTTCAGACGCCTCCCCGTTTAGCCGTTGTCCGCGACGGAAACGGGCAGCAGGGGGACGGTTGCTTCGCTCCTCTCCGCCTGAGCATCTTTCGTTATCCGAGCCTGGAACTCCACCAGCTTCTTCTGCTCATCCTTAGCTGCCAAGTCGACGCTCGGGAAGGGCGGGAACTCCCCGCAGTAGGCCGGCGGTAAGCACGGCACCAGATGCACCTCCCCGCTATCCTTTAGGAGCTCCACACAGGTGTAGAAGTCCTGCGGCGGGGAGTGGCTGGGAATGAACGCGGCGGGCTGGGCGCTCGCCAGGCCGGGATGCTCCATCATGCTGTAGTCTGTTCCCGGCACCGAAACGATCTCCGGGCTCTGCCAAGGGGGAGGCGCGTCCAGCAGCGGGGCGAAAGCTTCCGGCGGGGAGGTGCAGTAGGGCGACACATTCTGAACGTACGGCATGGGGTTTTGGATCGGTAACGAACGCGCGGCGACGGGCGTCAGGTGGCCCGGAGCTTTCAGGTCCTTCGGCGCCGTCAGGTAGAGGTCGTCGGCGCTCACTTGATCCCACGCTTCTTTCCGGAGTAACTCGGAGGTCTGTAGCCGTGAAAGTTAGTGAAGTGCCGATTGATTTCCTCCAAGTGCCCCTTCTGAGGGTAAGAGGGGACAGAAGAGTCAAAACTTAAAAAAAGACGGGTAAAGAAAGAGACGATGAGTCTTTAAGTAGGTTTGGTTGTTACCTTCAGAAGTAGTGGGTCAATACCCATTATCCGTGGCTTCGGGATGGGCGGCAAGAAATACTCTTTTATTCTGAAAGTTAATAAAAAAGTAGAACTTAAAACGGTTTCACACAAAGACTTCTATTAAATTACTAAATGGAACTCCACTGTGTGACCCTGAAATGAACCAATCACGCTTTCTGCCTCTATTGACACGGCACTCAATACTTCTCACATCTCTCCAAGTGTTCTGGGCTTCGTGTGAATTTGGTTTGTTGCCGATTTGTGTACAGAGCTGTTCAAAGAACCGTGACGAATCCACCCGCGCTGGACGATCATAAAAAGACAGATGTCAGCAGGAGATCAGGGAGCTTTGTAGCACACTCACAATGTCATCACTGCTGCCTCCATTATGCTTCGGGCCTTATTTTCTATGGATCAGGGATTCTGAAAGTAGGTCACGGAGGCAAATCCCGCTTTGACCCCTAAAATATAGGAGCGGCATCTTACAGGCAAGGTTCAAAGGCTTTACCCTTTCTTTGACACCAACAATTTCATTTCTGACTCCACATTGAAATGGGAGGGGCCAACGTGTTACTGGATCTTTTATGACATAAAAGACTTGTGAAACTTGTGAAACAATGTTTGGCCTGGGGGAGGTTAAACGGTGGAATTAATTCCACTGTTGGGTTAAAAATAAAGACATTTGAAATAGGTCCTGATAACTTTTACTCACTGGGGGTCCAAATAATAGTAAATGGGTAAAATAATGTGTACCTGTAGTACTTTTACTACCTTCTTAGAAGGTCCCAGTCCCATCCACACCTGTAACCACCAGTAGATCAGTAGTAGATGTGATATCAATGGAAAGTTATAAACATAATTCAATTTCATAATATTACAATATTTTACAGAAAAGTGTAATTTTCTTGTTTGTTGAAGCCCTCTAGGGGTCACATGGTGAACTGCACCAAGCCCACTTTAAGTAAATTTAGTTTTAAAACAATCAGGAAAAAATATGTTTTCTAAAAAAAAAAAAAAGACCCTATAGCCTTGTTTCCAGAGATCGGTCCAGTTTTTCTCTGTATATAATGCTCGACGGCTGGGCTGCAATGTGAGTAAAAAACAAATAAACGATGCCAGCAACAGGGGATTCAAATTCTAGCAGGAGATGCATATCTTGGCACAACAGGGAGGTTTGCAGAGGGGACCCATGTCTGAGAGTGGTAAAATCCTGCTAGCATCATAGCTAGCATAGCAATTACACTCAACTACTTCGAGGTCCACTGTAAAGTTGTGTAAGCCAGTAGATTTTTGACAACTAAAGGTAATACAGCTATGAGCCATGCTAAAGCTAGCACAAATAACAGCAGACTGTTATAGAATTTAAAAATGGGCGTGGGTTTTCTACTGGAACTCCAGATGTAAAACTCCTGCATCAGTTGACCAATCACAAAATTCAACTGTAATACCTCGTTTCAACCTGTAGGGAGCAGCACACAGACAGTTTTTGACTACAAGTCAGGAATTATAATTAAAGTTTACTTTAAATTGTTTAATATTTGGCAGACAGCACTTTTATAGCCCCATTTATAGAGGACAACAGACAAAAAAAAAAGTGTATTTACTGTTTGGTTACCCTTTAAACAGACTTGTACGCGATTGTAATTTAACTTTCACTTCAAATCTAGGTTTTTCTCGTCACCAGAGCACGTGTGGTCCTTGCAACAGGTAAGTAAGCACCCATGAGCTTAACCTAATTACACGTCTCACTATGTCTGAGTGGCCCTCAAAGCATCTGGTGTCTGATTATAGCTATCATTCCCTAAAACCAGTTCATCTCAAGTCGTTCCTTTTATCATAAACCACACCAAAGAAGAGTGGGATCCTTTACTAAACACCTGCACAACCAGGGCAAGGATCAACCAGGTGTAACCAGTCATTTTAATAAACAAACTGCAGTAAGTCAGTACAAGTCGAACGAGAATTTAAATCTGTAACAGATGAAATCCTCGTCTCACATGATGTCATTTCAACAGATATTTCAGACACAAAGCTTTGCAAAGGAAGATCCTCCATCAGCTAAAATGAGCAGCATCCTAATGCCAGACCTGAAACAAATAGCAACCAAAATAGCAACGCAGACTCACACTGTGAAAATGATACTCTAGAAAAAGGACACACATCAGAACATCTCGACACTCTGACCTTCTGGTCAGATTGTTGACCCCTCTATGTGTGTCCCGCAGCCGCCCCACGGTAATTAATACCATAAGTTATGTAGAGAAGCTTGAGAAAAGGACATGCGTTAAATACAAGTAGAGAGAATGTGAGAAGGAAGACTTATGAGGTACGAAAAACAGAAGAAGCAGAACAAGAAAACCTGAAACTACCATCATTATTAATGAATAAACGTCATGGACTGAAACAATACATAGGAACAAAAAAGTTCATAGATTGAATGAAAGAGGTCATAAAAAATGTGGATGACGAACTAAAGTGAGGGAACTCTTGGAATATTCCTAAAGATTACTACCAGACGGAGGAGGGCATTGTCATTTGGATTGGCCTATCAGGTTTGTTTGGGGGCAACACCCATTATAAACATTATACATCGCGACAGTCATAAAACCCTTTGAAGAAAACTTCAGTCAAAACATACCATAGAAAATTCTCAAGTCGTCAGATTTTGACGCATAGTTAAGGACCCACCGTGTTTTCAGTACCGAGGTACCGGAAGTGGTACTGGATGCGGACCGAACCTCTGGGCCGCAGTTGGTGCCGGTACCCTTACCCAATAACCTAACCCTAGTATGGTCCGCATCTGGTGTGGCATCCGGAACCAATACTGATCCGTGTTACCTCAGGAGACCGATGCCGTCCACGTTCCAGAGATTGGGGAGCCTTGATTTTATTGAGACAGGCAGCAAATCAAAAAACGGCGAGTTGGGGACACCCAAAATGTCACAAAGTGATGCAGAGGTCTCCTTAACCATGTGTCAATATGTGACGACTTGGGATTTAGAATGTCTTGCAAATACATAGTCAAGCTGCAGTTTTTTGGGTTGTCCGGACATAGGGGGGTCGCAGATAATCATGGCCACATCTTCAAGGAAGAGTAGATTTTCCTTGAGACTCATTCAGCCACATTAAGGGAAGCCATATTAAAATGTACTCAACCATTGTCCTGTGCGAGGTAGATGTATCGTGAATTATTTGTTAGGGTAATCTATGTACTTATGACATACTGAAGATGTTGTCCGTCACCAATCTGTACAATATGCATTCATCTCACATACTTGCCCGCAGCATGCCCATAGAAAATAACGCGCATGAATATATTTCCTCTACAGGCTGACTGATCGGTCAATAATCTTGGTATTTGGTGCTGGCCACCTGTGTGCCCCACACTGGTGTGCCCCTTCTTTGCCCACAGACGACTCCATCCACCCGTAAGGGCAGTTATGACTAAGGCTTAAACTAAATTTCTATTACGACTAATACAACACCCTACACACGCAGTATTTGTTCGAGTTATTTATTATTTCTCACCTTTTGCTGTGTGGCATGATCCCAAAGGTGAAGACAAGCAGGGCCACAACACCGACCCCGACCACCAGAATCAGCACCAGGACTTTACCTGAGGAGATCAGGCACAAGAAGCAGAGACATGGAAACTTTAGGCTTTTGGAGACAGTAAAACAAGTCTAAACGTGGCGTATTAGATAAAAGATTCATTTACTTTTTTCGCTAATGTTAAAACAAAAAAAACAAGAGGATGTCTCTCTTCTAAATTAGAGCTGTATGATGCCACATATCCACTCAATTTAATCGCTTCAACACACCAATTAAATCCAGGACACCGCTTAATTTAGCGTCACCTTAAATGGAAAAAAAACCTTTTTCTTATCTGAATTATCTCATAATGTGAAATCAAGTCAGGCATGAAGGGGTTAAATTATTGTATGTTTCAGACCATAAGGTGCAACAATAACAAACAAAGATACATAAAACTACATATATTGTCATTTGATGGTGTTTCACTGCCTAGAATTGCTGGAGGAGCCAGGAGTCTGGAGATTGGTTGAAGGGGTTGATGGGAAGTTTCTTTTATTTGTAATACATAACATATAAATCAAACTTTATTGAATTTACTCAAAGAATAACTTTCATCTTTGTTTATCTTTACATATAGTGGTCTTTTTTACACTGATATGACCTTCAAGTTAAAGGGTAACCAAACAGGGCAGTTGGAGGCTGACTCCATTCTCAGCCCAGATTTGAAAAATGCCAAAAAAGGGGGCGGGGCTAGTGGGGCCAGACTGAGCGGTGGAGGTGCGGCTTGGATCTATGATGGACAGTTAGCAGTTAGCTTTATGCAATGTACGCTGGGTCTTCAATATGGAGAGTGGTTTGTCATTATGATCAATTAAAAACATGGAGAGAGATATCAGGCAAAGTGATGCAAGTTTCTCCACAGAATGTTTTGAGCCACTGGCTCAAGACCGTTGATATATATTACATTTACAAGCTCAGTTCTGTAGATTCTGACACAAAGAAAAAATCTGTTAATTTGACAGCAGTGCAGGTGGAGTTCTTGCACTATTTACAGCAGGGGTCTCAAACTCAATTCAGCCGGGGGCCGCTGGAGGCAGAGTCTGGGTGAGGCTGGGCCGCATCAGGATTTCCACAAGAAAATCGCTGATAAAACATTCCAATGTTCTCAAATATCTTTATTTTTAACATAAAATAGTGAATGAATTAAATTCATTAATTTTAAAAAATGAATTAGAAAATCAATAATTAATAATTAAAATAATAACAATGACCATAGAGCAGACACAGATGACTGTAGAAATCACATATTGACTGACTGACTACAGCAGTGTTTCTCAAATGGTGGGGCGCGCCCCCCGGAAGGAATGCAAATAAAAACATGTTTACATTAGAGATGAATATTGTGCATAATCCTACATAGTAAATTAAATATAGCAAAAACAACCTAAAACTCAATTTACAATGAACCAATGTAAAAGAACTGAATCTCTGAGAAAAGACAGAATTCCATCACTACTGTGGAGGGAAACAAGGAAAGATTGTTTTTACTTTGTCTGGAAGTTTTGGAAGTATTCTAAAAAAGAAAGAGAAAAATTAATAAAACTGATTATTTAGAAGTTTTTATTATTATTATTATTCTTTAATGATAATAAAAGTATGATATTTTGAGGAGATATATGTTTAACTTGAGCAAATTAACTGATACTAATGTTTGCAGCTGAAGGGGGGGGGTACCTAAGAGAAAATACCTGAGAAACACTGGACAAGAAAGAACTCTTTTTATTCAGTTTCAAACGTCTGTATTTACAGAACCTTCTTCATTTCTGAGCTGAGAGCAGCGCTCACTGAAAGCTCAATGCAAACGCCGCACACCAGAAGTCCTGGCCTCCGCGTCTGGAGCACGCGTTGCTACGCAAGTTTTTAAATCTGGTCTCAAGCTCTGCACACAAATCGTGCACGCACTGAGCGCGCGCTCAGTCTTCAACCCGGTTCAATATTTTCACGCACAGTCGCAGCAGCGCTAATGAACGGTAAAAACACCATAGAAGAAGAATCTCCTCTGCTACTGCGTGCGTGACCGCGCTGCTCCGGTGATTCTGCTCGCTCGCGGGCATCACTCACGCACGCGGAAGTAGTCAGTCTCTCTCGCGAGGACTTTTTCTTTTCGTGGAGGAGGAAAAAGCGCTCGCGAGGGTCTGATTTGTCCGCGCGGAATATTTAATGCGTGCGCGGATTGTCGCGCGGCGTCAGGAACACGCTTTTTGACAAGCAGCAGGCTGTGTATCACGTGACGAAAGAGGAGCGGGGCAGAGAATCAAGTTCATGAGAAGCGCTTCACAGCTTTCATGGCTCCTCCTCCGTCCAGCTGACTGGAGGAATGAATTAAAGAGTGAGGAGGCTCGGACAGCCCGCTGATGTCCCGGCCTCCAGAACCATATACCTTACCGTGATTGGTTCGTTCAGCTCAGCACACAACAACTGTCATTCATATCAGCCTCGCGGGCCGCACTAACAGTAATCTTTCATATGAAGACGGGGGCCGCAAATTATCATCCCGCGGGCCGCAGATTGCCCGCGGGCCGCAGATTGCCCGCGGGCCGCGAGTTTGAGACCCCTGATTTACAGCTTAGTTTTTAGAGATAATAAAAATGTAAACATACCACGATATTAGTCATTTTCTAAACTTTAATTCGAGCCATGTTTTGTGAAAATCGGTTAAAAAATGAGGGAGGTAGGACGATTTTTGTAGCTTATGTCTTTATGTCTAATATGCCAATGACTGATCGTTATAGAATCAAAGATGGGCGGGGCTTTTATACTGAAGCTCAGAGCATGATGACATCAGACTTCTGAGACTTACACCAGTTGACCAATCAGAAAATTAAACTGCAATACCTTGTTTCAACCTGTAGAGGGCAGTTTTGGCTATATTTTCTGGAATTAAACCAGTTTATTTTAATTTGTCAAAAATGTGGCAACAACCAATAGACAGAACCTTTAAAGTCCCATTTATAGAGGTCAACAAACAAAAAAAAGTTTAATGTTACCTGATTTAATTGTTACATTTTCAGCTTTTTTTCTGGAAAATCAATCAAGTTTACATATGTTGTTTACTAAAAACTCTTCACTCTGTGGTTTCTTGCAGAAATAACGACTGCAGTGTTATGGATAATGATCAAAAAAAAGGGAACAGTCGTCATGGCAACCCTACCTGTGGGCGTGCCTGAGGACAGGCGGTCGGGGATGCTCATCAACAGCGGGGAGCTCCATTTGCTCCACAGTCCGTTGTTGTGCGACCGGGAGCGAACCCGCACCACGTAATCCCCGACGCGGAGGCCCAGCAGCTCCACGTGAGGCTCCCTTAAAGGGTGCTTGACCTGCACGCAGAAACAGCCTTTAACCGACGAGCGGCACATGCGGCGTCAGGGTCCGGACGTGGACTTCAGTCCCGCACCTTCCAGCTGTCCGGCTCTGTGACTTGTCGGTACTGCAGTTCGTACTCCAGCGTGATCCAGCCGTACTGCAGGTCTTCGGGCTTTGGGTACACCCACGACAGCCGGACGTTGTGGCCGCTCTCGTCTTTGCCAGCGTCAGTCAGGACGAAGGTCAGGTTGATCGGAGCCTCGGTTTCGACTGGTGAAAACCAGATAAAGTGTCATGAAAAGACCTGATTTATCAAATAAATATAAAAAACTTTCATAGTCCTTCTTTTTTAAGGGCTAAAGCTAAGAAACTCACGTCAAAATGACCACGTCCAATAAAAAGTCTATGTACACACCTGTAAATGCGCGGTTCGGGCTTTCGAGTTGAAAACTCTTACAGATTTTTTTATGTCATTCGATGCATTTTTTTAATCTCAGTTTTTATGATATTTTACAGTTTGCCTTTTACTTCAGCTCCTTTTTTGAACGCCTGTTGTCAAAAATAAGTGACAAACCGCTTTGGCTATGAAATTAGATAAATGTGGCATCCACTTAAAGTAAAATATATATATATATATATATATATATATATTATATATATATAATATATATATATATAATATATATATATATATATATTATACATATTTTTTTAATATTTTTTTTTCATAGCTGGAAATAAATTCAGCCTTGAGGATAAACTGGCAAATCGAAATGCACATTTTTCATCATCATTTTTAGCGATCTTTTACTTGTTCCAAAGAAAGTATGTTTAAGTAATTAAAAATAAGGTTTTCCAAATCAATACTAATCTTCATGTCTGTTGGTGATTACAGTAATGTTACATTAATTTATAATTATAATATAATTCAAATATTGATCATCATAATACTAATTATTGTATATAATTATTATATATTTTATATATATATATAATAGTATGATTCATAAAGAAAATATAAAATATTATATTATATACATAATACTATATATGAATACATTTTACATTATATTTATTTATGTATCTATCAGAAATATTATATATATAAAATAATATAATTATATAGTAAAATATAGAAATTTTACGTTTTGTCATTGATGTATACTGGATTTATTTAGGGATATATCATAAATAATATATATAAATAATACAAATTAATACAATATATAACAAAGTATAATTACTCTATTCTCTATTTTATATTTTATACTTTATATAGTATATAGAAAACAGAATATAGAAATTATGTTTTATACTGTATGTATATATTATATATATATATATATATATATATATATATATCAAAGAAGAATTTCTACATTTTATATTCACTACATAGATATATATTATAATATTTATATTATCTATATATTATAGTAATTATATATAATTATAAATATATAGTTAGAATCTTCATTCCCCTAAATGTCACATATTTTGTATTTTAATCAAATTTTTTTGACAAAAAAAATTTATATTCTTGATACATAAGTAAATAAAAAAGTAGATGCAATTTTTTTAAAGTATGTAGTTTCATTTTCTCATATTTTGTTTTGGTTTTTCTTAAAATCAATTCATTTTCAAATTGTAGGAGCTTATAAATGATTACAATAAAACCCATCTATTTACCTTCAACTTAATTCCAAATTCAAGATCCGTATTTATTTAATACATAAATGATATGTGATAAAGTGTATTTTCTTTCCACACAGGGACACTGTGACCTCACACGTCCTGTGACATGAAGGCACCACCCAGTGCTGGTTCGTCTGTTCGTCTGATGGAAGATGTGTCGGTGATCTACTCTGACATCTGAGGCCAAAACAAGAGTGTTTGGTCACATGTGCACGCCCTCGGGTGCTCTAGTCATGATGAGCGTTTTAACAATCACACGTGTGTGCTCACGCCACACAGGAAGACGTCTGATGCAGATCAGACCGCCAGTTCGAGGATGATTTTCAATTCTACTAAATGAGATTTGCTGCTGGGAGACAATTTAGCTTGTTTATATATATTTTAAAAAAATGACTCCCAAAAATAAGATCAGCTTCAGGGAATTCCCAGATTGAAATCACTCGGTGAATAAAGGGCCTTGTGAACGACGCTGAAGCTGCTGCTAATGGAGTCAGCGAGAACCCAAACAAGCTGCTGATTGAATCAGAACCCATTCAGACCTTATTTTCCCTCCACATCTAAACAAGTGGTTTCTAATCTGAGCTGGGGACACACAAGCCGGCTTTCATTAGGGATGCAAACATGATAAAACTGATAGAACTACGAGGATTCTCGGAGACCTGGTGTGTTTGCCGTAATAAGAACCACAGAAGGAAAAACGTAGCATCTCAGTTGTTTACATGAAGAGACTAGATACAAAAACATGGGTATTAAATGTCCATATTATCCTCAGTTACACGCGTCCAATTAATAGTTTATGTAAACTCGCTTAAATGTCAGCTTCAGGCTTCTGTGTTCAGTACTCTCTCATTCACACAACCGTTTTCAGGCTCTACATTCAAAGAGCGCTACCATTGAATCATAGACGATACATAGAGAGAGCTGGACAGATCATCCCCTCCCCCCATCGTGTTGCAAATAGGAAGTACTCGCTGGTCATAGTAAGTCAAAATCCCAAAATGAAGAGTTAATACTCAGTCTGTCAGACTAACTGTTCTTGCTGTGGTGTCTCTTTTTAAGATCTTCAATTTTTCTAAATTTTAAGTAGATTATCAACAAGCCTTTAAATAAATTCATAGGCTATCTTTTCATATTTTTTAATGATTAAAAAAAAATTGGAGTTTACCTGATATTTTAGCAACATTCTAACGCTTGTGGCTAATTTGTATTTACTGGGAGTTTTAAGGTTACTTAGAGTTTAGCTTCTATTTTAGCAACATGCTAAAGTTTTTGACTAATTTAGTTAAATGAGGAATTTAAGGCTATTTTGGAGTTCAGCTCGTAATTAAGCAACAAGCTAGCTTTTACATTTTTTTTTTATTTTTTACTATTATATTTTTTTTACTAATTTGGCCTCGACTGAGTTTTTATGTTAATTTTGACTTTAGCTAATATTTTAGCAATATGCTAACGGTTTTGACAAATGTGTTATCTTCTGGGATTTTTAGAGTTTAGCTTCTATTTTAGCAACATGCTAAAGTTTTTGACTAATTTAGTTTAATGAGGAATCTAAGGCTATTTTGGAGTTCAGCTCGTAATTAAGCAACAAGCTAGCTTTTAAATTTGTTTTTTATTTTTTATTATTATTTTTTTTACTAATTTGGCCTCGACTGAGTTTTTATGTTAATTTTGACTTAAGCTAATATTTTAGCAATATGCTAACGGTTTTGGCAAATGTGTTATCTCCTGGGATTTTTAGAGTTTAGCTTTTTATTTTAGCTACATGCTAACGTTTTTGACTAATTTAGTTTACTGAGGAATTTTAGGCTATTTTGGAGTTCAGCTAGTAATTAAGCAACAAGCTAGCTTTTTGGCTAATTTGGCATCTGCTAAGGCAAAAGATAAAAATGTTTTAAAAAATCACATTTTGAGAGATGCTAGCTTCTTTTTATATTTTTGCTTTTGTCCGTGCCAAATAATAGACATAATTCATATTTATTAAAAAATAAGGTAATGAATGTAAATCCAAATTTCCTACAGGCTAAAGTAAATCAGCTTTTTTTAGGTCTTGTAGAAAATGAGCCCAAACGGCTCTTTTACTGTTAAAGGTTGCGGACCCCTGCTCTAGAGGAGATCTCTATGGAGGAATGGACCAACATAGCAGCTATAACGTTTGCAAACTTGGTGACGATCCAGAAACCTTTGACCTCTGTCATTGCAGACAAATAGTATATTACAAAATATCGAGATTAAGTTATTATGAATGTATTACATTCTTTGAAAAAATGGAAAAACACGAATTTCTAGTTTATTTTATCTCTTTTTTTATGGTTGAAATGACAAAAACAACAGGCCTCTCTCATCTGTTTCAAGTGGGAAAACTTGCAGAATCCTTTTTTCACCCTTGTATACCTATTTACATTCATAGCAGACAAAATGTATGTAAAAAAAAAATAACTAAAAGCTCTGAATTCAAGACAAGCAACACCTTAAGAGCTGTCTCAAAACAGACACTCTAGAGAAAAATGCTGCTCTGACAATAAAGGTCTTAAGAAGTCTTTTTATACAAAAATGTAGAACAAGTTTGATGTCAGTTGCATAAAAAGAGATTTTTATTTAAAAAAAATTTGAAAAAGCTTTCTATGGTACATCAGCCTGATCAGTTTCTTTCTTTTTTTTTTTTTTTTTTTAAGAGACACAAAAAGACACTTTGAGCTCCAAAGATCCTGATGGGTTCCTGACGTTGAAACAAACATACAAAAATACATTTACTGTCAAAAAAGGCTAATATAGTGGCCGTCTGCTTTTTTTATTTAATAAAAAGAATGAAAAGCACAATGATATCTAATGGAAAAGGGTTTTTTTTTCTAGTAGAAAGTGAAAAACGTGGCTCTCATTCAACACTCATCCATCAGGGCTTTGTACGGTGATTATCTGGGCTCCATAAAGCCGTTTTAATGTCAAGGTAAAAGCACGGCGATGATCAAACTCTTCCGCCCACGTTTGACCTCCTTCAAAAAGATGTTCTGCACGTTTTCAGAATGAATCTCACCACAGAAGAAGATCTGAACTTTTCACCTGAAGGGACGACTATGTGAACTCCGGTCTGAAAGAATCTCATCTGATCTTTGATTTTACTGGATTTACGTCACTTTGCGCTGCTGGTAAGATGCAGGTGAGTGAGTCAAACCCGGCGAGGTTTGTTACACGTCATTCGGCTGAACCAGAAACACCAGAGATGGACACAGCTTGGAACAGACGTGGGAATCTGGAAGAAAAAGCGGGACGTTACCGATGTCTGCCACGTCCAGGCAGAGCCCCTTGGAGGTGTAGTTCCTCAGCGGCGTGATGGCGGTCACGTTCATGCAGTAGGATGTCCATACAGACGTATGACTTCTGTCGAAGTGGCAGCTGTTGGGTCCGCCGGTCGTGTAATCTGGACACTCGTGTTTGGGTCCTTTGCTGCAACAGAACAAAAGTACTCCAATATTTCTTAATTCCTATTATATTTTCCTGTCATTGATTAAAGGCATAGTCAAAAAATACAAATACTGTGTTTTCCACAATATAAGGAGCACTTCAGAGCCTTATTTGTTATTCATTTATTTCTTTAAAAAATGGCAGAGCGCCTTAAATACGGATAAATTCTGGTTAGCGTTTACTGATGTTAAGCAATTTTGAAACGGCGGTTGGGTGTTTTTTTTGTAATGTGTTAATGTGGCTAACAAGTAGCGGTGTTGGACCGTGTTACTAACAAGGTTAGGAGTTAGCATAGTCAAAATAATGTTTGATTTAGCGATTATCAGTCTGTTTTTTAATGGGTTGCAAAAAATGTTGGGAATTAAAAGTATTGAGAAGATGCTAACGTGGCTAATTTTTAGCGTAGTTGGACTATTTTATTTTTACGTATTACTAACAAGATTGGGAGTTAGCGTAGTTGCAGTTTCCTTTAGCGGTATTGATGTTTTTTACATATTGTAGCCAAGTTCAGTAGTTATAGGTATTGTGAAAATGCTAACATTGGCTAATGTGTAGCTGTCCCTGTGTGGGCTACTAGCAATTTCTGTGTAGCGTGTTCAGACTGTGCTTTTTTACGTACTACTAGCAAGGTTAGGAGTTAGCTTAGTCACTGTATGTTTGTTTTAGCGGTCTCAGTCTGCTTTTTTACATGTTGTAAACATGACTCGGAGTTACAAGTATTGTCAATATGCTAAGGAGGCCAAGGTGGCTAATATGTAGCAGTGTCGGACTGTTTTTGACGCATGTTACTAGCAATGATGGGAGTTAGCATGGTCACAGTAACGGGTATCAGATGTTTTCTTTTTACAGTTACAGGTTATGTGAATATGCTAACGTAGCTTACGTATCGTGGTGTCGGACTGTGTTTTATGTGTTGCTAACAAGGTTAGGAGCTAGCTTAGTCACTGTATGCTTGTTTTAGCGCTATCAGTCTGTTTTTTTACATGTTGCAAACTAGGTTGGGACTTGTAAGTATTGTGGTTAATGTATAGCAGTGTTGGACTGTTTTTTTTTACTTGTTGGTATAAACAATGTTTGAAGTAAGCGTAAAGTAAGGTTGGTTTTAGCTGTGTCCATCATTTTTTTTACACGTTAAAAAACAACGTTAGGAGAAGTAATGTGAATGCACTAACATGGGTAACGCTTTTAACGTGGCTAACGAGTAACAGGCTAACATATGCATTTGAGAGTTACTGTAAACATAGTGAATAAAGTCTGACTGGCGGACTTATCTCTGACTATTTTGTCTCGCTTAATGCGGCATATATTTCAATGCACCTTATACTGTATATAACATAAATCCTTAACAATTGTCTCATAATCCAATGCAGAAAATACAGTATGTAAAGCTAAATCGAGCAGTTTAAAAGTTCAAACCGGTTTACAGCTATTTGCAGAGATCAAGATGGGTAGGCTGGATAATTCTATTTTAATGTGGATCAACTATGTAACCCAAAACAAATAGTCTCAGTAAATCACCATGTAAAAAAACAGACTCTAGAGGCATCAAACATCAACTCTTTCTGTTTTATACATCTAAAAATACTTTCACTAATCTAGACCACTCAAAATAAAAGGTGTCACCTCGTGAGAGTATAACAGACTAAAGTCTATATTTTTTTGGTTATAATGTTTTTTATTTTAAGTGAATATTTGAGCCTTTTATTACACCTGTATTTAGATTAATTGAGTCACTAATAAAGATGTCTCCTCTTTGCTGAGTGTTCACAAATGAATGTTTTTAATTTTTTTTCACAGTGAGCTCTTTATTCCCAGCTGCTTTGGCCATTTCTGAGCGGATAATCCCAGATTTACGTTTTGTTTTCATAAATGCACTACAAGAGCCACGGCCACTAGAATCAATGGGGCCGTTAAGCCCTTCTGCCATATGGGGGCAAAGGTACAATCCAATTTGCTCCGATGGCTGCCAGCCCTTTTTCGGTGTCGCTGGAGGGGGTGGGCCACGTGGACCGGCCCGCGTTCGTCTGAGGGGGGGGAGGGGCCCACGTGAATCTGGATTTCACGGCTGCTCGCACATATCGACACCTTAAAAGCTTCACGCTGGAGCGCGGCACCAGAAATCAAAGCAGACCACATGACCCGGAAAGTTCGGGGTTGACTTCTTGTTTGTTTGTTTTGCTTTCCAGGAAGTTGTACTGGAAAATTTGTGTACAAATAATCGATTTATTTTAATATTAACTGTCAGGGGGAAGGGTTGCACCTACTCTTTGGAGTACGTGAGCAGATAGGTGACCTCCTCGCCGCCCGTCAGGTTGTCCAGAGGGTGCCACCAGCAGGTGAAATCCTCCATGTTGGGCGAGCGGCAGCGGTAGATGTAAGGCCTTGTTGTCACGGCAACCGCCTCCTCTGGCAAAAGGAGACACAAGCATGAAATCCAGAGGCTGTTAGTCTGAACTTCATCTCGTCCTTAAAGTTGCTCCCCTCAGAAAGAGTCCTGAAAATGTCACTCATTCACTCCACGTACACGAGGGACCTGCAGCTCAGGTTACCTGTCCTCTCCCTTTACCTGATCCCACTTATCTCCTTATCCTTCAGTGGAGTTGCCACCTGTCATCACTCATCTACCTCTCTGTTTCTGTTCCGCAAGCTTTGCACCGATTATCTGCCGCTGATTAACTGTTTTACTTCTCAAACTCAACCATCCTTTAATCTTCAACCTCTCTGGAAAATAGTGGATTTTTCTTCTTTGGGAGGCAAACTTAAAGCGGCAGCCTGCGACACAGAGCGAAATTAGCACCTAAGCAGGAAAGTCCTTACAGGTGAATCGCCATGGAAACTCTCACTCTGGAGATAAAAGAAGAAATGGAAATACATCTGTCATGTTTGAACTATTAAAAAGATGTCATCCCAACTGATGGGAGCTTCTTACAAATCTGTCTTTGACTGATCGTCTTTGATACATCACTATGTTTTGGTATCAATATTAATAAATGTTTAATAATGGCATATAAAAATGTAGGTCATTTTGTTACACGTAAAGTTGATTTTAAAAATATGCACTAGTTTGTTTTAGAAAAAGAAAAGATAAAAAGTAAGCTTAGGGCAATAGAAAGTCTTTTATCTATCACATCCAAAAAGCTAAATTAAAACAAGATTTAAATAAAATTTTTTGCAATAAATGTAAAATATTCAAAATTTGAAAGATTTAATGTTAAACTTAAAATCCTGAACTAATTTTGTTACACTGAAATTGCCAAAAGCCGTAGTCACATGTACGAGTTTGGCGGTTGACCTGTCGGCGCAATTTGAGTACAAAAATTTGAACTTCGGCGAAGACGACATGTTGTGTCAACAAATCAGCGACTCAACTTTGGCACATGACTTGTTTACTGGCAAGAATATCCATAGAAAAGATTTGTCAAAACGTTCTCGCTCTACAACGGTCAACAAGCTTAGTATGTGTACAGGTCGTTTCCTGCGCAGTTTTGCTAGTTTTTTTGCCTGAACTCCGCCATAAGGGTAGTTGCGACTAAAGCCAAATCCAAACTATTTCCCTGCGGCTTTTCGCTACCCATCCAAATGTAGGGGCATTTGAAGGGGTAGGCGTGTCTGAAAAAGGGTTTTTAAGCACTGACCCTAGTGGCGGAGGGAAGGAGATCTCTTCACCGCGAGGGTGTACCGCGTTGCTCTGTACCGCGGAGGAGAGGCGGTTGTCTTCATGTGGGTCTGAAGCACAGAAGTTTACATTTAAGTGTAAGTAATTACTTTTTTAGCATAACTTGTAAAAGTTATGAAAACAATGTTATTTATTTCCGAGCGCTACCAGCTACGAGCTAACACAGCTGACCGGCGACTATTAAAATTACCTGCATGAAGCCCAATGAGGCAAATTTCTTTGTGCTTTTGGGCTATATAAATAAAATTGAATTGAATTGAATATTGATCACATCCTCGAGTTGGAATAATGACCAAATTTGAAGACACTATTTTCCTTTATAGCCCCATCCGTATTCTTCCCCTTAGCCCTTCCCCTTAATTTGAAGTGGCAGTTTAAGTCGTATTTTTCAAGCCGAACCTCCAAACGGATGGGTCCAAAGTCCACCGTCGCGCGGGAAACCGCATCACGCTGAGAAGCGCTTTTCTTCACATGGGTGCGCTCTGAAGCACAGGCGTTTACATTTAAATTTAAGTTAAGACTTTTTGTCGTAGCATGACCTTTTTAAAGTCATATAACCGCTGTTGTTGTGTATATTCAAGTGCTGGAAGCTCCGGGCTAAAGCTAGCGGACCGCTGATTATTGGTGACGTCATCGAACGAAAGTCACGTCTGAAATATTTGACACTATTTTTCATAACCCTCTGTTTGGAGGGTTAAATGTAGGGGTAGGGAGAAGCCATAGGGGAGGGGTATAATTTAGATTTGGACTAAACCTTTATCTGAATACAACCCTCTGAGAGATCATGAAACTTTCGCTTCTTCTTGTTTGATGTGTAGTGTTCTCTCTTTGTGTTTAATGTCACAGCTTTCACTGCAGGTGGAGATGGTTATTGAGCAGGGTTTAGTTTAGACGTGCTGTTCACGGTCTTTAATAAAAAAAAAAACACACACAGTGACATTTCTAAATATCATTTCGGCCCAAAGAAGAACATATTGATCTGAAACAAATGCGTAAAGAGTTCTCACTGGCCGTCAGTCGTCTATGCACGTCAATTGTGCGTCATCTCCTCACAGGCGGCTGGATAGAGGGAGTGAAAAGAGTCCAAACAGAACCCCCACCACCCACCGCCCCTCCCCCGCTTCACGGCTGCCAACACAGACACACCAATCAATAACGGCGCCATCATCCTCATCATCTCTCTGCCTCACTTCAGCTCAATCCATTTTCTAATTATTCAATCCGTTTGAGTGTGATGGAGTGCCGGTCGCATGGTTCGGATCAGCGTGTGAAAGCGGGCCGTCTGCGTCGCAGACACGCATCATCATCACTGGAGGCGAAGACTAATTCAATTAGAGGGGTAGAAGAAGTCATTTCACAAACAGAACCGTGGCTGGATCCTACAATGAAGGCGCAATGATGGCAGCAGAGATATGAACAATCACAAAAGAAAGTAAAATGGCCCAAACCAAAATTAAAGCTAACTCCTGGTGGTTTTGCACCTTTAGCAAGACGGTAAAAACAGGGAAATGAGGAAATTAATACAAACTAGAAAAGTTGCATTACCTGCGATAATCTTATAGTTCACCTAAATTTCTGTAAATTTAGTAATAAAATTGCTTAAAAATCCCTAAGACATGCCAATTTTGGAAAAATATTTGGTGTGTAGCTTAGCTAAACTCCAAATTTCCCCCAAAAAAACCTTAGTAGATGCCAAATTAGCAAAAAAAAAAAAAAAAAAAAAAGCAAAAAAAAAAAGACTAGCTCACTGCTTAAACACTAGACAACTCCAAAATAGCCTAAAATTTCTCAGTAAACTAAATTAGGTAATCTTAGGCTGGGCTAAAACAGAAGCTTTAAACTCTAAAATTACTGCCTATAAAAAAAAATTCAGTATATAATAAATTAGCCAAAAATGCTAGCACGTTGCTAAAATATTAGCTAAACTTTAAATTAGCATAAAAATTCTACGTAGGTGGCAAAAAAATGCTAGCTTGTTGATTAAATACTAGCTAAACTCCAAAATAGCCTAAAATTAATCAGTAAACTAAATTAGTAATCTTAGCCTGTTGCTAAAACAGAAGCAAAACTCTAAATTAGCCTATTAAAACCCCAGTAGTTACAAATTAGCCAAAAACGTTAGCATGTTGCTAAAATATTAGCTAAACTCCAAATTTTTTAATATTACTATAAAAGATGAAAACATGAATATATTTAAAGGCTTGTTGATAATCTACGTAAAAGTACAAAGTTAAAAGACTGTGTCATTCATTTTCTATAGGGCATGTTTTGGTCAATAATTAAAAAATTCAAAAATGTCCTGAACACGTTGAACGTTTTGAAACTAAGATTGCAGAAATCGCTGAGAGGAGCAGGAGAATCACTATTGAGTGAACGCTTCACACAAGAACTCATGTTTTTTTTCTCTCTTTCCACCATATACATTATGAGAAGAGGCTCATCCTTGAAAACACTAGTGCGCTTGACTCCACCATCAGGTCTTTGTCCTCCACAAAGGGCCGATACTTCAGCCGCTGCTCGAGCGGGCCGAGGAGAATCATGCCTGCTTCATCTCACTCTCTACAGGAGGCGAGCGGTAATCCATCAGAAAATGCTCGGTGCCGCGCTCGGCCGGCGGCGGGCAAACAAAGATCCTGTGTTTGCCGTTAAGTAGCTCAGTGAGCCACGCTTCAGAGACACGAGCACTTCCTGGAAAAGTCGCAGGAGAGAAACGTGTACTCGGAATGAATTAACAGATGTTCTTAAAATGTTTCAAACCTGATTGACATGAACTAAACCAGTGTACTTGAGGACTAAGCCGCTAAAGTTTGTGGTGAATTAATAGAGATTTCAGGCTGACACGATGATATAAAGAACGGGTCTTTTATCTGGTTGTTTCTTTTCTTTTTGAGGTTTTCCAGGTCAAGGATGTCCTCAGACGGGAAAGTGGGGGGAGGGGATGTTATTTGATTTGCTCCATTGTGGAGCACGTCTTTAGCTACGTTCCAATGAAAAGTCAATGTAAACGCATGTATATGTGCGTTTTGTACATAGACATATGTCCATTGTACGTTAAATATAAATATTTAGACACATTTGTTTAGAAATACATTAATAATCTATTATATGTTTTGAAGGTTTGGCCACTACGCGCGGGTTCTCACACTGTGACATCACAAAGTTGGGAGCAGCCCCTTCCAGGAAGCATCTGCGCTGCCAGCACCGCCCCCCAGGCTAACACACATTTTCTCCGCAGAGCTCAGCAAAACATTTTAATTTTATATCCAAAATTTGCACATCCATCGTTGCAAACGTTCGGATTTTGTTTGTTTTCATGGATGAAACGGTTCTAGGATGATGTCATAAATTATGCGGCATCCGCAAGGAGGGAAAGGCGGAGCCTCGGAGATCGAGTCGTCTTACTTCCAGGTAAGAAAAGAGCTGACGAAAATAACTCATATTTTATTTTTTAAAAATCATACTCTAGTGTGCTAAATGTAATGTATGATCGGATTTTAAGGATATACTTTTTTTCTGAGAGGCTTAAGAATAGCATTATATATAGACCAATGGCTTCTTTGTAAAAATTAATCCAGGAAAAAATGCCTAACATAATTTCTAAGTTGTCAACGCTATTAGAGACCTTATAACCAAACACCACAAAGGATTGTTTGATGCTTATCAAGAAGGAAAAAAGGATCGCCGGTTGATTCTAATCTAACCTCATTTTAACTCCTAAACCTAATCAAGCAGCTTTTGTAATTAAACACACCCACCCTCTGTCACGTTCTTTAATTTCTAAATCCAATCAGGCAGTTTTGATACTTCGTTCCCCCACAGTCAAACAGCTAATTTTCCTTTAATCAAGTCGAAACCCTGCTGCCAAAACATTAACTGGTTTAGCTTAATTTTTTAAACCCAGCAAGAAATAGTTCTACCCAAACTATGTGGGTTAAATCTCACCAGGCTGTGACCACTCGTCTTTTTTCTCCAAAGTCTTAGATGTCCTTATTTAATGTCACTATACGGAAATTTTAAGTATGTAAAGCAAATTGTATATCAAATCTTCAGTTTTAGCAATTTTTTTTCTCCACTGTAATGAAAGCTGTCACGGCCCACTCAGACGTCAAAATAACAAAAAAATCAAGTTATACAGTAACAGTATAAGCAAAAAAACTTTATTTCGATAAACACAAGTTTTTTCAAAATTGTTGTGTTTCCTATCAGAAATCTGAGAAAGTTAGAATCTTTATGGGGTGGGGGTAGAGTATAGATGCATTTGTCTACATTTGATCAAACTACAGATTAGGGACTATTTTGTTCCTTAAGACTTAAACCATAAAGACCTGGACCCATTTATCCTTAAAAATAAAATTATTTGGAAAATACACAAAACCAAGTTGAAAATATTTCAGATATGCTACACTAATGTCACTAAGGGTTCTTATGAGTTAAAGATCCACAGCAATCATCTTTTGTAAAAGTGTTCCTAGTGGTCTTTTAAATATGATTATAGCAATTTTAGCCAAATGAAAAAAAAAGACCAGTATCATCTTCTGGGATATATTGATTCTGCAGGAGTTCATTTGATTTTCGCCTCTGAGTTTCTCGCGGGACTATTTGGCAAGAGCAACCCTCCCCACTCCCATTTGCCCATCTGTTTACACTCTCTCCTACTCATTTAAAAACCCCTCACTCCCAACCTAACATTACAGGTGCAACAAAAATGGCAAACAATATCGATAGCTCTACAGTTCTACAGAAACTCATTAGCCTGCAACAGCAGAGCTTGGTAGCATGCTGCAATGGAGCTTGCTAGCGTGCTATAGCGAAGTTCGCTAGGATGCTACAGGGTAACTAGCTAGCTTGGTACAGAAGAGCTCTCTAGCATGCTACAGAGGAGCTTGCTATGCTACAGAAAGTCTCAGTGGCACGCTGCAGCAGCGCTTGCTAGCATGCTATGCTTTCCGCCATGCAGCTGGCTAGCATAGCGAGCTGTGAGTCCCCACTTAAATCAATGTGGGCAACCACAGGTGAGGCCAGCACAGAAACTGCAGACAATCCCAATCGGGGCTCAAATTTTCTGCCAACTTTTAAACTATACGGGGTCCACTTGGCTTTTCTGGCTGGGATACTAACTCAGGCAAATAAAAACATACAGCAAATCTTCCAATATCTAATTGATGCTCTCAAGTAAACGCCAGGTCTAACAGGTGTTGGTTACTTTAGACGCCAGTCTGTAAAAGTGTCTGGGATCCTTTAAGACCCCCCTTCCCCCTTGCACGCCAGGGCTTCTGTTGGAAGATGTATAATAAGATATACTAGGGGTCTACAATTGGCCAATTGACCTCCTGATTGTAGGTTTTATGTCACAAATACAATCATTTTCAAATTGCAGTTTTTGTCTGCTCCTGATTCACAGAAACTTGAATAAAAATGACCTAGAAATGCTGTTTTTAGATTCATTTTTCTTTATATTTGTCTTCCATCATCACAAAAATTCTACAAGAACATACAAAAACACCAAAAATACCCTTTTCATTGTAGTGCTTCTTTAGGAGACCCCATCAGGAGTTTAGGAGTGAGTCATCCTGAAGCTAACACCAGCAAATATTCTCCCATTATGCAGCTTATGGCAGCTGCAGGGAAGAGTAATAAATGTGTAGCGTTCACATGACTAAAATCATCCAGGGACCCTTTTTTGGAGCATCCCATCTTGATTTATCATTTATATCCAATGCCCATATTTCTGCACTTGCTGCCATCATTAACGCACACACGAGTTAACACCAAGAGGACATGACATTCCCTCCTGCATCTTCATCGACCTGGTTTGACTTTGAAAATGTTGATTTGGAGACATTTTCTGAGAATATTTCCAGCCGTTTTGAACAAATCCATGAACATTTTTAGAAAATGTATGTTTTTATATATATATTTTGCATGTTTTTTTTTTTATGAACCACCTGATTTGTGTCACTGCACTCGTTGCCTCCACTGATTGACATGAGATCCTGCAATTACCGATAAAAGGCAAAACTCCAGCGCGGAGCCCGAGGATATCAGGCGGTTTGTTGTGGCATGTGTCAAAACATCTCTAACCTTTCAACCGCAGACAAATCTGAGGAAGCATCAAAAGCAACAGGCTGATCAAACTGTCACGGCTGTGCGAGGCAACAGCAGATGTGTGCTTTGCATTTCGAGGCGGACGTTCTCTCCGCGATTTCCTCTAGACCACCTGGCAGCACGCCCTTTTTTTTCTGTGGATATTAAATGAATAAATCATGAAATAATGAATGAAGCTGATAAGATTTGATGGATTTCTGTGCGCTGGCGGGGATTTGCCTGGAGAAAAGGCTGCTGAGTGCTTCGGAAAACGCTCGACTCTCTGTTAGCGGTGAAAGTCTTGGCAGCTCTGACAGACCTGTCATCAGACTTGTGAGAGAACTAAACCATTTTGGTTTCTTTACAGTGAAAAAGTTCAACCAAAAAGCAAACCTGCATGCCAAGAGAGTAAATTGGCTTCAGAAGTGTTCTATTTTGTGTACAAAAACGACTCCATATTGACCTTTTTGATTTGAATTAAAAAATTTGCCACAGTTGGAAAGTAGGTTTTGGTCGTCTAATTTTCTGAGTGTTAAACTGTCAGGGAGCACGCACTTATCATGTAAACAGAACTCAACCGCTGCTTGTACAGTCTGCAGGACACACCTACGCCTCACCTACTTCACCCTTACTTACCCTTAACATGTTGCAGCATACCCATAGAAAAAAAAAATTGCATTAACGTTTTTTGCTCTAAGCCAGCTTTTATCTCTCTATAGTGGCTCTCTGGCGAAGAAAAATTAAATAATAGTAAATAAAAAAAAAATTGGAGATGAGCTATTATATAAGCAACATACTAACGTTTTTGGCTAATGTGTTGCCTACTGGAGTTTTTAGGCTAATTTAGAATTTTAGCTTCTATTTTAGCAACATGCTAATCTTTATGGCTAAGTTTTCTGAGAAATGTTATGCGAGTTTAGCTAAAATTTTAGTAAAATGCTAATGTTTTCAGCTAATTTGTTATCTACTGAAATTTTTGGGGGATAATTTAGAATTTAGCTTCTATTTTAGCAACATGCTAACATTTCTGACTAAGTTAGTTTTCTGAGGAATTTATGCTATTTCGGAGTTCAGCTAGAAATGTAATTAAGCAACAAAAGTAGCTTTTTGGCAGAATTGACCTCTAATTAATTTTTTGTGATAATTTGGAGTTTAGCTAATATTTTAGCAATATGCTAACATTTTTAGCTGATTTCTTATCTACTGGGAGTTTTAGGCTAGTTTTGAGTTTAGCTTTTAATTCAGCAACATGCTAACATTTTTGGCTAATTTAATTTACAGAGAAATGTTATGCTAATTTGAAGTTCAGCTAGTAATTAAACAATAAGCTAGGTTTTTTGCTACTAAAGTTAAAAACGTAAAAAATATCTTTTTGAGAAATGCTAGTTTCTATTTATATATATTTTTTGGCTTTTGTTAATGCCAAAAATTAACATTATTCAAATTTATTAAAACAAAAAAAAAAAAAACAACAAAAAAAAGGTTATGAATGCAAATCCAAATTTCTTAAAGGCTAACGTAAGTCATGCGGCTTCTTCTAGGTTTGGATCAGTAGAAAACAAGCCCAAATGGCTCTTTTACTTTTAAAGGTTGCCGACCTCTGCTCTAAGCACTCACCGAGTGGTCTACAACTTTAAGATTACTTGTTGACCACCCCAGTAAATCAGTAAATTTGCCCTTTCTTCAACCCATATCGATCCATAAGGACAGCTTTAACCGAAGCTTTGTTAAAAGCCCAAAAACGAATCCAAACTTTAGCTTTTAACATGACTTTTTGATGTCTTGTTTTGATTTATTCATTTCTGGTGAGTGATTTATTTTAAAATTATTCCCATTTCTCTTTTAATTATAATTATGTCGTTTTAGCCAAAAAGAGGTAGAACATAGTTTCTGCAGAGCGGCAAGAGTTTATTAGTAGTTTGCCTTAGAGTAGCGGGTGGGACCGTTAGCGCGGAAGTAAGCCTACACTCATTTCCCATCATACTGTTGTTTACATGCTCTCCTGCTAGCTCCTGGTTTGTCTTAATTTTATCTTATCGGAATAAAATAAGTAGCTGTGCTTTTAGTAGGACTAAAAAAAAGTCTTCACGCTGCCTCAAGCATTTTTGTGCCTGTTTTGGTCATTTTTTTCCACTTGTCCAGTTTGGAATTAGCTCTTTTCGTTCTTTAATGCTGTCATAAAATAACTAAAACCACAAGTCAGTGAGAGATTCACGCCGTCTTTTAGATAAGAGTGAAAGTCTGAGTGTGCAAAAATCAAAGTCCATTCCATTCCAGCAGCTGCACTAAAGCAGGTGGATAAAATGTCTATCAGCTAAACTGTTAAAAACAAAAAACATTACAAAACGGAGTACTTAAAACAGTTTCTTGTCTGTGTTGCACATGCATATGTGTTCAGTGACGCACACAGGGGTCTGCTTCTTGTTGACAAGAGGCAGCATTTTGATGTCACTTCCAGCTGATAAGCAAAAGAATTCATTTCAATCCAGTGTAGGAGTTAATCAAAACCTGGCCGCGCAGCACATTGCTGCGAGCTTGTAATCTGCCTGTAGCCGAGGTTAATATAAAAAAAGCTGGGTAATTCTCCGAAATCAGAGTAGGACACGTGTTTTTGGCGGCTTGTATGGGCTGCAAACACGCATACATTTGACAAACAAAAGCTGAGGCTAGCATGAGCAGCTAATCAAAATCAAACCTGGATGAAAACATTCAAACTGTTACCTTGGGGAACAAAGGGCCCTTTTTTTTTTAGAAAATGAAAAACAGGAAGGCAGTTTTTCCTTCATTAATTTTAGTTAAACCATGAAAATGAACAAAAAATACAATTTGAAGCAAACACTCTTGGGAAAATTAGCAGATTTATCTGCCAGAATCCATCTTAATGTCTGTTTTTTAAAGGGTTTCAGTTAGAAATATCAGCAGCCAATCACAATCAGCGCTGCTTACAAAGACTTTGATTAAGTCATTTATTGATTTATTCAGTTTGTTTGTTTAAATAAAGCTTTTTTTGTCAATCACAATCAATAGCGTGTCTGCTTTGAAGTTATCTTGCTGCTTTTTAAAATAAATCAGAAATGTGTTGTAATTTTACAACTTGCTTTTTAAAATGTTGATGATATAATTGTTTATTTAAGCAAAAAACATGAAGGACATTAACAGACTACAATGACTGCTTTTGTTGTTTTTCTTAAACTGAATAGTCGTCTTGCTTTCAGAGACTGCCATGCCTTCACTTGACCTCTAGGTGCCGCTGTTTTCCGCTCAATTAAGTCAGAACTTTTCTGCTCTCGAACTGGACCCAAAACGACGGAGTTGCAGTTCCAACAAAAACCACTAGGGGCAGATGGCAAATGCCACAGTTCCCCATTGATTCATGTCAGAATTTTTTTGTTAGTCTTTAAGGGCGCAGCTTTAGCTCCAACATTTATAGTGTTTTGACTACTGTCAAGTCTCTAACTATATACGTAACTCTAGTGGATTCTGAAGGGGATAAAACTAACCTTTGTGAGACTTTATAGAAGTGTTTACACAATTAACGTAAATTAGATCATGTGTTAAAAAGTCGTTTTGCACTATTATGGAATATCTACGGTACGTAAAAGAATTTTTTAGCTCACTGGGTGCCACTGTTTTCTTTTCAAATCAAGTCTAAACTTATCTGCTCTTAAACTTGACCCAAACGAGAAAGTACCAAATGTTGCAGTTCCACTAAAGACCACTAGGAGCAGATGACCGATATCGTAATTCCCTTTTTTTAATAACAACTCTATTTTTTCATCAGTTATATAATTCTTTAACACCAGAAGTTTAGCTCCAAATTTTGTAGAATGCCTAAAGTAACCATTTGACATAAACTCTTTTTACATAATTCTAGCGGATTCTGAAGCGGAGAAAACTATTCTTTGCGACATTTTATCGAAGAGAAGTAATTACCCAAACAATATAAATTAGCTGATGTGTTGAGATGACGCTTTGTGAAATTAAAGAAGACTTTACATTAGTAACGATTTATAGCAAAGAATAAAGGCAGGTAAAATAATTTTTTTGGTGTTGTCAGCAATATTTTCTGTTTTGTTTGTGTAATTTTTTCTTCGTGTCACTAGATACCACAGTTTTCTGTTCAAATCAAGTCTAAACTTTTCTGCTCTTGATTTCGACCCAAACCAGGGAGTACCAAATGTTGCAGTTCCACCAAAGGCCACTAGGGGCAGATGACCGATATCGCAATTCCCCATTGGTTCACATCACTATTTTGTTTAGCAGTTTTTATTTTAGCTCCAATGTAAATAGTATTTTGACTACCTTTAACTATTCAACTGTTAAAAAATGTCGCTAATTCTAGCTAATTCCGAAGCGGAGAAACACTCCTTTGCAACACTTTACATTGGTAAAGTGATAAATTATCTGATGTCGTCTACATCGTTATAGATTTACGGTATGAAAAAGTGTTTTTAGCGACATTTTCTGTCTTTTTGTGTCACTTCTTCGTGTCCCAGTTTTCAGTTCAAATCAAGTCTAAACTTTTCTGCTGTTGAACTGGACCCAAACGAGAAAGTACCAAACGTTGCAGTTCCAACAAAGGCCACTAGGGGCAGATGGCAGATGTCGCAGTTCCTCATTGATTCACGTTACTACTATTTCATCGTTATTATCATTTTTTAGAGCTTTACCTTCAATGTTTATATTAGTTTGACTAATGTAACTCTTCAACCGTTAACGAAATTATAGCTAATTCTGAAGCGGAGAAAACTAACCTTTTTGACACTTTACATCGGTAACGATTTATAACATAAAAATGTAAAATAGTTTTTAGGTGTTGTCTGTGACATTTGTCTGTCTGTCTTCTTCAGTGGTGCCTATTTCTTCCAATTTACCGGAAAAAAAACTAGTAGTTTATTTCTCAGTATTATAGAATTTTGTCTTCTTGGAGTCAGCAGGTACTTCCTGTTTGGAACACGGTGGGGGAGGGGTGACTAAGAGAGAGAACCAACATTTAAAAACTTACCATAGTTGTGCTTTTCTCGGTGGGGGGTTTCCTGTGTCTCGATCCAGCTGCCGCCCCCCAGTGGAAGCAGAAAAAGGAGCAACCACATCATCCTGCCACCGTTTGGTCAACCTGTCAACAAACAAACAAACAAACGCAAGCATGAGCTGAGAAAAGTTCTCCACATCCTTTTGATGTCCCCACTGAGATTTTCTTGTTGTGGGAAAGTCCGGGGTTTGATCTGATTACATCCAAAAATAGAAACCCCAGAGACACTGGATGTTTTAAAAGCTCAGACCCGATCAGCCTCAAGCTGTTGGAGTCTTCAGACGTGCGCAGGAGGGAGGGCGGAATCGCCTCCTCGTTCGTCAAGAAATCTATCACGAGGGATGAAACTCCTCCTGCTTTTTTCCCTTTATTTTTTTTTACTCAAATCAGCCGTGAACTAATGAAAAGAAAAATTCCCCTCAGGAGGATCTCTGACAGTCTACAGAACTTGGACAAGACCGTCTATGAAGCAACTTCTGTCTCTTGAGCATCATGTAGTGATGGTGAAATATAAATCAAGCATGCAAAGTAAAAAAAAAATATTTCTTTTGGGACAAGAAAACTTAGCAAAATATTTAAATGCTAATGCATTTTAGCAAAAAAGCTAAGGAGAAAAAGTTTCTATCTGGACAAGTTCAGTCTCAAATTTGCTGACCAAGACACCTTTGGAACCAGAAAACCTCGAGGAATCTGCTAAAATCCCTCTAACAATGACATTTTGTATGTACTTTCCAGGCTTTTTTCAAACAGCGCCGCTTAATGAACTTAGCTAGCTGCTGTGTGACCTCGATGTTTGCTAATCCTCAAGGAGCTGCTAGCACAGCGGCGCAGCAATTGGATCCAGAAGACGATGGAATTGCATGATGTAGCTACAGAAAAATGATTGGATTGGTTTCAAAGACACAAAGTTGTGAATAGTTAAAATAAATAAAAGATAAATATAACAGGGTTTTTTTTTTCATGTTTGGTGAGATCAAAGTGATCTGGCATTAGAGGTCTGACTGAAAGCTCATGTGTCTAATCAGCTTAGTTCACTGAACTGCTCCATCACACACACTACTGAGCATATGGAAGCGCGGAAGTATGAGTGAGTGCAAATTAAAGTTCACAGCTGGAGGATACAGTGAGTGGATTTGTCATGTAATGCACTTTTTTTAAGACCAAATGCGAATACGAGTGTTACGGTGCTACGATCGTTCAAGCAACCACTTCCAATGAAAAGTTGGTGTAAACGTGCGTAAAAGTACTATGCAAGTTATGTAACTGTTTTCAGACGACACCTAAACAACACAAGTTCTTTAGCTGAATTCACATTGTCCTTGGCAAGGGACCACAACCAATGAAAACGTTCTATAGACGCGCGTAAATGTGCTTTTCTGGCTTCAAAACTCACATGTAGCTAGGCACGTTTTTACAAATGTTTTCAGGTGACGTAAACAACAAACGCTCTTTAGTTACGTTTACATTGCCCGCAAGCGACCACTACCACTCAAAAGTCTATATACTGTAGTAAATGTATGTAAAAGTGGGTTTATACACTGTATATGTATGTGTGTTACTGGGATTTCCAAAGCCTAAATTACCTTTAGTCAACTGATGTATCCAACTCTCTAAGTCTTCACACAAACCGTTCACATTTTCTTCAGTAGTCTTCAAAAAAAGAATCTTGGAAAGAATAAAATTCAGGTTAATTGGCTAATTTTCAAGCCACAAGTCAATTTTTCATAAAGAGACTTCTATTTTTCCTGACTAAGAATCTGGGTCAACAATATCTTGTTTTATTGACCCAGTTGGAGCTTTCTAAGCAGGTACCTGGCTCTAAGCTGGTAATTAAAGTAATGTTCTCTCTCGGCTTTGGTTTGGTGTAGAATGTGAGTTTTTCAGTCAGTCAACAAGCAGGTTATTAGGGCACTGGAAAGGTGTCAGATTTGATCCCCGTTTTACTTTTTTCTCTCATTACTTACAGCTACTAATCCAATGGATCAATTTGGGGGTTGACCTGTTCGGGTATGCGAGCTTTTGGGTTGACCTGTGCATTTTAAGGTAAGCGCAGGTGTGTCTTGCATTTTCCTAAAGGAATGTCATTGAAACTGTAACGTACAATTGTGGTGCGCGTGGTAAGTGGATCAAGAACTACTCGTAAAGCTAATGTAAGTTGCACAGACTTATGATGTTTCTGTTGTTTGATGTCCTTATGCCATACTCTAGTAGTAAAGTACAAGTACTGACTTCCTGGCCCTACATGAATGTCCCATGTATAGAGCGTGGATATAATACACAAGAGTCTGTAGGTCCTCCATAGAAAGCCCACATAAACTATGCTCATTTCTAACAGTCAGGTGACGAGCACAGCATAAATCCAGCACAGGATTTAGGGGAGTTGAAAAGTTAAATATCTGTACTACACACCCAACACATTCTCACTCCAGAGTCGTCACATATTGACGTTTGGTTGAGGAACCCTCAGCGTCACTTTTTGACATTTTGGGTGTCCCCAAATTGTTGTCTTTTGACATGCTTTCTGTTCCCTTTAAATCATGGCTGCCCAACCTACGGGCTGCGAACCAGAACCAGTCCAGTCCAGCGACACGTAGCTTACCGGTACTCAAACTTGGTGCTGGTATCCTAACCCGACACCGGACCAGATGCGGTACTGGGTGAGTACCGGGTTAAGGTTAGGGTACTGGTATTGGGTTAGAAGGAGAAGCGTTTGGACCCCGCCCCCCAGTAAAAATGGTACTGGACGTGTCCCGAGGACCAGGACACATCCGGTACCGTACCACGGACCCTTGATTTTATGAATAGCCAACACGTCGAAAAATGATTCGGAGGGGGCCTTAACCAAAGGTCACTATGTGACGACTTCTAGATGAGAATGTGTTGCCACATCTATTTTCTTCTTACCCTTGCATGTTGAATACATGTTTTTGCTGTAACCTGTCGCTTACAGCATGTCCGTAGAAAAGAATTTACTTGAACATTTTTCCTCCACGGGCTCACCGAGTGGATTACAACCGACCAAATGCACATGCAGGAATCTACATATCACATAAAATCTATGAGAGAAGCCATAGAAATTCAAAGTCTGTGATCCAAAGGGAAAAAGGTAGAGGCAGGAGAACTACTATATACAACTTTGTTGTTTGTTGTTTTGATTGTTTTAATAAATACGAAGAGAAAATTAAACTGTAGAGGCCTAAGTATGTTTAGAAACCCACTTCAATGAAAATCATGTTTTTGGTCTTTTTGAGGATGGAGGACATATACTAAGAAAATTAAGGTTAAAATTGCATTTCTGAGGATTTCTTTATTCAATTTTTTGTGAATTACAAGCAGACGAAAACATATAGTTTGAAAAATATCATATTTGTGACATAGAACCTACTATCGGGAGGTCAATTGACCAATTGTAGACGACTAGATTGATGCACAGTATATCTTCCAACAGAAGAACCAGAGGACACTATTAAAGATCAACGTCTAAAATAATGAACACCTCTTAGACCCAGCATTTATTGCACACCAATTAGAGACCAATACTGGAGGACAGATGGTACGCTTTCTTTTTCCTCGTGCGAGCTGGCATCTGGATAGCTCCGATAGTACTCAACATTTTTGTTACACCGCTAACGTCAGCTTGCGAGCGGTCGTAGGATAGCGGGAGAGGGTGTAAACAGAGAACTCTCAGCTACGGGTGACATAAAAGGGGCGGGTTACTCCACGCCAATAGTCCCACCCACAACTCAGAGGTAAGTTTCTAATGAACTACTGCCACCCTACAGAAACTATGTCTTGGAAAACGACAGGTTTCTTGATTTTTGCCAAAAAACAACATAATTATGACTAAAAGATCACTGGGAACAATAGATTAAAAGATGATCAGAGTGGGACTTTAAATACTCCAATATTAAGTGCTTAAAATAACTTTTTTCGCAGGAGGGCGGGACAAGAGGTCATCCCTGAGACCGGCTACATCTTCACATCTAAAGCAATGGGTTGAGCTGGTTTGGGCATCTGGTCAGTATAACTTCCAGATGCTCCATTTGGTGTTTCAGCCAAGTTCCAATCAAAGAACACCCTGGAGAGGTTCCTGCCTGGCCAACTGACTGCATTTCTTGATGCAATCTTGATGGAAAAGGGAAGATCTGCTCCTATTTTCTAAGCGTCACGCTTCACGGCCTGAAAATGAATAATGGACGTATCGACTACTTGTTCTTTTAGGTCTATTACATGTTTTTTTAAACAACACTCAGTGCTGCCAAAGAGGATATGCATGATCAGGTTGGTTAAAAAACAAACTCAGAGATGTAGATTTTGTGGGGTTTTTTTTGCAGATTGTCAACACAGAGCTACCAAATTATTCTTGATAAGCCAGAATGTACCATGACTGGCTGGTTTTGACACAAGATAATTAGAAATGATTCCCCAACAAATTAGGTCTGACATTTCAAAGAAGCTTTTAAGAAGATAAGAACCTTTACAGCAAACGTGTAAAATCTTTTCATCATTGAGCTGCAGTTAGCGCACAGCGGTAAGGTGCTAAAAAGGCTCACGCTCTATCGTTTCTTCCCCCTGAACCATTGTATCCTCTTAACTTTGAGAGACACGAGAGGCTTAAAGGCTTTGGCATCTTCTCCCGTGAGGCCAAGGGGAAGAGGGCACGAGAGCGGTCGAAACAACAGTGACTCTGTGTCAGCGGCTTAGCATGACGGTCAATAATCCCGCCGCAAAGAAACAACGGAGGTTTCATTGGGTCTAATCTGCCTATAAACAGTTTAAGAAAGCATTTGAGATGAAAGCTTTGGTCAATGACGAGTTAAGACAAGTTCAGGTGCTTCTAGGTCAGTTCTGCTCCTGCAGGCACATCTCCACGTTCGTGAAATGTTGCGCGAAAATGATCACGCCACTCCAAAGTTTGAGTCGTTGTTGAATCGGCGAGCTGCTTTCTTATATGTTTGCTCTCTCGTGTAGCCTCCATTCAACTCTACAGAATCACAACCCCCCGTCAAAGAAAACAAAAAAGGAAGAAAAAGCCAGACCTCAACTTTTTAGTCCAAAGGTGTAGCTAAAGACCCTTAAGGAATAAGTTTAGCTGATCCTCTATCTTAAAGCCCCATTCCAACTACTTTTCTTCTAATGTAAAATTGTTCCTAGTAGGCTTTAAATTTTGATTTTAGGGTTATCAAAATAAATTAAAAAAAGGTGCTGTAGAGTGGCAAATGTTCATTAGAAACTTGCCTCAGAGTTGCTGCAGACCAACCCGCCCCCTTTATGTCACCCCTAACTGAGAGCTCTCTGTTTACATTCTTTCCGCTAGATCTACTCCAAACTTTTATTATACTGTAAAAGCGTTCCTAGTGGTCTTTTAATTATAATTACATTGTTTTTATCCCAAACAGAAGAAAAAAAACAAAAAAACATAGTTTTCTAGGAAATAGACATTTGCCTCTGAGTTGTTGGAGGGACTGTTGAGCAAAGAGACACCCCTCCCCCACTTCCCATCTATTTACACTTTCTCCCACTAGCTTACAGCCCCTCATTCCCTGACCTAACATGACCAGGGCAACAACAATGGAGTGCAATATTGGAACTAGTTGTACGGTATTGAGGAAAATGTCAACTCAGACGATGAAAACGAAAATATACAATAGGGCTGGGTTGATGAAATTGATAAATCGATCTAAGCGGAATAGATCAATAATCAACCCATAAAAGTAGAGATCGATCTAGCTTATAATGCTAACGTCTGCTGGCTTGATGCTAATGCTCAATGGAATTTCACATAGAACCACTAATGCTAATGCTAACACATTGCTGACTAAATAAACATCTTTATACTCACAACTAGGGCTGCCACGATTAGTCGACTAATCAACCACTAATCGATTATTAAAATAGTCAACGACTAATTTATTAGTTGAATAGGCGTTACTTTATATTATATGTAGTCAGAGTGTTGTAAAATTGAAAGTAATAATGACATTGTGCTAGCTTTTTGGACTATTTTAGTATTTATTAAAGGTTTTTTAGGCTGCTTGGGAGATTAGCTAATATTTCAGCTAAATGCTATCTATTTTGGCTAATTAAAGATTTTTTTTCAGTTTTTAGGTTAATTCGGCGATTAACTAATATTTCAGCTACATGCTAGTTATTTTAGCTAATTTAGGGTTTTTTCAGGTTCTTAGGCTAATTTGACATTTAACTAATATTTCAGCTGGCTATCAGCTTCAGCATTTTCAGATATCAACTTCAGTGTTTTTAGTTTTCGTCACTAGCATCTTCAGTGGCCAAATTCAGCTTACAGCATTCACACTAGCATTATCGGAGGTAATGCTGTATATTTGGTTTTTAGTTAGTTTAAATTAAATGATCTTTAAAATGTGTCCTTTACATTCAGTTTGCACTTAACCTAATTAGTCGTATAATTGGACAAAATAATCAGGGATTAGTTGACTATTAAAATAATCGTTTGTGACGGCACAACTCACAACATATGAATTTTGGAAACTATTTTAAGGAAATATTTTTTAAAGTAGCCGTTTTTTGCTGATGCTTTCTTCTTTTTCTAGAATCAGGCGTAATGCTATAGTGCAAGCTCCCCCTGGTGGCCAAACTGAAAAGCCCTCCACTGTTAATGATCTGAATATTTTTGTTAGAGCTTCACCATTCAACACTGTATGCTATTGACAATCTCAATATTTCACTAATACATTGTACTGTAAGTGAAATGTATCAAACTAACAAAACATAAATTAGATTATTAATGCATTTTTAAGCACATGCAAAGAAATGTGTAAACTGAAAATTGAATTTAATAGAATTGAGTGAATTGAAGCTGTAATTTTTCAACTGCTTTGGATTAAAAAAGATTTGAATTCGAATTAAGGTTAATTTTTTTTTATATATATTTTCTGTCATCATGAAAATGCCAAAAGAACATGTTAAAAACGTCATCGCAGGTGCTTCTACAACATAACTGAGATAAACTGCTCGTTAGTATTAAAACCTTGTTATGGGTAGAGCTGATATCCTTTCTTTTATGGGAAACAATCCAAACAAAAGTGGATTTCCAAAAATTAAATTAAGTAGGGGTTATGGCGTTTTGGACCTTTTTGAAGGAGGCTTGACCGATTACAGATATATTATGTTGACTGTAGCTTTAATTTTCTCCTTTTTTCCTCTCATGCCTCCACTGTTTGTTTGATTTTGGCTACCTCCTCCTTTCATCGCTCACACTTGACCTTTTACGTGTTTTCCTCTGCTCGCTGCTTTTACTGGAGACGAGGAGGACTCCGCGAACAGCAGGCTGCCCGTCTCGCCCGGCAGCTGACAGCTGAGCAGGTGTCAGACAGCGGTCGGCACCGGCGCGCGTCAGGCCACCGCAAGGAAGCGGTATGCTTTATGTAAAACACGGGGCGGCAATGGGGTCCCGCGGAAGTCTTTCGCAGATTCAATGTTGCAGAAAACAATGTAAGCTTGACAGTCACAGCAAATAATCCCGCTTTGATCCGACAGCAGAGAGGATTACACCTCAGAACCCACCAAAGGACACAAGATGATCGCCGTGGCAACGTGTCACCGGAGGCTATTCGAACTGCAAGGGCCCAGTTCTTTAAGAAAGCAAGAAAAAGCAAATTGCTGGCTCTTTGATTCTGCCGTCAATGCCAGAGCCACAAAGCAACAGATTTTTTGTCACTCATAATGTCATGAGTCCTCCCAGTTCCCAAGGTTATGGATGTTTTTGTAAGTCCTTCACCTCCCTGCTATTTGTGCCAATTTTGTGTCTTTCCTCTGCATTTTTCCAGCCTTCTAGTGTCATTTTCACCTGTTTGTCCTTGCAGCTAGAATCTCAAAACCTTTCGAGGTTTCTTCTCTTCCATCAAGTTGAGGTCATTTTTTTTTTTTTCTGGTTGTGTTTGTTATTTGTATGTCTCCCTGGGAAAAAAAGAGAGAGAAGAAAAAACTGCCATGTCAATGCTTATCTAAAAAAAAAAATGGTGATGATGGAAGGAATTCTTTAAATCCTATCAGCGAAAAGTCACGTGGAGTTTCTGACACTGTTTATGAAGCTATCTTCTTCACAGACTTCTTCTCACTTTGGGACAGAGGCCTGAAGGGCCAGACACATGTGATCTTGGGTGTATTTCTTATCTGGGATCTGGTGCGATTTTGTTAAAGGCGCCTGCAAGACTTTTAGGAATGTGTTCCTTCCATGCCGCGCAAACGCCAAGGCACCACGAGATACGGCGGCTTTGTGCTGGGAAACGGGCGCGCTTTCGAAGAATTGAGGCCGTTTATGGCTGAGGTGTAAGACGGAACAGGGTCACGGACGTTTTCTGGTTTATAGCAGGTTGTTTACCTGCACCTGGCAAGAACAAGCGACTGAATACTGCACACTACACGGAGTTGTTTTTATCACTAGTCAAAGTCTGTCACTCCAGACACATTTAACGTGGAACATGTCACTATAAGGTGCTATAACCCTGCAGAGAAACCCCAGCTCCTGTTAATAACATCTTCTTGCTGCATTCAAACTTTTTGAAAAGTGTCCTATAAAGAATATTCCTCAACAGAGAAAGATGTGTGCACACTTGAATCAATCTCAAGGAATTATGGTCATAAAGACCGTAACAGCAGCAAACAGTCTCTATGTCAATAATATAAACACAATTATCATCAGCAAACAGTCAAACTTTTATTGATTAAAAGAAAATAAGTATCTTCTGGTAAAGGAATCTGTTAAAGAAACCTCTAAATGCTTAAAGCAAGTGAAATATTCTACTTCAGAATCCTGTAAGAATTTATAAAAAAGGGTATTTTCATGCTAGTGCTCTAAAAGACATTTGGTTTCATTACAACCGTGAGTCATGTCAGCCTTATCTGAAACCATGTTGTGAAAAGTGTTGTCTGAGCACTTTCCCTTCTGATTGCACTCTAAAAAAATGTTTGTCAATTCTGGAACTGTTTAGATCAGTGTCAAACTCAATCGCACAAGGGGCCAAAATCCAAAACACACCTTAGGTCGAACAGGACAAACATTTATTGAACACTCTAAAACTACATTTTTAAGACTTTAAAACCGTTACTTCTTAGCTTAATTATGTACTAGATATATAACATTACCTGTGATAATGCTGGTGTGAATGTTTTAAGCTGAATTTGGCTGCTTAAAATGCTAATGCTGATAGCCGATGATGCTGAAATTAATAGCTAAAAACGCTGAAGCTGATAGATGAAAACGCTAAAGTTGATAGCCAGCTATAAAATTAGCTAATTGCCAAATTAGCCTGTAAAAAAAAGTCAGTTAGCCAAAACAGGTAGCATGTTACTAAAAAAAATCTTCAAAATATTAAAAAGAAAAAAACTAAATTAGCCAAAACAGCTAGCATGTAGCTAAAAATTTGTGAAACACCAAAATGGATGAAAAAATTTTAGTAAATGCCAAAATAGTCCAAAAAGCTAACACAATGCCATCTTTTAAGACTATAACTTTTTAACTAAATTACGAATAATGAAAAGGCAGTAATATTGTTCCAGAACTTTAAATATTTTACTCTCCATAAAAATATATTTTGCCAAAATTATACAAGTTAGAAATAAACGCAAGATAACATCGGGCCATAATAACAAATAAAATGATCTGGAGGGCCGAATAAAATTACCGGGAGGGCCGGATCCGGCCCCTGGGCCTTGATGGTTTACATTAACTTGAGGAAAAACAGGTCTTAATCACAGCTTAGTTTAGCCTTGGAACATCTAATGTCTGAAGGACCAGAGAGGTTCTAAACTTCTTAATGAGTTCAGGAAGTTATTATAGTAAAAACACTCAAAATTAGCTAAAAACATTTTGTAATTACTTTCTATTTCATAATATAAGCAATCATTGCCTAACATGCACAGAAGTTGCTATATTTCACTCTCACATATGGTCACAAAATACATTAATGTCACGGTGAAAACGAAAAAATATTAATGTTTCCCAGAGTATATGACACACGTAAAAGTCTAGCATCACAGTAACATTTGTTTTTTGTTTTTTTTGGTCTGTTTTCTTTTATTTTAAGTTCTAAACAACGTTGGGTGTACTGCGCTAATGCGGCTAACATGTAGCTGCGTTGGACGGTGTTTTCTTTTTTACAAGGTACTTATATAGTTGGGAGTGATGTTTGTTTTCAGGAGTATAAAAGCTGTTGAAAAAGATGCTTTCAGAACTCAGATTTATCTTTTTAGTAGCAACATAAAACTAAAGTTGTTCCAAACTTCATTTTTCCACATCTCGCTTCATCGAACCCAACTTTAATCAAAACCAGATTTCCGAGCCCCGCTTGTGCATTTTAAACACATCAAGAAACGTCTCCTATTGTGTGATGCCAAATTGTATTAAATAAAATTCTTGGCCACTCTTTTCCTATTAGGTTCTGCTTTGTTCTCATGGGTAAAAAAAAATAAAAAAAGGAGATAAATAAATAAAAAGGAAAGCAAAGCGTTAACAAGCTCGCTTTCTGAAGTTTTTCACAGTGGACGTCTGAAGCCAAAAACATTGACAACTCCCCAGGAGGGTGAGCTGATGCAACCAGAGATGCCATCGCGGACTGACCAGCAGCCCTGCAGGGATGCTTTTCCTGTTACCTTGACGACCAACCCCACCCCCCCACCTCCGAGCATAATCACATTCTTCATCTGTAAATGCAAACAAACAGGTTCTGTGCATCTTTCATTAAGGCTAAACTCATGATCTCCTCCTAATATAATATTTTACCATCATCTGACCACATTATTGATCCCTGGGGGTGAGGGGGTGGGGGTGGGGGGTACCTCCTGCTTTTTTAATATCTAGCCTCTGGTTTCTTGGTATAAATGTATGAAGACAGTATTCTTGTTTGTTCTGCTGAAATACAAAATAAAGGCTATCTGATACCTTAACGTTTCTTTTTAATGGCTGCTGATGTTTATTTATCTCCATATTTTCAAACAACAGTGACTTCACTCAAGAAAAGATGCGTGATGTAACACATATTCACTGCATTGCATCACTTAAGCTTTCTGAACAGCTGGAAGACGGATAGCTTCTTTTTTTTGTCGTGACTCTCTCTTCACTCTCTTCTTTCAGTGGCCACAGCACGGACACTCAGGAGCAAACGGGAAATCAGCCGCTCCTGTACTGTGAAGTAGCTTTGCTTGTCCGTGCTGACAAGCATCAAGTGGGAAATGCCGGAGCGGAAGGACCGGACTTTCCCTCGAGCGTCAGCTGCGAAAACCCGAAGAAGTTGCAAAGATGCAAGAACCTACAGAGAGTCGTCGGTCTTGGATGTGCATCCGGAGAAAACCGCTTTGCTGTTTGACCTCCTAGCATTCCCCAATTTGTTCCTTTCAGAAGCGAAGAATTTCCAATCTGAAAATTCCACTCCTCCCATTTGTTGACTGATATATTTTCCTTTAATTTGATCCCAAATACCATGACAGATACAGTTCCTGGCTTAAGTTTTGTCACAACTGCCCTTATGGATAGATATGGGCGGAAAATGGGCATATGGAGATAAAATAGACTCACTCTGATCTGTGCGTACGTATTTTTGATTCGTGCATAACTTTGGATGTGTGCATAAATTTGGATTTGTGCGTGCATAGTTCTGCAGCTCGAAGCACCCTTTTCTAGAACTATTCTTATTTTTATAGGGATAAGTGTTTTAAAAACGCTTATTTAGACTTTTTTAAATTAATTATCTGGAATAAATTTTTAAGAAAGTGGGAAAATGTCAAGTTTTAACAGATGTTATTTACAATCGAAGTTTTAAACGGCTGACAAGAAAACTATGGTGAACGAGCATTCTGGTAGTACTTGAACGCATCACTCATGGACGAATTTTTGAGACGTGAAAAGAGTCTTGTGGTAGATCTGAGCGTAACTTAGGCTGTGTGCGTGCGTAAGAGGTGATCCGTGCGTATTTCTTAAAAGATTATTTTGTGTGTAATTAGTTTCAGGCTGTTGCAATTTTAATTTGTGCATGTGTATTTTGTATTTTTTTAATTTTTGTAATTTTTTTTATTTTTGCATGAAACATATTATATGAGTTACAAATCCAAAGTTATGCACAAATCAAGAATTCACGCACAAATCAGACTGAGTCTATTTTCTCTCCATATTGGCACATTTGTATGAGGAGCGTAGATTTTTAGAACAGTTGTAGACCACTTGGTAAGTCCACAAAGTCAAAAAGTTCATGCACATTTTTTCTAGAAACATCCACAGTGAACACTTGTACAATACCTAAGAGTAAGTAAAGCCTTGTTTCCACTGAGCGGCCCGGTACAGTCCAGTTAATTCTGGCAAGTGTTTCCACTCAGTTGGCCTAGTGGGAGAGCGTCCACCCTGAGACTGGAAAGTCTTGAGTTCAAATCCGGGCCGAGTCATACCTAAGACTCAAGAAATGGGACCCACTGCCTCCCTGTTTGATATTCAGCATTTAGGGGTTGGATCATAGACATAGAAAGATAGACGCCGCATCACGTGATCCTGAGTGAACCAGCGGAGCCGCCATATTGTTGGGGTCAACCTAAGCTAGGCTACATTCACAACCACATAGACTGAACCACTGAACGGAGAATCGCAACTGATTGCAACCATGCCTTTTGCTTGTGCAGCCTTCGGATGCAATATCGGCGCTCGATTCAGAGCCGATCAGTGGAATTACATTTCACAAGTAAGTTTTAACATTGTTTTGTTTTTTACAAGTTTTTCAAGCCACTGAACGTGTAATCGTAAACAACGTTATGTGGCTAACAGCAAATATGCTAGCGGCAAAACTGTTCCTCCCTCGTGTATTATTTTACTATATTGTTAATATTTTTTCCTCTTATATAATTTCGAGGTTTCCCAGTGAGGTGGAATTACGGAGGAGATGGGAAGTTGCGATGAGAAGACAGGATTTTGTTGTCACCGAGTTCTCCAGGCTCTGCAGTGAGCAGTTTAAACCGGATGATTTTGACCGGACTCTGTTTTTCATAAAGTACGGCTGCACCACATGGCAAAAATGACTACTCTGGAGTTTCAGAGTGCCAGCACACGCAAGAAACTGTCTACACAAGTTCTTTTTCAGGGGTTTTAGTTGTGGCATTTTGTGCACAACTAAGTATATAAGTATGTATGTTCTCATAGTTTTGAAGTTTCTTGTTTACTAAAACAAATGTATTTCGTTATTTTTATTCTGTAACGTAGCAGATGTTGAAATGTTTATTGTGCATTAATGTCATAGTGAGGATAAAGTCTATTATGTGTTTGATTTTCTTTGTTAAGGCTGAACAAATTTCCCCCTAACATTTGAAACACATTATTTTACTGAGATGCATTACATGTTTTTTTTCTGTGTTTTTTTGGTAGGTTTGATGAGTTAAATTGTTTTTCAACCCCTCTCAGATGGAGAAAATTCAAATAAATAAATAAATAAAATAAACTATCAAACTTGTTTTGCATATTAAATCAATTCTTTCTTCATTAAAATACCATAATCATATGATATATTATGTTTAAAAGCATAAAACATGTTTTTTTTTTAACTCTCAGAAACATTCCTCATTAGAAACAATGGCACTGCAGGGGCGCTTTGACCTCGTCAAGATGGCGGCGCGTTGAGACGTCAGCTCCAATAGGGGGCGACAAGCGATGCGGCGTCTATCTTTCTATGTCTATGGGTTGGATTAGGAGGTCAAACGATCAAATGGTTCTCAAGCACGGATGTGTCTGCAGCTCACCCCTCCCCCAGGGGATGGGTCAAATCGTGAAAACAAATTTCACACACCTAGGTAAGGCAAGGCAAGGCAAGTTATTTAGCACGGATGTGTCTGCAGCTCACCCCTCCCCCAGGGGATGGGTCAAATCGTGAAAACAAATTTCACACACCTAGGTGTGTGACAACTAATGGGACTTTCACTGAGCGGTTTGTTTTCACGGCACATGCGTGGGCGTGGTTTAACCGCTAGCGTGCTGCTAGCTTACCTTGAGTAACATCGTCGCCATGGTTCCAAGTTCCACCCCAGACCAGGCCTCGCTAATGTTTGAAGGCATTTTTATAATAGACTCTTGACCAAAAGAGTAAACAGGAAACCTAAAAATCCTTAATGCTAACAAGTGTTGGATATGTTAGCTTAAATTACCACTATATTGGCGCTTCCTAATGTCGTCATAACTTTCTGCCAATCAATGTGTGGCTACAGCAGCTCCACCCCAACAGTTCCATTCAACTTTTCAATTGACCTACAACCGATTGGGGCCCCCAAGAGGTCCGGTTCAGTCGTATGGGGTTCCATTTATGCCAAAAATATGTTTTTGCTCCATTGTCTATGTCTACTGAACAGGTTTATTCAACATTGGGGATATATTTTGGTTGTCCTGTGAAACGACAGGAGCTAGCGATGCTAGCAACTGTTGCTAAGGCTTTTCAGGCGACCACAAACCAACAACAATAGCAAATGCAAAATATTATCCAAAAAGCAAGCTGAAACATTACAAAGCAAATACAAATCTATCATCAAAAAAGTTTAGTAGACGTTGAACTTTCATGTTAAGGCGGGGGCATCAAAATATCAACTTGGGGGATGCAAGTGTCCGCAGGCCAGCAGTTTGAGACTTAATGTGTCCATTTTACAATAGAAACGCTCAAAATACCGGACCGTACCGGACCGCTCAGTGGAAACGAGGCTTAAGGGTAAAAGAAAGTCCAATAAAACTTTTTATTTTATTAAAATACACAGAATTTTGTACACAACTAAAGGAGCCAGTAAGGGGACAGTACTTGCGCTTTACTAATGAATAGATTGCAATGTAAAAGACAGTGTACCTCCATAGCTTACGTTATCTTTCATGACACACTTACCACACGGAAGACAATCGTGTGTTCCATTTTCAACGACGCCCCTTAAATGGCTCTACAAGTCTCAAAGAAACTGCAAAACTCCTCTAAAGAGACGGACTCTTCGACCCTCCACAGACCTGAACAACCCAACAACCTGCAGCCTCCGTGACTAAGGCGTTAAGAGACATTTCAACTTCCAAAACTCTTCCGTCAGTATCCTCTGTTACTCCAACGTGTACATAAACTAAAACTGAACCATGAACTGCGCAGAGTCATTTCAGGACGTTTATCAGCTATTGTCGTAAAAGTTGATGTGATGCAAGCGTGATCGCGTTGCAGCTGCTGTTTTGTTCTTGTAATTAAATCTCTAGGATGTCAGTGGCAAACGAAATGTCATCTCCTTCGTTTTATCTGATAGACAAATAAAAATCTACGTTTGTAAGTCATAGCAGCATTGCCTAACAGATGCAAAATCTAAATTAAATTATATAAAAATTTTGATTAGATTTTTTATTAAAATTTTACTTTTTTTGTAATTCAAAACCAGATCAGATTTGCAGTCCTGTAGAGTTTGTTTACACTAAACCCTTAAGGCCAAAAGAATTACTTAAATTAGTAATTATTTTGAGGATAAGACACAAAAAAACGGAACAAAATAAGATAAATAAAATGTTAAAAATTTAAAGAAAAATAAAAAATTGACAGGAAAATTTTTGTCGTTCAGGTACTTAGAGTAAAAACTAAAACACAACTAATTTTTAAAGAGAATAACAAAATAAAAGCATTAAATTGGGTTACAATTATAAACTTACCATATCAAAAATCAATAAAAAAAACTAATTAATAAAATAAATATTGGAATATATATTATTTTAAATGGTTTACAAGCAGCAGTGTGTTTTTTTACTAATTTATTTTCATGCATAACTCAATATTTTTATATATGTGAGCAGGTCTTTCAATTAAACCAGCGAGCTGGCAAAAAGCAATACATAATTTCATTAACGTTTCGTCTCTGAGTCAAAGTTCACAGCAAGCAGAATTATTTCAATTAAACCACTTGGTTATTGAAAATCATTATTATTATTATTATTTTTTTTTTTACCTGGAAGAAGTCTGCAAACAGATGATTTGGAGTCAGCGTGACAGTGAAACTTTCAAAAAGCAATTTACAAGATAAGGCCTGTTGAAAGAGCAGAACTGCTGCATCGTAGCCTGACCTTCAGCAACAATGCTTTCAAACTAAAACTCAATCCACAAAGGAGATTTAGAAAGAGCGGCCATAATCGAAGAGCAAACGCAGGAAAACGGACCGTGATTGTATTTGACTGTCAGTCGATGAATCAGATTGGAAAGGAAGCAGTATGCTTCTCCGGACCTGCTGTTATGGGCGTTTTTAACAAGTTTTAACTGGAATTATTATGAAATTCCCAGATATAAACAAATTACTTGAAACAATGTAAAATAAAAGACTCTGACGCATTATTTCTCCAGTTATTTTCCTTTACAAAAGAAAAATACAAATTTAGAAAAGGATACTTTCCTCAAATGCTAATGCTAACAAAATTTTGTTGAAATTAGCTGAACTGACTAAAAGGTTCACCGAAAAGAAAAAAGTTACATGTAGTGTCAGACACTATAAACTACGACAAACAATACCGACTGTGGGAACTTTTTTTTTTCTCAACAAATTTCTAAGACGACAAAGAACATTCATATTTTTGAAATAAAGTCAAAAATGTCAGCCATTTTTACGCAGAAAATGCAACACAGAAATGTTTTTCATTTGAAGATAGTGTGTGTTTTTTAATTTTTTTTTCTGGATTTCTGGAAACTAGAATTATGAAAGTGTCAGAAGTAAACAAACATGCTCTTAAACAACGTTACTTAAAAGACACATTACTGGATTTTTCCCATTATTATCCTTGTGGAAAAAAAAATAGCAAATGCAACCATGATTATGTTGATTTTAGCTGTATTGACTTTTATCAATTTACTTACAAACCTAACATTTTAAATCTTTATGTCTTCAATCTAATCCCTTTAATCTTAATTGTAAATTAACCACATAAAAATCCATATTTTAAAAACAGAGATAAATATTTAGCTAATTTAACAAGCTAACCTAACGTTTTAAGTCACTACGTCTTTCAATGTTAGCCCTTGAATCTTAATTCTGAGCTAACATAATAAAAAATTTCAATATTTTAAAAGCTAACAAAAATATTTAGCTAACTCAACAAGCTAACCTAACATTTGAAGTCTTTATATCTTTGGTCTAAGCTCTTGAATTCTAATTCTTACTAAGATAATAAAAAACATCCATATTTTAAAAACTAAGATGAGAGCCAAGGTAATAAAAATGTCCATAATGTAAAACTAACAAAAACATTTAGCTTATTCAACAAGTTAGCCTTACATTTTAAATCTTTACATCTTTAATGTGAGCCCTAAATCCTAATTTCAAGATAAGATAACAACAAAACATTTACATTTTACAAAGAAAAATATTACACAGAAAATGCAGAAACGCGGAATGTTTTCATTGAAAGATTAGAGTTAGCTAAATTTTGGAAGTGCTAACATTCCCCTTTGTACAAATGTTTAATTAAGTGAATTTTATTTCTAATGCTAAATTGTAAATTTATTCAACAAGTGCACGATTCCATAACAAGCTCACAGCAATTAACCACATTCATCAGAAGATATTTTTTCTGCTGAAAAAAATCTATATATATATATATATATATATATATATATATATATATATATATATATATATACACGAAAAAGAAAAAAAAAAACAATCCCCCATATTTTTCAAACTATAGGACCCTTTGGAATATGAGTCGGAGAATTTTTTTTGATTTATCAAAAAACAAACTAATAACAGAATAGATATCAATAACACACGCACGCTTCACTACCGTAACACATTGATGATAATTTAGCTTCACAGTACATTAGTGCAGCGTATGACAAATTTTTCTGATAACCAGAACATGCTAACTTGTCAATTTAACTCTTTGTATTATTTCAAATCCCTACATCTGTCTTCTGTGTCACTTTGGAAAAATTTCGCCAAATCAGGTGTAAGACTGAGCAGCATTTCTTCTTCTACATTGCTGTCAGTAGCAAATATACTGATACACGCATCCACAGTGCCCTCTAGTGGTTGTCGATAGTTTTTTTTTTTAATTGAATTTAAGTCACACCTGATTATCCAGCTAAACTATGTAAAAAATTCTACTTCACTCTGAGAAATACTGTACATATTTGCACCAGTATTAATTTGTGGATCCTCTAGGTGGCGCTGCAAACAAAAGCTGACTATTAACGAGTTACTGGTTTGTTTTGCCTATTTTTCTCCAAATTTTTTAAAAGATAAAGGTTGGTTAAAAACCTTATAGGTCACATGACCAGCCCTCCTCGTTAGCATGGCGGTTAGCTGCGTTTGTTTGTACGAACGGTGACGGAACAAAAGCAAATCGGATTTTACAGGCGTTCCGAAGCCCCAATTGGACAGTGGAAACTATCACCAACAAATCAAATCACTTTAAGTAAAGGAAAAAAACTTTCAAAATACCAGACGAGTCACGAAAGCATCATCAAGGAGAAACAAAAAAAGCTGCTTCACTTATTACCGCGAAACAACGGACTCACCTCTTTTGAATCTTTTGTGTCCAACATATAAAAAAGTCAAATCCTCACACAAACATTCAGGAGCTTCCTTATCACATGGTGGTAATGCTATTAACTCATCTACTAGCGGTATTTCCTGCAGTCTTGTCGGATGGACTTTCAAGCTAGCTTATAGCCTTTTAGCCCCAACCTGCAAAAGGTTGTCTTTTTCTGGTCGTCATGGAGCAGAAAAGGCCGTGCGGCGAAGAGAGTAAGACGCTGCTGCACTTTCTGGCCTTGACATCAACCGCCATGTGCAGATAGGTCTTATCTGGAGGATACGCTGGGCAGCGCGGAGCCTCCACCCACCGCATTGCCCCGGGCATCACACAAACACACACACAGCCCGCACGCACAGAGGAAATGCAGATCTGAGCAGACAGAGGCATTCGATCCACTGGGAGTCACATGTAATGTTTGGCGTAAACACCCAACAGCGTTACATAATCTCCCACCAACATGGCCTGTTGCTAATTAACCGACAGATAGTGGGCCACCGTATCAACAACAGGTTGGAGCTTCGCGAGCACACAGCGATCGTCCACGGGGCAGGAGTTCACCGGCAGCAGATTAGACACGAGTGTTAATGCGGCAACTGGCGGGGTCGCATGTCAGCGGAGCTGCACAGATTAGCCCGTTTCAAGAGAACATCCCAGCAGCTCGGGTTTGTTTGTAGCGCGGGAACTGGAGTCAACCATAAAGTTGTGTGTTTTTTGTTTTTTTTCACTACAGATTTCTCTGTTTTTGCTGCTTGTTTTCCGACTGACGGCACAAATGCGTGACCTTTCTCTGGAAAGTTTCGGCGCCGACATTCACCTGGAGAAAGAGGCTGTTTCCACAGCAACCACGGGCCAATTAAACAGCTTTTAACCAAAAAAAAAAAAAAATGAAGACAAACATCTATGATATTTGATATGCACCGCGGTGGTCAGCCGGGAAATAGTGAGACTGAGTATGAAGAAAAGCTCTTTCTTTTTCTTCCAATAAAGGAGAGTTTGTATAGATCCAGACAATAAGATATGATGAAGAGAAGTCCTTGAAGAGAATTAAAATGTGAGAAAAGTTCTTCTTTCAATCAGAGAAAAAGACTGGAACACCCCAAAGTAAGCGTGAATTCAACAAATGTTACTAAAAAGTGCGTCAAAAAGTTATCATTTTTAATAAATGAACACTTCAGTATTTTTGCCCAAAGAGAAAGGTCTTTTAAAGTAGGACGACCTTCACTTTGTGTCCATGGTCAAGAAAATTCATAATGGATTTCTTATATTAAACTTCCCAGAATTCATGTTTTTTAAGTCTTTAAAGTCCCCCTCTGATGAAAATCTGTTTTTTTTATTCTTAACATGTATATGTGGGATTTTTATATGAAAGACAACAAATGTAGTGAGAAATTTCTTCGTTTTTGCATTTCTGAGTGTTTCTTTTTTTAAATTGCTGTCAATCAAACTGTCGCAAAGATGTTTGAATTAATGAGCCGTTGTGATGTCACAAGATCGCATGCCAAGCTCTCTGATCTGCCTGATTGATAAGTTAGAGTGTTTTCTCAGGGTTTTTGAAGCGAAAATGGGCTTATGCCATGGCTGGAGGAGCAGTTGTGCCGTAGGCGCAGAAATGGCCCGCCTGGTGGGGGTCTCCCGCTACCACCCCCTGTCTGGCTCAAACTGGCGGGGGGGTCAGGTCACTTTCAGGAGAGCACCTGGTATTAGGGGATGGGTATTGCAGATGCAACTCTGGATGCGTACTGGGGCCTTTTTGTAGATCTCCCTCGCCTGGGGTTCCCCGACTTGGTGGGGGTCCCCCCTGGCGGGTTGCCTCGGCCAGCGCCTAGCAGTGCGGACCTGGGGAATCCGACTGCTTAATTGAAACAAAGGGATCGCGAGGGCCCGCGGCGGGGGATTTCTGCCCAACCTCACCCTCGCGCAATTTCACAGTTAAAGAAAACGTGACTCATGAAGCTCTTCACTTCCTCGTCCGCAATGACATCCGGCTCAAAATGACACTGCTGGACATTACCAAATTGCTTGACATTTGTTTGTAGCTGCGGTAAACATTTACACTAGTGAGACACAGAGCTATCATAATCACGGGGGATCAAGGGCGGGCTACTCAAATCAGCACCAATGGCCACACCCATGTAATGGAGATGTTGGAAACAGAGACTTCAGATTATCATAAAAAATGTCTTTTTAAGACATTTAGTGTCAGGAGTCAGAGCTTGTCTCCCCCTCTGGTCACTGGCAGGAGCCATGTCCAGAGTACTGAAGACACTACATCTCCCAGCAACCCCGGCACACACTCCTCAGATACCACTCAGCTGACTTTCATTGTCAATCAAGCACAGGACACTTAAACACTGCACAGAGCCTCAGTCAGTGCAAAGTATATTGTTTTGTGCCACTCTCTCTGCATTACTGAGCGTTCCATTCTGGACCTGATCTTCTGTATCTGACCCTGCTTTGTCTCTGATTGCCGCCTGCCCTGACCTCACCTGGACTCTTCTCTTTTTGGATGATCCCATGTTCGTGACTCACCTCTACCCATCTGTCCCTGCTCTAGTTTTGTGGACGGCTTTCGTTAGATTTTGTGTCATCCGGGACGATGAAGAGTCGTAGACAAGAGCGGCCAGATCTTAAAAGGCAGGAGTGTGTTACAGTTCCCATGAGGCTCGTACCGCCACTTCAAGGGACATCAAGAAAATGGAGCGTACCATTGTCGTCTAAGTGTGATAGATGTACTTTGAAATACTTGTGACGTACTGGTAATGTTAATGTATGATGTCCTTATGCGGCACTCAAGTCAAATCAGAAGATAGCCCCTTAGTGAACACAAACTCCACTTGGATAAGAGCAGCATGCCCATAGAAAAAAAGTGCCAAAACAATTTGGCTCTACAGGACCACCTAACGATCTACGACCTCTATGTTTAATGTGGACCACCTGCATATATCATCGTCCTGATTCAGAGCCTCTAAAGCTTTATAAAGCTTTAGAGGTTTTTATATTGGATTGACTCCGTTGCAGGTTTAACCTTTTCGCGCTAGAATCTTCATTGATTTCAATTTTCTTGGCTGATTACCGACTTAATAAAAAGTTAACCTGCAGAGGCCACTTTTGATGAGTTGAATCTTTTATATCAAGACCTATAAAAGATTTTTTTTCACAGAAATGACTTTCAGAATTGAATAATTGTATGATCATTTTTTTTCTCTTATTTTGGAATGTGGCGTTGTCTACCGGTGAGTTGCCGTCATCTGTCTGGTCATCTGACCTCCTGCGCTGATTTATTGGCTGCAGATTAAATCCTGCTTCTGTGAATTTCTGTCTCCCTTTGGTTTGGGGTTACGTCAGCGGAACAGCTGCTGTTTTGAACAAAAGTGGTTGTTGGGTCTAAAAGGGCAGCAAGTTTTGGCTAGCCATGTGTTTGACCTCAAACTCTGTACCATTACATCTGATGCACAACTTTATTGAAACCGACAATTCACAGCGAGCTCAACAATGAGGACTCATTCCAACGTACCTGCTAACAGGAAGGCATTTAAAGCTTGAAAATCATGAATCAGGGTAAATAGTTGGTCAAGTGGAAAAAATTCAACTCCAGGTTTAGGTTGGTTAATGAGTTCACCTCCACTTCATAGATCAGTGTCGTCAATTGGAAAAAATAAATGGAAATAAATAAATAAACTGCAAGTCGTTAAAAAGATGCAAATGCTAGGAATGCTAACCATTGTCCCAATTCTCATCCCCAAATTTCAAAATAAAAGTCAAGACTATAAGGGTGGTTCATTTCTGTATTTTAGTTTGACTGTTCACTTAAACTAGTTTTGTTTTTCAGAAGGAGAAAAGGCAGTTAAGCTGTTCAAAATGGTAAAAATACCTCGTAAACACAGGCTGTAACAGTGAAAAACGATAGTCATTTGGTTAAACTTTTATCGATGCTTGAAACTTTGAACATTCCCCAAAAGGCTTACTGTGTAACCCTTCCGCTCTCCTTAGCTTGTTTACATTAAAAGTGGGGTCATCTGGACACCAACAGGACAGTGCGCTGAACTTTTTTTTTTTCACTGAACTTTCGGAGTTTCAACTAATGTCATGGCAGACATAAAATCCTGTCCCCTTCGTCCACTTTGTCATGGAAGAAATCGCATAACAATATGTGGTTGGAGCCATCTGGACCCCAAGGAGAGCGGAAGGGTTAAAGAGAGATAGGGGGATCTTATGTTATTCTTTTAACTAACTTTTGCGCTATATTTATTATTGTCTTCATTAGAAACAAAGACAACATAGCCATGGAGCTGGAGAACCATGGCCGCTTAAAACTTTAATGATACGGAAGTTTTATATTTTAAGTTTGATACTTCAAGGGTGATATTCATCTCAATGTGAATCATTTTCATTGTGTTGTGGCTTTTGTCGTTGTGTTATTGACTTTTGTCATTGTGCTTCGGCTTTTGTCGTGCTTCAGTTTTTGACCTTGTGCTTCGGTTTATGTCGCCGTACTTCGGTTTTTGTCGCTGTGCTTTGGCTTTTGCTGTCGTGCTTCGAATTTTTTCGTTGTGTTTCGGCTTTAGTTGTTGAGTTGTGTCTTTTGCATTTATGTGAGCCGTTTCGCCCATCGTAAATATTTTATCACAAATCCATTCTGCTCAATTTTTATAATTAATGGAAACGCAGCCACAGATAGACTGGAAGGGACGGTAACTGATCCAATGACTCACTTTCCCCACAATTCGGTTCACATCTTGATTTTTGAGTTTTTGATTTGTTTGACTTATAATTTGCGTATTTGAGAACAACAAAAGACAAAAAAAAATCTGATTTATTTTTAAAAATTACTACTAAACCACAAACAATGAAGAAAAATCTTTCAATTGGCTCATACTAAGCCTGGTGTAATGATGTAAAATACTAAATCCTTTATAAATTTAACTGTTTGACACTTTTGGTGTAAACACACTGGTATGCAGGACTTGGTTGAATAGCGTCATATATGGTTAAGTTTTAAACCAAGAATTATAACATTTAGATTTAGATTCACTTCAAGCAGAAATAACATACATACATTCATTTCCTACCGAAATAAATAAATATATGTGCAGGAGTTAAATTCAAACAGTATTTTTGTTACAATAGTATTAACAGACAAAAACTTTAGCGTACTTTACGTTAGAGAAAATATCCCTAATAATAGGTGGGTGTTCATGCCACACTGAACGCACAAAGTTTCAAACCATAACTGGGATCTTTTGCAACGTAAATCCACACAAAAAGTCATATCAATAAATACAAATTAATAGAAACTGCGTGATGTACGAAAAGCAAACCCTTGTGCACAAGAGTGCTGGTGCCAATTGTCAAGATTGCAGGCTCTAATCATAACTTTGAGGGGTTGCCGTGGCAACGTTGTGCATGCGGTGAAGTGCAAGCAACTTCTAAATTTCCATAAAGGGAACGGGATTTAAGAGAGTTGCAAACGTAAAGCCTTTCTGTGTGTTTTTGTCTTATTTGTTAGGAAGAAAATTACAAGACAAACAAGAAGCTGGTTTAAGAGATTTTAAGATGAAGATCTTTGCTTTTTATCCATAAAATGTTTGCATGATAGCACTCACCCGTAAAAAAAATCTAAAGTGCTGCCCCCGGTGGCAGAGACGAGTCAGTGCCGAAGCCTTTACAGATGAGCTTCAATATTCTCTGACCTGTTTTTCCCTTCGAGTGTGCAGTTAATTAGATTATCTTTGCTCGCCGAAAAAAAAAAAAAAAAAAAAGGACAATTTCCCCCCCAGAGAAACAAACAAGCTGCCTGCAGCTTTCTCTGAGACGCTTCTTAATGAATACATGATGTTAAATGTCATATGACGCGGCCCGCCCTATAGAGTCAAACGTCTGTGGTTAAACGGATTTTCTCCTCCACGGAACGGCAGACATCAAATCGCAGGGATATCACGGAAACTCCCAGCAGCCCCTGCGACCCGTCGGATAATGACTTCATTCTCTCTTTCGTACACATGATTGCGAGGCATGTGCGCCGCTTAGATCTTTTTCTGGACTTTCACGACCGGGGTCTTTAACACACGCAGTCATGTGAGGGAGGAAAAGGAGTCTCTCTGTAGGCGCTGATGCTCCAGAGCACAATAAATATATTATCTGCTTCCAGACTGGTCTTAAAATATGCAGCGTTTGGGTTTAGACGAGCGGACCTCGAGGTGGAAACACACACAGATATTGGACGAGCAAAGATCCAACTTTTTTTTTTCACTTTTTCTTTGAAAAAAAAAACTTTCTGAAGGACACTTTTTCTCAGTAGGCGTTTTGTGATTGGAACATCTGCGCTCCTTTATGCAAAATTAGACTCAAGGTTGATTGATTGTCTCAATTGGTTTCCTTCTCATTCTGAAATCCTTCATAGGACGATGTTTCTTAATAGAAAAAAGCAAAAAAAATCAGTTAAAAGGAGTGATCAAGGAAAATAGAGATAGGACTGATGTTCAGAAATCTTCCTCCGCGACTTTTGAGCATGGATAGTCTGTAACTTTGATGCATTCCTCGCCTTCGTTGGGTTCAGATTGCTTTCACACTGCACTTTTAGGTGCCACCTGCTAAACTTTAGCCCACATATGTCAAAGTCAAGGCAAGGCCTGGATCATTTTATGTTATCGTTATTAATGTCCCGATGTTATCTTGCGCTCATTTCTAACTTTTATAATTTTGAAATAATATATTTTCATAAAGAGTAAAATATTGAAAGTAATTTAAAGTTTAAGTTGATTTATTCTGGAATAATTTTCCTACCTTGTTATTATTCATAATTATGTTTAAAAGTTACAATTTTGAAGTTTTAAAAATTGGCATTCTGCTAACTTTTTTAACTATTTTGGCATTTACTAAGATTTTTGGGCTATATTGGAGTTTAGCTAATAATAACATGCTAGCTGGCTTTTTTGGGGATTTTTTTTAGATTGTTTTGGACTTTAGCTAATATTTCAGCTACATGAAAGCTTTTTTTGGGCTAATTGAAGCTTATTTTTAAGTATTTTTGGCTGTTTTCTTTTTGTTTGGTTCAGTTAGGTTAATATTTACATCTTAGCTGTTTTGGCTAATTTGGCCTTTTTTCCTTTTCGTTAGGCTATTTTGAACTTTAGCTATTTTTTTTTTTTTTTTGCTACATGCTAGCTGTTTTGGTCAACCTAAGTTTCCCTTCTCTAGCCTCCTTGTTGATGATGAAAAAAAGAAAAAAAAAACTCAATTGGAATTTAGTCCTTTTAATAAAAAGTTAGATTACAGTCTTACAGAGTTCTCTGGATTTCCACCATGAAAGACAAAACCTTGTAAAATGGAGTCCACAAATATAGTCCTCAAGGTGGGTATGTTTGGGACCCCTCCCTCCCATGGTCTTTAATACCTTAAATAGTTGTTTTCATTAATTTTACATCTCGAATAGTGTTTTTCAGTGGAAAAGTACTGCTTAGGTCTTTGAAGCTGCCCCAGACTGGTTCCAACTGGTCTGGAGCTCCATGTGGGTTCATGTAAAAATGCTTTCACAAATTTGTTAATATCAAGGTAAAAAATGTATTATAATACAAAAGTATTAAAGAACCTTTATGAAATATAGAATAAAAGTATTAAAGTCTTTGTTTAGAATAAAACCCCTTCACTTAGCAGCTAACTTTTTACACTACATTATTTGAGCAGAAACAACCATAAAATGAAAAAAATGAAAAAAAAAAGAATGACAATTCTGGACAAAAACAATTAGTTAGAGGTGAAGCATAAAGGCCAATTAGGTCGATTAATGCTTGGTAGCTGTTATCATGCCCTGTCACACTATCACATAGTCCACTTTTAAGTTTAAAAAAAAATTTATCTTAAAAATATAACAAAATTAAAGAACTAATAATAGAACCCTCGTGCTCTCTTATGGGGTCCGGATGACCCCCACCACTTTATGGATGCGTGATCCCTCCCATGACAAAGGTGGACAGGATTTTCTGTCTGCCACAGACATCAGTGAAGATGAAAAATCCTTGAAAAAAAAAAGTTCAGTGCGCTGTCTGTCTTGTGGGGTCCACATGACCCTACTTTTAATGTAAACACTAACATGGCTAACACAACTAATGTCTAGCATGTTAAATTGTTTTTGTTTTGTTTTTAACGTGTTAGATAGATAGATAGATAGACCTTTATTGTCATTATCACAAGGACAATGAAATTTCAGCAACCGTTTCAGTGCAAGAAGCAATAAAAAAAAAAAAATACAAGACATAATATAAAATACGATATAAGTATAAAAAATATGTAGAAAAAGTATATACAAAAAAAGTTACTAACCAGGTTGGAAGTTAGCGTAGTCATGGTAGCATTAATTTTATCAGTATCAGTTTTTTTGTACCTGTTGCAAACAAGTTTAGGATTTACAGGTTTTGCGAACATGCTAATATGGCTAACACTTCTACCGCAACTAACATCTAGTTAGCGCTTAAAGCTATTAAACGACTGGTTTTTTTTTAACGTGCTACGAACAAAGTCGGAAGTTAGTATAGTCACGGGGACGTTTGTTTATGCATCATAAGTGTACTTTTTTTTACATGTTGCAAACAAGGTTGGGAGTTACACATTTTGTGAATACGCTAACGTAGCTAACGTTTTTGACGCAGCTAATATTTAGGGTGTTCCAAAGAACTTCCAGAGTTGAAACATTCAACAAATAAAGGTGATAAAGATCTACAACAAAAAAGCTTAAAGTGGCAAATAAATGTTTTAGTTTATTTGACATTTATTAAAAATTTTATACATATGAATTCTTATTTAAAAAACAGTTTTCCGAGGCTGAAATGTTTTCTTGTTATGGTTGTCCTGCGGGTATGTGGAAAGTGTTAAGCTGCCTCCGTTTCAGAAGCTCCATCTCCTCAGCTGTACTCTGACTCATGGCCTCTCATCTTCACTGCAGCTCGTTCTTGTTTTTTTATCTTATGAGGGTCCATAAGGAATACTTTTGTGTTCGAAAGCTTCTTTTCTGCCAGATTGGATTGAAAATTCTTGCATTAAAAAGAAATGTTTTCTGTTTGAGATGGAAGAGGAGGAAAAAAAAAAAAAAAAGTCCTGTTCTGCGATTGAGCTGAGGTCAACAGATCAAAGTAAAAGATGCATTAGGATGGCGAGGATTTCCAGCGTTAACAATGAAAAGCTGTTGAAAAATGCTAATTGTTTATAAAGTAATGAGCAAAACCTGAAATTAAGTCCTCCGCTCATCAATAAATCCTCAACTTGAGCATCAACAGGTCAGACACTCGTGAAGAAAAACGATCAGAGAATTCACTTTGAATTTTTAATGCAAGCTGCAGTTCTGTCTGTTTTGCATGAGGAGAATCAATCTGTTCTGGAGAAGAAAAAAAAAGACATCATCTGACCAGTCTGCACCGCAGCAAGAATATCTTCAAAGACTGAGGGGGCTGAGAAGGTGAGACCAGGATTAAAGTCTGCATGAGGCAAATAAATTAAAGACGTGCTCTGAAACTGCTCTCGGATCAACGGCAGTTAGCAGCTCTTTACAAGACGGAGCTCAAAGCATTTCCAGAAAACACGGTGTTTATCTGAGCGTCTGGCGGCAGCCGAGGGATTCTGACGGTTTCTTATCTGAAGCAACACATGGGGTCGATGGAGGAGGTGTGTGAGAGGGTGTGTGGAGCAGGTTGAGTTAGACGGTTTTCATTTTAAAGTACAAAAAAGGGGAAAAATTCAAGAAATTAACAGCAAAGTCTCAAGTTTTTCAAGTATCTATTGTCAGAGCGTTCTCAGTGGGCTGTTTTTAGTCAAAATACATAAATCTGTCTTTTCTAAAACATAGTTTCTGCAGAGCTGCAGAAGTTTATTAGAACTTCACCTATGAGTTGTGGTCCCCTCTACAATACCGAGAGCTCTCCGTTTCTCTCCCGCCCCTCATAGCCCTAAGCTAACATTACCGATGCAACAAGAATGGTGAGCCATACTGGAGTAATCCAGCTATAAAGTTTTGAAAACAATATCTATTGTCCACTCTTGTTTCACACTTCTTCATATCACATTCTCATTCCCAAGTCGTCACATTTGGACGTTTGGTTAAGGACCCCTCCAGGTCACTTTTAGGGTGTCCCGGAATCGTCGTTTTTTTGACGTGCTGGCTCTTTCAATTACATCAAGGGTCCAGTTGTTTTTAAGACGCGGTACTGGACACGGACCAAACCTCAGGACACGGCTGGTACCAGTACTATAACCCGGTACTCTAATCCTAGCCTGATCCATGGACCAAACCTCGAGACGCGGCCGATACCCTGACCTGATACCCTAACCCTAGCGTGGTCTGTGTCTGGTACCGCTTCTGGAACCGCTAAATTGTATGTATGTGGATGGTGAATTTTGTGATTTTTAAGACTTCTGATTTTCTATGGTATTTATTAACTTTTTAGTCATTTATTAACTTTTTTGCTTTTTTAACTTTTATCAATTGAATTGAATTTTAATGTGTTATGCCGTGTTGGAAGATGAATTTCTGTTCATTGAACAGACAATAAAGTCTATCTATCTATCTATCTATCTATCTATCTATCTATCTATCTATCTATCTATCTATCTATCTATCTATCTATCTATCTATCTATCTATCTATCTATCTATCTATCTACTGATCTGTTAGGGTTAGGATACTGAACCTGACCGGTTCCTGTACCAGTTTGCGACCCCAAGGTTGAAGAGCCATGATTTACTTGGACCAGCCAGGACGTCAAAAAACGTTGAGTATTGATACTCAAAATATCTATTTTTGACACTGACGGTCCTTAACCATGCTTTAATATGTGACGACTCAGTTATGTGTTGGTCCTCATCAGTGGGAAAAAAAAAAAAAAAAAAAATTCAGTAAAGACAAGTCTTGAAGTGATTACCACTGAGACAAATGCAAACCCGAAGGCGGTGAGCATCCCTAACTTGTTTGGTCTGAAATGGGTACAAATGTTTTGATTTGCCCGGAAAAGAGAATCATCTGAGGACTATCACATGTTCACATCTGACAGGAAATACTACCAAAAAAAAAAAAAAAAAGACTCAGACATCAGATCTCACTAACAGAAATGATCCAAACTGATTTTGCAGTGCAAATCAAAGTTGAAGTTACTATTTCAGGTAAAACATATAATAAACTAGGAAAGAATTTAAGAATAGAAGCTAAATAAGTGCAAAAGATAAATGGAAGCAACAGAAAAAAGTAGTCAAATGAGGCATTATGTTGATTTTTAAACATTTTCCGTTAAATAAAAAACTTTATAAATCTGACAAATCTTAATTTACTGAAACAAAAAGATGAATTCAATTGTTTTCAGATGCTTTACCATTAATTCAAGGAAGTTTCACCAAAAACATTGAAGTTCACCTGAGCAGCAGCAGCAGCAGCAGCGGCGGCTTAGATCAAAGGAATCCTTCTGACCTCGCGCGCAGGTAAACCGCTTGTTGAGCCTTCCTCCTCTTCCTCTTCTTCCCCGCGCGGAGCTTCTTCTTCTTCTTCTTCTTCTTCGCCGCCCCGCGCGCGCTTCCCTCGGAGATAGAAGAGCTCCGGGGGGGGAGGAAGATGTTCGCTCGATCCGCCGCTTCCAGCCGCAGGACGAGCGCGCCGTTCCCCCGCCGTCAGCTGATGGTGGTCCGCCTCCCCTCCTCCCTTTAGTAAGGAGCTTTGCCTCCACCTGATCCCGCGTCATCCGCCAAACACCAGCTGGAGCTCCTGACCCTCCCCGCGCCGCCGAGCCCAGGGCCGGACGCCATTTACTTAAGCAGCAAAATATTACAAGGCGGTCACATGATGTTAAAACAGAAAAAAAAAAATTAATTCTTCACGTTTCAAAAATAATAAAACTGTTGCTTCAAAGCGGTATCTAACAGAGCAGAATGACCAGAGGGGGCGCTGTTTCCCGCCTCGAGGGACACCTGCCGCCCGGACTGGAGCACGCGCTCTCCTGGTTAGGAGAGGAGGAGGTGAACCAGAAAATAAAGAATAAATAAGAATTTTATCTTCGTACGGAGTCAGGAAATATCATATATTTAAAATTAAGATTGTAATATCATGATAAAGTGCATTTATTTTGAATATATATATAAATTAATTTCTATACTATATTGTTTTGAAATATTGGTAGATTCATGATACATATTAGCATGTTAGCAAATATCTTGGATTTACGGTCACATGGCACATCCTTGACAGCAAAGTCTCAGTTGTATTTTAATTTTTTACTAGTACAGTACTTCCCGCACTATAAAGCGTACTTAATGTTTTTAAAAATAAAACAATAGTGCAAACCCAAAGTGTCTTTTTTGTATTAATTCTGGCTGTACAAATGAAGCATTTTGAGATCTACACAGCACTCTGTCAAAGTCTATTTTTTAAAGGAGTTGCAAAGATGGTTGTGAAAATGCTAACATAAGATGTAACAATGTCAAAGTATCTTTTTTGTTTCGTATTTTTACTTGTTAGAAACAAAGTCTGGAGTCAGAGTAATCCTTATATTAGCATTATCAGTATGTTCTTTTAAGAATTGTGAACAAGGTTGGGTGTTACTGTAAATACGCTAACGCGGCTAATGTGTATCTGAGTCAGACTGTGCTTTTTTTGAGTTTCTAACAAGATTGGGAAATAGCATAATCACAGTAGTTCTGTGTTACGGGTAGCAGTCAGCTCCTGTTACGTGTTACGAACAATGCTAGGTGCTGTTGTGAATGCGCTAATGCAGCTAACATGTAGCGGTGTTAGACTGTGTGTGTTTTTACATATTACTATTGAGATTGGGAGTTTGTGTATGCACAGTAACATTTGTTATCAGTGTTTTTTTTAATGAGTTGCAAACAATTGAGTGTTGTGAATATGTTAACACGGCTAACATATAGCGATGTCAGACTTTGTTTATTTTTAATTGTTACTGGCTAGGTTAGGAGTTAGCATAGTCACAGTAACATTTGTTTGTGCGGCTAACGTAAAGCAGTGTCAGAGTGTATTTTTTTGTCCATGTTACGAACAAGGTTGCTTGTTGTTGTGAATACGTTGATGTAGCTAACATGTAGCAGTGTCAGACTGTGCGTTTTTATTAATTGTTACTGGCTATGGGGAGTTAGCGTAGTCACAGTAACATTAGTTTCAGCAGTACTGGTACATTTTTACATGTTACGAACAAGATTGGAAGTTGTTACAACTATCCTAGTGCGGCTAACGCGTAGCGGAGTCAGACTGTGTTTTTTTTCCGCGTTGCATAAAAGCTTGCTTGTTAGTTTGAATACGTTGATGCAGCTGACATTTAGCGGTTTCAGACTGTGTGTTTTGAATTAACCGTCACTCATCATTTTGGGAGTTAGCATACTCACAGTAGCATTTGCTTCAGTGCTTTTTTTAATGTGCTGCATACGAGTTGGGTGTCGTTGTGAATACGCTAATTTGGCTAACATGTGCGGATTACTTTTTAAAAATTGTTACTCACACTGTGTAAAATGTTGTTACTGTAATCACAGTATTATTTGTTTTAGTGGTATAGGTGTATTATATATGTGTTATATGTTATTACAAGCAAGATATAGAATTAGCATGAGGACAGTTAGCAAAATCAGACTGATCTCTGATTCTTTTGTCTCGCATAATATAGTTTGATGTTCTTTTTATATGACATAAATTTGAAAATCGATCATTCCTTGACAGTGCACATTATCTAAAATACAATACCTTTAAACCTTAACCTAACTTTTTTCATTGTGTGTGTGTTCACTGCAAAAGGTGCTTAACAAATGAATCAATTCAGGAAAAAATGGTCCTTCCAGACTGACTGCATCCATCGTGTCTTGTTCTCTTTGCGAGGCTTCACCACGTCAAAGAAAAACCTGTAGCTAAATATGTGTACTTTGTGTGTTACCAGGATCCATTTGCTTAATAAAAAGAAGGTCAAGTTCAAATGCATTAGTACAGGGGTCCCCAAACTACGGCTCGCGGGCCGGATCCGGCCGTCCTCAACATTTGGCCCGCCCCCCAAACTATTTTGGCTAAATTAGACATTTTTCTAGTTTTTTTGGCTTATTTGGCATTTAGCTAATATTCCAGCTACATATTAGCTGTTTTGGTTAGTTTAGGCTTTTGTCAATTTTTTAGACCGATTTTGAGTTTAGCTAATAATTTTGCTTTATGCTAGCTGTTTTGGCTAATTTAGAAATGTTTTGAGTTTTTTAGGCTAATTTGGCACTTTGCTAACTTTCCAGTTACATGCTAGCTGTTTTGTTAATTTAGGCTTTTGTCAATTTTTAGGTTGATTTGGAGTTTAGCTAACATTTCAGCTACATGCTAGCCGTTTCGGCTAATTAAGAATTACTTGAGTTTTTTCCGCTATCAACTTCAGCGATTTTAGCTATCAATTCAGCTATTAATCTATCACAGGTAATGCTGTGTATCTAGTTATTAAAACACTTTAGTGTAATTTTTCTGTGAAGATTGCATAAATGAATTATTTAAAATTTGGCCAAGTGTGGCTTTTAGGAAAACCATAAATCTTTATATTTAGGCTTTGATTGTTACACTTTTTCTGTGAGCCTACTAACCGACCCCGCCCCCCCATCACAGAAGAAAGCACCTGTGTCGGCCTCACAAGGAAAAGTATGGGGACCCCTTCATTAGTGGAGTCCAGAATGTGAATGTCATTGCAGGAACCAAACAAACCCACTTTTCTGTTCAGGACTGCGGAATAAATTTGAAGAATACTTTCTGAAGTACTCTCTAAATTCTTACAGCGCCCCCCCTCCAGCCTTCTTTGTCAACATTTATAAGCAGTTGGCATAAACAAACAGTCGGGGTCAATAAGTAGAATTAAATGGATCACTTTGTGGCTGTGGCTGAAAAGCAGAAGAATGAGTTGGCAAAGTGCAGGGGAAGCAATCGTCTGATTGCAAAGAGGAAATGAGTCCAAACGGACTTGAGACTTCTATTGTCTCATCTATGCCTAAACTTTAAAAATCTTGCATCTGTCACATTTCTAGCTGGAGAAGTCCACAGAACAATCCAAGGTGGTACACTAACCTTGAACTGTTTTAAATAGTGAAGTGTTATGATTTCAGACTGCTTTCATAGACCTTCTTTACTTTTATCATATTTCTTTTCAAAGAATTTGTTTACTTGGTGTATATCAAGGTATTTCTTCCCCTCTTGAAAGTGAAAGCATTCATTGAAGGGGCAGGATTTCAATTACAACTGCAGAGACTTCTCTCCTTCTCCTTTTTTCATTTTCCATCTTCTTTGCAGGTCACGGATAGAGATCTCGTTTGGAGTGAAGACTAAACACTGCTAAACAACAGCAAACAGTGTGTCAGTGTGATGACAAACCCAAAGCTTTAGTAAACAGGTGGGTGTTTGCAGTGTCTGTCCTGTGGAGGTTGTACAGAGTATCTTAAGAGGAGTGCAGGTATGTCTTACCATTACTTTGAGAATTGTACGGCAGCCTAAGGGGATGTCATGAAAATGACACAGAAAAAACGTATTGTACCACCAAAAACCTCTAAATTGGCGATACAGTGTCTCATTGTATGACATGTATCGTACGATAGGACATGGTACACTTACCATGACAATTGTGCGTTTGGGACGTGTATCTTGAAGTATTTGTAAAGCTAAAGTAAGTAAAAGTAAGGGCTGCACGGTCACAGCAAGAAGGCCCGGTTCAAGTCCCGGCTTGGGGGCCTGAAACAGAACCACCAGTTGGGGACCTTTGTGTGTGGAGTTTGCGTGTTCTCCCCATGTATGCGTGGGTTTTCACCGGGGACTCCAGCTTCCTTCCACCATCCAAAAACGTCAAAGGTTGATTAGTTTCTCCAAATTGCCCCTAGGAGTGAATGGGTGTATGAGTGTTGGCCTGTGACAGACTAGAGACCTGTCCAGGGTGTATTGGGTTAGTCTCCGGCACCCCCGTGACCCCGAAAATAACAAAACAGGTTTAGAAAATGGATGGATGGAGGTAAGTTGCACACTAACGACACTCAGTTGTAAGATATTGTAGGGTGCCCTTGTGCCACACTCTAGTCCAGGGGTTTCAAACTGGCGGCCCCTGGGCCATTTGTGGCCCCCAAGTCAATATTTTGCGGCCCCCACTGTAATATAAAAGTTCAATGTCTAATAAGCAATATCTTCTGAATGTCCACAGTTCATTGTGATGTTTCAGCTTTAAGTTAAAAACTTTTCATTTGCTTTTGTCGTTGGATCTGGTCGTCAGAAAAGTCCTTAGCAACAGTTGCTAGCGTTGTTACCTCCTGTCGTTTCACAGTACACACAGATAATATTCTTTAGTGGAACAAAGACATGAACAAATGTTCAATAAACTTGTTCAGGAGACACAGCGGACCAAAGATATAGACAGTAGACGCAAAAACATAGTTTTGGCACAAATGGAATCCCATACGGCCCAGACTCTGCCTTCAGTGACCCAAAGGTAAATTGAGTTTGAGAATCCTGATCCTGATCAGAATCTTACAGCCACCCAAAGGGATACCATGAAAATGAGACAGAAAATTCACATCGCATCACCAAAAACACCTAAAATGACTTTATTGGTGATACAGTACATCACGTACGACATGTATCACACAATATGAAGTATTGTATATATCGTTCCATAATGTACATCGTAGCACACACATGTGGTGCGATACACTTACCACACGAATAGTGCATGTGATAAGCATATCTTGAAGAGCTTGTAATGCTAGAGTAAATTGCATACACTAACAACATCCAGTTGTAGCTGTCGTATGGAGCCCTTACACTCTGGACATTAAAAAGCTTAGAGTACCTGTACCCTACTGATGTCGCGTGCACAGGATGTGCATGTGAAATACAAGTCTTTATTGCATAATTTCCTGATTTCTAACAGTCAGGCTGCAATCAAGAAGCTCGCACTTACCACATGATCAGCACTCACAGGTCCTTTCACCGTCCGCCGGAACTGAGGAGGTAGAATGAAAATTACAGGGCGCACTGCTTCACCCCTTCCTTACCCTTACATGTTGTTTCAGGCCAAATCCAAATACTTCCTCTACCCCTAAGGCTTCTCCCTACCCCTACATTCAGCCCTCCAAATGGAGATCTATGAAAAAAATAGTGTCTTCAAGTTCGGATGTAGCTAACCATCGATGATGTCATCAGTAGTCACTGGTTATCTATGTTAGCTGCCAGCGTTCCAGTTGTTTTTAGATGATTTTGTGTGACAGATTACAGCTTTTCAGGCTTCAACACCAGCTCAGTGGGCTTGTGGTAGAGTGTCCACCCTGAGGCTGGAAGGTTGTGAGTTCAAATGCCATTTGGTCTAATTTCTTACAGATCAGAACCCAACAAGAGCCACAAAGTCTCACTTTGTCATTAAAAAATGCATCTTTTTCGTCCATTAAAAAGTGATTCATAAATGCTATTTAAATATTACAATAATTTGCAACAGTGTCAGTTGTAACTTCTACTTTTGACCAACAAAACCCAGCCTGTGTCAAAAAAGGTCCTCCTGCTGCTGCAACTTTTCTTATATTAAAAATGGAAAGCAGCCAAGCAGATTTTTATCAATAGGATTTTTGTGTTTTTTTTTTCCCTTTTAATGTCAAAAATAAACATTTTAGAAGAATCTATTTTTTTTTTAACTGAAAGCATTTTAAATTAACGGAGCTTTTTATTGAAATCACACAGCTCTAAAACATTTTCAATCATTTTAAACTTCATTTGTTCAAAACTTTAGTATAATTCGTCACATATCGGCGCATGCTTAAGGGACCCTCCGCGTCAAAACTTGAAGTTTTGGGGGTACCCTTATCGCCAAAGTGGGACGAGCTGCTGATTTAATTAAATCAAGGCCCCCCAACCTCAAGATCTAATACTGGAACGGACTGCGCTGGTACCCCGCCATGGCCCCGGAACCAGACGCAAAACCCTAACCCAGCACACGACGCGCACTGGTACCAGGCCTGAGAACCAGACACTCAACCCGAACCCAGCACCGGATGCAAAACGGCCCCGGAATCAGATGCACAACCCGAACCCCGAGCCATAGGTTACAGACCCCTGGTCTAGTCATATAAGTCTCTAAAAATGGGAACCAATGTCTCTCTGCTTGACTCTCAGCATTAAGGAGTTGGATTTGGGGTCAAACCACCAAATGGTTACCGAGCGCGGCTATGTCTGCTGCTCACCCCTGCGCCAAAGGATGGGTCAAATGTGGAGAACAAATTTCCCACGCCGTAATGCACTAACCTGGGCATCCTGTTGGCCGCACGTGCAATTAGAATTTTTCTAAGAATGTGAAATATTAACAATTAAATTATGATCACAGTCTAAAAACAGACTTCATCTGGAGCTTTTTGCATTTCGGAGCCGATCTGCACGGTGAGTCACATCCATCAGACTATAATGATGTCAGGAACACCTCTACCCTGCAGCACAGCTTCCAGCCTCACCAACTGTGACAAGAACTCGCTTTCAGATCAGTTCTGCTCAGCAGAAACCTAAAAAAAACACACAAAACAATCATGACTTCTGTACTCCGTTCATTACAAAACTCCCCGCCGATGTTTAACCAACGAGGACAGCATGACTGCTCCCTGAAGCCGAGAGGCATGACTCAAATTAGCCAAAGAGCATCCAGCACTGAATGATTCATCAAGCGGTCCGGAGAGACGAAGGCAGCCAGGTGGTTAAATGTGAGCTGATGTTTGCGGGGGGTAGGACTGGCGGTAACGGCTGCTCCTTAAGGTAGCGGGATGAGACTGATGGAGGCCGCCGTGAAGGCTTTGTCAACAAGGAAAGGAAGAACGATGCGTGTGAAGAGTGAGAAGATGAAGGCTGAGACGGCAGCCAGAAACAAAAACCCTCTCAAAGGGACAGAGAGCAACAAGAACAATCTCCAAATTATTAATTTGAATTATTCTGCCTTTTTTTGTAGAATTGCAGTGATAAATGATCATAATACTACAGTTGGAAGCCAGTACTCAGATGATCACAGCAGTATATGTTTTAGCTGTATCAGACATTTTTTTTTTACATTTTACTAGCAAGTTTGGGAGTTAGCGAATCAACAGTAATGGTTCTTTTAGCCGTGTCAGTCTGTTTTTGACATGTTGGCTGTTATTGTGGTTATGCTAACTCGGCTAATGTGTTGTGATTATTCTTTTTTACTAGTTTCCTACCGAAGCTGGGAGTTAGCAGTCACAGTAGCGTTTTTCTTTTAGCTGTATCCTTCCTTTGTTTATTATTATTATTTTTTTTTTTTAACGTGTCACGCTCGTCCCGTGTCATTAACGGTTGTTTTCGCAGTGGGAGTCTGTTTTTTGCATGTTGCAAGCAAGGTTGAGTGTTATTGTGAACATGTTAATGTGTAGCGGAGTTGGACTGTGCTTTTTTATGTTACTAACAAGGTTGGGAGTTAGCTTAGTGACAGTAACATTTGTTTTAGCGGTATGTTTGTCCTTCTGCGTGTTGAGAGTTTCAGGCATTGTACATCTGCTAACATGGCTAATATGTGGCAATGTTGGACTAGATATTTTCACACGTTACTAATAAAGTTGGAAGTTAGCGTAGGCACAGGAATGTTACACGTATCGTGATTACGTTAACATGGCTAATGTAGCTAACATGTAACACACATGTGTTAATGTGGCCATATCCGACCCGCCGGGTAATTCTATCCTTCCCTCCAAATCATTTTATTTTATTGTTATTAATGGCCCTATGTTATCTTGCGCTTATCTCTAACTCGTATAATTTTAACAAAATATATTTTTATGGAGAGTAAAATATTGAAAGTTATTTTTTAAGGTTTAAGATGTTTATTCTGGAATAATAACTTGTATAATTTTGACAAAATATTTTTTATGGAAAGTAAAATTTTAAAAGTTATTAAGGTTTTAAGTTGATTTATTCTGGAATAGTATTCCTGCCTGTTTTTATTATTCATAATTATGTTAAAAAGTTACAATTTAAAGTTTTAAAAATTAATATTTGCCCTTTTTTTTTTTTTTTACTATTTTGGCATTTACTAAGATTTTGTATGCTAGTTTAGCTAATATTTCAGCTGCAAGCTAGCTGTTTTGGCTAATTTAGGCTTTATTCAAAATTTTTTTAAGGCTATTTTGGAATTTAGCTAATATTTCCACTACATGCTAGCTGTTTTGGCTAATTCAGGCCTTTTAAAAAAAGTTTTTTAGGCTGTTTTGGAATTTAGCTAATATTTCCGCTACATGCTAGCTGTTTTGGCCAATTTAGGAGTTTTTCAAATTTTCTTAGGCTATTTAAGAATTTAGCTAATATTTCAGCTACATGCTAGCTGCTTATAGACAAACCTAAGTAAAAGTTCATAATTTTGTTAAAAAAGTTACATTTTTAAAGTTTTTTAAAAATTAGTTTTAGAGTGTTAAATAAATGTTTATCCTGTTCAGCCCGCGACCTAAGGTGTGTTTAGGAATTTGCCCCCTTGTGTTTGACTCCACCTGATGTAGCATGTTGCAAAAAAGTTCTAAAAATGTCTGTGATTGAAGTTAATAAAGTCTGGCTGATATATAATATATATTTCTCTGACTCTTTAGCCTTATCCGCCTTATAGTTCAGTGCTCCTTGTTTAAGACAAAGTCAGAAAATAGATGAAAATTGATGGTTACTTTTTTTAAACTTGACTGTATATAACACTATAGTGTCCTGTTAAAAGGGTTGTTGCAGTAAAAAATTAATAAAGTTGATGTATCCCAACAATCAGGACAAACTAGACCCTGCTGGATCAGTATTTCCATCTGTCATAAATAACATCTATAGGTACAACGCTTCCTGAATTTGAGTTTAAATTTTCTTCTGATTAAGATTGACTGCAGAGCTGCGTGAGGACACTTCCCTCGCCAACTTCCTGTCGATGCAGTGAGTAATTCCTCTGCATGTAGTGCATCTGACAGCGAGGGGGCTGACAGCAGAGTGAAGCGGCCCTCAGGAGGGCCGCCTTAATGGAAACCCAGTAGAGTGTCCACAATCTTCACCTGCGTGGGGATCTAAGCCGGAACGAGCAGCGGCACCGCTCTGCACTTTCCGATTACGCACTGCGAAACGGGTCGGCTGGAAGTCACGGTCGCCATGCGGCAGATTTAATCTAATCCTTTCAGATTAGAAGGTTGGAATCGATGGAGGGCCTTTTGTCCAAATCACACCCGCCGCACAATCGTATTTGTGACATCCGAGTGCAGATTTCATCTTCGACCATATGCCGCCGTGCCCCAGCTCCAAGTCACATCTGACCTTGTGTGTGAGCTCCAGCTCCGCCTGCTGCAGCCAAGGAGACACCTTACAAAAGTGACCCATTTCCTTCAGGGTTACCTGAAAGAAGCACACCTCCTGTACCCCTGATGTTTAGGTCACCATCAACTGGTTAAAAATTCACATATATTTCTTCTGTTGACGTCAAATTAACTGGAACCATTTTCTGGAGCCCAATGGCTTCTTTAACTAACTGAATGACCCATTAACGAAGACCCGTCGTCAAGAAGACAGTCAGACACAGAAGCTAAAGGCCAAAACCTTCGCTTTGAGACCAAACAAAGAGGAGATCGGGGTCGTTCCCAAGGGAAAAAAAGAGAGCAAAAACGGGAAAGGTGGAGAGTGAAGAATGACTCCCAGCAGCCTGAATGTAAAACTGCAGAGATGAAGGCAGGGATCAAAGGTAGCATGGGTGTTTTCACAACAGTTAAATGTTATGTCTAGTCTTGAATTTGGTGCCTGTTGTTACTGTGATTGAGTGTGGTTGTGAAGGAAGTATTATGTCGGTGGATTCAACCAATCCTATTCTAGAGGCGATTACCATGTCAGGAGGATTCTAATTTCAATGTTAAAGGGGCCATACCATGCTTTTCTTAAGTCTTTCAGAGTAAACTATATCCATATATATGATCATATGTTATCGTGGAACACTAAAAAACAAATTATTATAAGAGTTATTTTTGCAAACTCTTTTCAGATCCGGAAGTAACAGGACATGATAAATTCATTTTTCAAAAATTCAACAATAAATTAACATTTCCAGTCCGATGTCGTTTTCCACCACAGTACAGAGACAACCTTTCGTAATATTACTAGCGATCTGTAATTATTTTCGTTCTACTCCCTCTACTTCTTTGGGATCCCTGACATTCCCCTTTTAGTGGTGTTCCTCAGGGTTCTTACCTAGGTCCCCTATCTCTCTCTTCTCTTTTGGTATGATTTTTTTTGTCATTTCAACATACAGTTTTAATTCTTTGCAGATGATACCCAGCTGTATCTTAACTGTTTGCTAACTTCTTTAAATGTAGCAATAGTAAATCTGAACTACTTTGCGATGGAAATAAATCGTTGCTCTCAAAAGTTTAACCATTTAGTCCCTGCCCTCAAGGCAAAAGCGTGTCTGTTGACTTTTTGTTCAGCCTATTCGTTGGGTAAATCCAAAAATTAAGTCAAAGTAGGATTAGCATACCTTTATGATATTATATTTTGTGATAAGATATTCAAACAAAAGCTAGAAATATGAAATGAAACTTATTAAATATCTGTAATGAAAATGAATTTTAAAGAAATTTAGGAACAATATTTGTGAATACAATGAAACTACATTTTGCACAAAATATTTCAAAATATTTAACAAAAATACAGTTTATTATTAATGCGAAACCCGGCAGCTCAAAAGTCATTTACAAATACACTACATGCCTCAAATGTTGCATTTGATGGTAATTGCCACGACGAACGACAGCTCACCTCAAAGCCAGAGAAGTGTGCGTGCAACGCTGGACACCAAAAGTGAGATGGTGCCCGAATAAAACACCTCAACCGTTCAAAAATCAAAGTCAGAAGGCCAACAAAACAGGCTGCGGCCGGCAGCGCGGGGTGCTCTCAGAGGCACTTTCACCTCAAAAGACACCGAAAGACCTTCTTGCTATTTTGTTCAGTGTCTGTTTCTTGACCAGAAAATGCAGCCAGTCAGGGATGAAAAAAACATCCAGAGGTCCCTGAGGAAAAGAGCTGAAAGTGAAATGCAGCTAATGCCTGCAAAAGAGAAGCAGAGGCTATGGTGGAGGAGAGGAGAGGAGAGGAGGTCGATGGAATACAGAAATATCTGAAACTATCTGCACATGGACACTTGAGTTTTTGTGATCCAACGTTGTGAATAAGAATCAATCGTCTTTTAATCGACTCAGCAGCTCTTATGGACATTTCAGCTAAATTCGGTTTAAAACAACAATCAAATTTGTCAGGATGTCTGAGCTTTTCAGATGAGCAACCTGAAAAGACACCCTCCACTGACAGTTGTGGTTTAGCTTCCTCTTGTAGCATTTCTCTCACAATGAAGGACAAAATAATTTAAGATGAAAACTGCATTTCTGAGATTGTCTTCATCAAATCATGTTTCAAAGCCACCGAATCCCTGCAGAGGCTGATGGAGCCACTTTCACGAGAGTTCGTTTCAGTCCAGATTGCATGACTCAACTTCAAGATGGCGTCACCTGGATGAATGAGAGCCTTCATGTGGGTCACGCCAAGTTTAAGTCACTAATCATTCTCAGCTGTCTTGATTTCTGCTCCGTACCCTGTTTTTACGTAAATGTCTGGTTTTCAGGTTAATATAGTCACTTCATTTGCTTCATCACCTTTTAGTTTCTGTACTGCTTTTTCTAATGTTCATTTATTAAACGTTTGAGTTTCTGCTACCAAGCCTGGTTGGCTGCTCCTTACAAAGACCAGGCAATTGCTTGTGGAGTTCCACAAGGGTCTGTTCTAGGCCCCAAACTCTTTTCATGTCATTGATATTTAACGAACGTTGGATGTTTTTCATTTGTTTGCAGATGAGTCCAATCTTTAGATTGTTTTTTTTTGTATAATTTCATTCACTTTCCCAAGTGCAGAAATTTGTAAATGGAAACACTTATTTCAGGTTTGTATTCTCAGTCACATCATTAAATGAGACTGAAAATACAGACGTGTAAAAAAGCTAAAAACATAAAAAATAGAATTGTTTCTAACAGAAAACTACAATATGCCAAAAAATAGAATAATGAATATAACTGAACTGATCCATCGCTCCTCTCATCTCTGAATGTAGAAATCATGAGTTTAAATCCACCAAAAACTACAAAACCCCGACTGGTAACGTCACATGTGCTTTCACTGGAAAACCCCAAATTTCTTCTGTAGATCCCTGAGAGATTTCAATCAATATGATGCAGTATTTGGGAGATATTCAGGTTTGGAAATGTCCAACTTTGCATTGCTGGTAGTCAAGAGGATCTGGAGTGGGAGGGGCATAAAAAATACACACATTTAGTCATATTTTAATCGTCTTATTTACTAACATTTCAGGATTTGTGTCAGTACTTCAGTAAGTTAGCTTAATGCAAAAAAAGCATTAATTTTATCTGATGCAAAACTTAAACAAAAGACAACTGATAAAATGCTCATTTAGTGCAAAAAATACAAATTTGCGTGTACTAATGAAAGGTTAATTTCAACAAATGCTCATTTCCCACCTGCTGCACTGTTCAAACATGTAGTTGTACTGTAAGTTTATGTTTTTAAGGAGTTTTTCCTTACTGAGAAGGAGCGTCTAAGGGCAATTTTAACGTAGTCTGTGTGGTTTAGCTAAGCAACCTGCTAATCTTAATATTTTATGACTGATTCTAGGTTTTTGTACAATCACACATTTAGACAATTGTGTTGTAAAATCAAATTGAAATAATTAAATGCTAATTTGTTGTCTCAAAATAGTAACTCGTAGTCACAAAGTGCTCATTTTTGTGCACAAAATACTAAATTGTGGCCACAAAATACTATTTTGTGCGCACAAAATTATGGTCATTTGTTGCCACAAACTATTAAAATAAACACAAATCTTACGAAATGTTAGTTTTAGGATCCAAAAAGCTTAATAAAGCTATGAAACAAAAGGGAAAACAAACAACAAATATATCATACACCATGATAAACTGGAAACCAGACACTTAAATAGACTAAAGATAAGTAAGATAACTGAACATTTTTATATCTTGTTCTATCGGAGAATGTTATTTAAGGTGTAATTAAAGAAAAAAAAAGTCAGCTGTAAGTAATCAGCATCAGGGATTAAAACTGGGCCACATTAGTCTTTTTTTTTCACTCAGTCTCATGAGAAGTGACAGATCTGGTCTATTACTGCTGCAACTACTTGTACTCATTCTGTCACTTCTTGTGTGTCGTTCTGCTATTAAACTTCAATCTTGTTCACTTTGAATAAAACATATTCTCTTCTCTCAACCCCAGCCGCGTGCCTGCTGGTGAAATGCTGGAAGCGGCCGCGCGAAAGCTCCGGATTCCACCCCCGCGCGCGCGCGGTCACAGCCACCGCTTCATTACCAGATTATTTTAGCTCGCCGTCTCTCTGCGTTATCGCTGTTAAAGGTGTGAAATAAGAGGAGAGCAGCCGTCACATGAGGTCAATCAGACCGTTGTTCATTCAGATTTGAAGGTGGTGTAAAGAAGATGACTTTAGCTTAAAATCATCCTCCCCCTCAAAAATAAATAAAGAACACGTAAATGACTTTCAGTTAAAAACAGGCCTTTGCTAATTTCATAGCATCTTTTTTGGGCTTTTAATCTGAAAATCCAATCTAAGCGTTTTGTGTTTTTGGATCTTGAATGACTCTAAATAAAACTGCAGAGTAACTGTTGATTATGTTAGGTTTGGAATGAACGGCTCTCAAACGGCTCATTGATATGAAACCCATTAGTCATTGAAAGATTTTTTGGAAAAGTCTGCAGAACAAAGATCTTTTGAGAAAAACAGACTGAACTTTTGGCGTGAAAAACCTAAATTTGTAATTTTAATTAAAAAAAAAAAAAACCATTCAAACTTTTTTTAAAAAGAGGAAACTATTTTACTTAGTTCTTTAAAAGATGTTTTTCCTCTCCTTTTCATCTCTTCAAACCTTGAAATGAGCTTATATGCTTGAAACATTCTACTTGATCTCAGGATTATGCTGACAAGAAACTTCTTTTTTTGTTGTTTTATTTTACACTTTTCCCAATTTTTCAGCAACGCTCCTCTGCTGGGATGACACGAAGCATCAGAGGACATCGTGTCAAAGCCACAGAAATCAATCTTTTATTTTTTGTTTTGTTTTGTTTAGTTCGGAGTCCTGGTCATGACATTCAAATGGGAAAAATGGAGTTCCTTTTAAATTCATAATTTTTGGCCATGAATTACTATTTTGTGATCACAAATGAGCATGTTGTGGCTTAAATTAGCTGTAGGAGTGAAAGACACTGAAATAATAAATTGTGAGCATAACCTGCTAATTTGTGAACGTAAAATGCAAATCAAGATACTAATGTGTGCACACAAAAATAAAATTATGGCTACATAATCCTAAAGTGTAGCAAATTTGCTGATTTGAGTACACCGAATGCTAATGGAAGGCTAATTTAAATGCTATTTAAAAAAGAAAATTAAAAGTGAACAATAAATGGTCACATAAAATTAAAAAAAAAAAAAAAAGGAAATTGTAGCTGCAAAAATGCTAATTTGGGTAAGGAAAATACTGTCAGGGATTGTGGTGGAGGACCCAAATGCAGGAGACCAGACTTGGTGGCAGAAACATAAACATTTACTAAAATAACTTAAACATGACCAAAAAAAAAAAAAAAAAAAAAAAAAAAAAAAAAAAAAAAAAAAACCCCCAGGAGCATGAACCAGTGCAGCAATAGAACATAGATGAGCAGATGACCTGACAATGAGAACTGAAAACCAGACACTTAAATACACTGAGGTTGATTAACTAAATGAAGACAGCTGTGGATGATTAACCTGAACGTGGTGAAACTGACAGAAAACAGAACATGACAAAACCAAAGCACTGAATCATGACAAATACTAAACTATGACCACAAAATAACATTTTTTCGCCCGCAAAATCACAAATTGTAGCCAGAAAATGCTAATTTGTGGAATAAGTTCTATATTGTGGTCGCAAAATATAAATTTGTGTACATGAAATGCTAATTTGTGGCCACAAAATACTAATTTCGTTTGTGTGCACAAAATACTAAATTGTGTAAATTTTGTCCAGAAAATAATATATTGTTGCTACAAAATGATAACAGAGTGCTAATTTTTAGCCCAAAAATGCTAATTTGTGATAATAAAATGTGATTGTGTGGTCTTATAATACTGTACATGAAATGCTAATAAAATACTCATTTGTGGCCACGAAATACTAATAATACACACAAAATACCAAACTGTAGCCATAAAATGCTATTCTACGGGCTAAAAATTCAAATATTTGTGGACAAAACACTGAACTGTGCCCACAAAATATTATATCTGTGCAGAAAATGCTAATAAATTGCTAACTTGGGGTTACAAAATTCAAACTTGTAGCCTCAAAATCCAAATTTTCTGCCAAAAAACAAAACATTTTTGTGCATGAAATGCTTAAAGAATATTAATTGGGATCACAGAATACCACTTTATGTACATAAAATGTTCAATTGTGGCCACAAAATGCTAATGTGTGCAGAAAATACCAATTCTCAGCCACAAATGATCTCTTTGAGGAGACAAATAGAACATTTTTTTATGTTTGAGATTTTTCCAACACGAGAAGTTTCTTATATGTTACATTTTTCTTTAAAACGTATTCTGAATCATTTAAAACCCGTCGTCTTATGATCCAATCTGATCCCGCTCGCTTTTTCCTGTTAAGGTATTGGGGATAACTTTGTGAAACAAATGAAGTACATGAGGGTCAAAGGTCATAAAGATAGATTAAAACATGTTCTGAGCTGCACTTGTGTTTTTTAATCAGTAGGTGTCATCCCAGACCCAGACTGACGTGAGCTTTTTTTTTTAATCAATTTAAATTTTCCCTGAGGTATCAAAAAATGTGTCAAGAAAAGATCATTTCTTTAAAGCTTTGCTGAAAAACAAACAAAAAAATAGACACTTGTTAAAAATATTCTTAATTGAAGTGTTCATTTTTTAGTTTTTTTTTGCATCATAAATCCCGCCGTCATGCATGAAGATGCTCCTCTGGATCTTGGGAGGTCTTCTCAGGAGCTTAAGAACACGAGCATCAATATTACATTTCTGACAGACCCAACAGCTGCCTCTCTCATTTCCTGCGCCAGAGGAAAAGCTTTCAGAACATTGAACGTTAATATTTATCTCCAATCGATGTGATGTAAGCACTGATATTAGGTCCCTGAGACAATCGGCTGTAATCCGGAGAGCGAGTGGGATTTCTGAGTGAAAGCAGAAGCTCTAAACCCAGATAGAAACTTCCCAAAAAAAAAAAAAAAAAAAGAAAAAATCATTGCATTTTCTCTAAGTCCTTCTGTGAATTATGGCCTGAGATTAAAACTGTAAAAGCTTTATTGTTCTTGAAACAAAACGGACGAGGAAATCTGGAAAAGTCACTTACGTAAAGATGTCTCTGAGTTCTGTGACATGAGAAAGAAAACAAGAGCCTTTGGGAAAACATCTGGAAAACAGGAAATTATGGGCTGCGCTTAAAGATAAGAGACCTTAATTGACCTTTACATTTCCACTATAGGGGTCGCAACGTTTAAAAATGTCTCATTTCATACTAAAGCTTTGAAAAGACACAAAACGGCTGATTTGTCTTTATTTTTATTCCTCTAAATAGTTCAATTCCTCTGATATTTAAAATGTTCATTAAGAGCTTCAAAATATGTCAAAAACGTCCCCAAAAACCTCCTTTCTGAGTCGCCCACAAGTTGTTTCCCAGAAACAATAATCTCAAGCGCAGATCAGTAATGGGCTAAAGGAGTTCACCAACATCTTATGATAAACCCCTCAAGCCTCGCTGAGCTTTCTCAGAATATGTCAAAATGCCACAAAAAAATAAAAAAAATAAAAAAAAAGAAAGGAAATGTTTGAGCTGTTTCAGGAGATTATGTCCTGGAGCTTTCAAAAACTTTTCTAAGCAGCTTTGAGGGATCGCTGTAGATTCTGTTGAAAACTATCAGGCAGGAAATGAAGGAGATGGAAGATCAACCTGCAAATTTGACGTTTTGTTTCACCTTTTGGAGCTTAAATAATTTGTGTTTCAGGTGCTTTTTTTTTTTTTGCACCCCAACAGGAAATGCGCCGCGCTAAATCTCCTGCTTTACTTCACATTTAGAAACGTGCTACTTCCTCCCTCTGATTTCACGCAGTTCCTCCTCAAACGTTCCATTGATCCACCTGCAGCTGCGGGGCTTGACCTCCGACCCCCTCCAACAATCCCCCCCGCCACTTCCTGTCTGTGAGCGATTGACAGCAAACGTCAGATTTTTATTCATACTAAAAACTGCAGAGTAATTATTATTATTTATGCTCCGCACTCTTTTTTTCCTATTTTTATCTGTCATAAACTTATTTCTCGAACATTTGGAGGATTTCACAGGTTTGTCAATGCTCTATTTAAAGATAAAAACAGAGCACAGACTGATTTAAAGGGACCATACCATGCTTTTCTTGAGGAAACTATCCATTTTATGATATATTACCTTTGTCTCACTAAAGAAAAAAATATATACGATATATTAGTTATTTTTGTGAGTTTTATACCTACATAGAAGTGAGATGCCTCAATCTCTTAGACTCCGCCCACTGCTTGTGGGTGCCGCCCTCTTTAAGATCCTAGCCGGTCTCGGCATCATGTCTGTGTTTCGTCCACAAAAATTTACATCATCTGAACTTTTTCAAAATGGTGTTCTGTGTATACCGTATACCTACTTTTAGCAAGAGGCTAAGCACCGCTAGCTGAGAGGCGAAGCTAGCGGCTGAGTATCGCTAGCTGAGCAGTAAAGCTAGCGGCTGAGCATCATTCGCTGAGCAAAAAAGCTTACAGCTGAGCATTGCTAGCTAAGCAGCAAATCTAGCGGCTTAGTAATGGTATCTGAGCGAGAAGCTATGGTTAAGCATTGCTGGCTGAGCGGTGAAACTCAGTGTAAAGCGCAATGCGGCTGAGAATTGCCAGCTAATCAGTTAAACTAGCGGTTGAGCACAGCTGGGTGAGCGGTGAAGCCAGCAGCAGAACATTGGTAGCTGAGCTGAAAAGCTAGCAGCTAAACATCGCTAGCTGAGCGGCAAAGCTAGCGGCTGAACATTGCTACCTGAGCTGAAAAGCTAGTGGTTAACATCGCTAGCTGAGCGGCGAAGCTAGCAGCTTCTTATTGCTAGCTGAGCGGTGAAGCTAGCAGGTGAGCACTGTTTGCAGAGCAGAGAAATTGGTCTTACATAGTGAGGAATAAACATTCTATAACACTTAAAAAAGCTCAAAAAGTTGACTCGCAAAATTTTGGCCCTTTAAAGTCCTACTTCAGAGAAAATCATGTTTTTAACATTTTCTTATAGCATTTTTCTCATGATGGAGGACATGAATAAAACAATTTAAGCTAACAACTGGGATTTGTATCCTTTTTATTCAAATCATCTTTGATCAGGACCAGACAAAACCCAGAGGGGCTAAAATGGGCGGGCTTAAGTCTTCCACTTCCATCCCTGACAACAAATCATTTTCCTCATCTGTGCTGCAATCTGGCTAAAAACTTGTACGACCATTTTGTATTTATTTATGTTTTTGTTACGCTTGGGCTTGTGAGGTGCTATAAACTAGTTGCATGTAAACAAAGCGCTGATGGGAAATTAAAGAGGCTAACAGTCCCGGCTAAAACGCAGAGTGAATTTCTAATGACCTTCTCTTATTCTGCTGGAATATATGTCTAAAAAATGATCTTGACTGTGGCCTCAATAATCATAAATAAAAGACCACTCTTTGACATTTAAAAACATATAATTTGAGTGGGACTTTTAATATCTAACAAAAAAAAAATCACACCTGAAATCAACTTCTAATCTCATTATTGAAGAAAATCCTCCATTTAGGCTCCATTTTTAGAGCATCTTAAATAACATTCTGAGCCGCTGCAGAAACTTCATTTTAAGACCCTTGTTTCAAGAAAAAAATCTTCTTATTTTCTGTCTTGCAAGCAAAATAATCTTCATCTGAGAAAATATGTTTTAGTGAGAGCAATTGTTTTCTTAAAATAAGATTTTAATCTTTCTTACCTCATTGACAGATTTATGATTATTATTTGCTTATTTAAGGAAAATCTACTAATGGGGCAACAATATCTGACATATTTTTAAGAGGCATTTTTTTGCACAGTGAAAAGGTGATTATAAACAATTACTGTTTTTGTTATTGGGGCTCTTTTTTTAATTTGATGTAATTATAATGAGCAAAAACTTCAGAATTTGACTTGATTAAGCTACTCAGTCCTAAAAAGATTTTTAAAAAGCTGCAAACTAAGTTTTTAAACATAAGGTCTTTATTCAATATTCAAAAGCTCATCAGGTGTCGATCATCTAATGCAGGGGTCGGCAACCTTTAAGAGTAAAAGAGCCATTCGGGCTTGTTTTCTACTGATCAATACCTAAAAGGAGCTGCATAGTCTTACTTTAGCCTTTAAGAAACTTGGATTTGCACACATTACCTTTTTTTTGTACAATTATGAACCATGTCTATTTTTTGGCACAGGCAAAAGCAAAATATAAAAACTAACATTTCTCACAATTTTTTTTTTTTTTTACGTTTTTTCCTAAATTTGCAAAAAAAAAAAAAAAAAAAGCTAGCTTTTTGCCTAATTACTAGCTGAACCCCAAATTACCATAAAATTCCTTAGTAACTTAATTCAGCCAATGTTAGCATGTTGCTTAAATAAAGCTAAACTTTACATTCGTCCAAAACCCCAACAGATAACAAATTAGCCAAAAATGTTTGTATATTGCTAAAATTCTAAATTAGCATTAAAAATTTTTAAAAAAATTAGCTAAAAAAAAAAAGAAGCTAGCTTGTTCCTCAATTACTAGCTGAATTCCTAAATTACCTAAAATTCCTCAGTAAACTAGATCAGGACAAAACGTTTGTCTGTTTCTAAAATAGAAGCTAAACTCTAAATCAGCCTAAAAAGATTCAGTAGATAACAAATTAGCCGAAAAGATCAGGATGTTGCTAAATTATTAGCTAAAATTCAAATTAGCATAAAATTGCTCAGTAAACTAAAAACCTAAAAACCCCCAGTGGATAACAAATTAGCTAAAAACAAATGTTAACATGTTGCTAAAATAACATCTCCACATTGTTTGAAAATTACAATTATTTTATTTTTCTTCAGCCAGAGAGCCACCATGGGGAGATGAAAGAGCCACATGTGGCTCTGGAGCCGCAGGTTGCAGGCCTCTGCGCTAGCTTATAGCACCTCACAAGCCCAAGCTAACATTAGCGCAGCAAATAGCAGTGAAGACTATCAGAGCAACGCAGCAGTACAGGAAAATGTACATGGATCTCGTACATATTTTCTACGTCACACATGATCTTTTTCTAATGACATCGTTTCATTTGCTCTTGATTCACAACAATTTGAATAAATAATTACTCAGAAATGCCATTTTAAGCTTAATTTTCTTCATCTATGTCCTCCATCACTAAAAAATGCCACAAAAACACGTTAAAAACAAAAAAAAACCTTTCTCTGGATTAAGCACTTTTTAGCTGTTTTTTTTTTACATATTAAGTGAACACTTTGGTGCTGTGGCACTCATAAAAAAAAAATTAGCTGGTGAAACCATGAGTCCTCTCTTAGAAAAGTCACCAACAACCACTTCCTCTCTGCAAAGACCGAAAGGTATAAAGAGGCGCCCTCGGCCTCTCTTCTGTCTGCTTCCAGGCTTCCCTTTCACAAGCGCTCTTCACCATGGGGAACTTTGTCGCCAACGAGGGGCTCTCCATCTTCGTCATCGTGAGTGCTTTAGATTCTATCTCCTGTTTTTGATCAGTTTTTTTGGAAAATTGGTCCCATAAAAATGATTTCATTTTGAGTTTATGATCAAGCTTTTGGGGATTTTGTCTCTTGAGGACAGCACTGACTTGTTTTTGCAGCTTATTCGATTAAATTTTGGCTTATATTTTTTCACCAATGAGATCTCACATAAAGAGTGAAACTATGCAGCTTACTAATGCAATAATATAATAATTTGACTTTATTTAATTGCAACTTTTCCCACCAAAACAGCCACAAAAAATGAAAACATATGATTTTTTTTTTTTCCTTCATAAAACTCCAACTTTCATTGAACAAATCCTGTTTTTCTGGTGTTGCAGCTGGTGTGGCTCGCCATCAACGCGTACCTGTTTGTCCAGTTCTACATGAACTTCCTGGTGGAGAGGTGGTTCTACACGCGGGTGTTGCTGGGGGTGAGTGGGGCTGGCTGCACAACGATGGATCTAAACATAAGCGCTGGTGTTTTTCATTTCCTCTAAAATGTCGCCACAGCTGTCAAAAGTCATCCAAAGTGACAGCCTCCCATGCGCAGCTGCACACTTTTTATCATCTGCTTCCTCTTTAATTAAGCTGCAGCAGAATACAGAGGCGACCCACAAAGCCTCTGACGTCAATAGAAAGTATTTCAACTTAAGGGAATTCAGATTTTTCCTTCATTTTCTATGGTTTATGAGTTTAAAACTTTCTTTAATACTTGTTTGAACTCATCTTAGCAGCTTCTACAGACTCCAGTTAATACATTCTATGAATCGCAGATTATATGATTCTGGATGAAATTTGGAAAATGTAGAGTATAGCTTCAGTGGAGATGAAAGAACCTGGTAACAAACCCAGTTGGTAGAAAAAGCAAAAAGATGAAATGGGTCAGTTCAGAGTAGTCACGAACAGAGCAGATTTCCCAGAATGCCAAAAACCTGTAAGAAAAGAGCGGTCTGTTTGTGGACCCCTCACAGCTGGACCACTTTCTCCTTTAATATATATAGAGAGACATGAAGAGCTACCTCTTTGTGGAACTTTATGTCATATTTTTTTCTTTTTCTTTTTCTTTTTTTTTTTGTAATTATATTTTTATTTGAAAAAGATACAATGTACAGCAATTTTACAGTATTCATTATACAGATTTCTCTGGTAATCCTTTTCAAGCATTTTTTTTTTGTTGTCCATAAGTTCCAACAAAAATAAATAAATAAAAAAAAACAGGCCAAGTTGAGACTAGAACATCAGAAATGAGGAAAAAAATAAAAAATAAAAAAGTGATCAAAATAAACCTAAACAAGGGTATATATACTTATAATTTCCAAACAAATATTTCGCTTATGATTTGGGTAAAGTGTGAAAACATTTCAGTCCTTAAGTAGATACCACAGATACCATATGGTCATTCAAAACCCTCTCTATATGGTGATATGTATTTAATGAATTTGGACCAAATTTTGTAAAATTTTCCCTTTTGGATTTTAAGTGTGTAAGTCAGTTTTTCCATTTTAAAGATTTCGTGTATTGTGTCTAACCAGTTATCTAATGTTGGTGGAGCTGGGTTCTTCCACTTCCTTGTTATTGTCTTTTTACTTGCAGCTAAAAGAACCTGCAACAGCTTTTTAGATTTTAGTCACAAGGAGGGACCTGTTTTGAGACCACTTTTTGCGTTTATTTTCTATTATTGGTTTAATTTAAAAGAATTCTTAACCTCTGCCAGAGGTTAAATAAGTTAAATAAGTTCATGCTTCCTCACCAGCATGCCCTTTCATGGGCCAGAGCCCCTGCCGCCTGCCTCAACTTCAACTGCATGCTGATTCTCCTGCCCGTCTGCAGAAACCTGCTGTCCTTCCTCCGAGGCTCCATCCAGGTATCTATGGAAGCATTCTCTTTATGATTGAGAGCTAAGTCCTGCTTGAATTCCTCTACGTAAATATTTTTATAGTGATTTTTATCGTTTGATTGTTGGTTTTTTGTTCTTAGTGCTGCAGTCGAACAGCAGCTCGTCAACTCGACCGCAATATCACTTTCCACAAGCTGGTGGCGTACATGATTGCTTTCCATACAGGTAATGTCCCACCCGTCTACAAAACAAAATAAACCCCTGTCCATCTGTTTTGATTTAAAAAAATAGAAAGGGGCACAGAATAGAGCTGTGGGGTGCTCCACTTTTGCTATTTCATTTTTTAAGTCAATGAATGAAGTTAATTAGTCACTACAAACAAATCTCATTGTGCAATATTAAAAAAAAAAAAAAATATATGAACACGTTTTTTAAAAATAAACAAAGAAATGAATAAATAAAGACACATTTATGCCTAATTGTTATATAAAAATTGATTTTTGGAGTTGAAGTGTGTTCAATGAATATATGGTACATTAAAAACTAATAACATTAGGGGGATAAATCATGTAAATTTCGTAAACGTTGCAGTTTTATAAACTTTTTTGTTGTTTGCCCACTGGATGCATCACCAAGGACATGAAAATAAAGAATGCAACAACTTAAAAACTTTAAAAGTGAGATGTCTTGGAGGGATAAATCTTTCATAATAAAAAGCAGACTTTACTTTATGTTTTTCATGTGCAGCAGTTATTTTTTCTTACTCTGATTGAGCTCTAGCAGGTTTATTCACTCGGTGAAGTCTCACTTCAACACAAAGCCACGTGATGCTTTATGGTGGAAAAATGTCTGTGAGTTGTGTTGTACGGCCCTCATCGTTGCCTGACACTGCCTGTAATCAGTCATGGCTTATGTTTTCTGGCCTACTTTCAAAGCCACTATTCAACAACAGGAGGATTTAAAGGTCGAGGTCCATGGCAACCACAACGTTTTTTGTGTCTCGAACAGAAAAATGTGTGCAGAAGTTGTCTATGGATTTTTTTTTTTTTTTAGCTGAACACCTTTGTCTTTCAGCTGCCCTCTTTATGTGTCATCTTAGTGAATCCTCCATCCTTATCAAATCCTATCTTCTACATTCTCCTGTCACACCAACCACCATGAACATCCTCTTTGGTCTTCTTCTAGGCCTCCCTTGACCTCCTCTCCAGATTTAGAGCTGTTGATCATAAGTACTTAGAGTCATCCACCTCTGCTCCATGTAACCTAACAGTTTCACTTGAGTTCCTCTAATTTACACACAGATAGATTCAAACATCCACCTCTCTAGATGTTTCTCCACCTGCACCCTGATCTCACTATAGATCCCAGTATCATCTGCAAACATCATGATCCAAAGAGATTCCTGTCTAACTTTATCTGTCAGTCAAACAGGGAGTTTAAAGCTGATCCTTGGTGCAGTTCCACCTCCACTTTGATTCTAATTGAGTGAAGATGTTATCTTTTTATCCTTTTCTTCATTTGGGTACCAATGGATTAAAAACCTATACTTGCATGTGTGTTAGCATACTAGCCTCCTGATTAGTAGGCTGTAATTTTTTAAGCTTAGATTTTCTCTTTTAGGCCCCACCTAAGAGGACTTTTCTGAAATGACCTTAACAGTTTTTGTGTTGTTTCTTTCCCTCTGGCAGCTGTACACATCGTTGCACACTTGTTCAACTTTGAGTACTTCATGGACGCGCAACTGAATCGCAACAGCAGCCATTTACCCTTCATTCTGTCTGAAATCGGAGATAACGAGAATGTGTCCTTCCTGAACCCAATCAGGAGTAACGAAACGGTGAGATGATTATTTATATTTTCGTCGCAACTTCAAATGAGACCCACGCACAAATATTGTTTCTAATGTTCATATAACAGTCACAAGTGCATGTAGAAAGTTTTTTTTTTTAACTGTTTCAAGTCTGTGTTGCCAAACTTTGTGAAATCCCAACTGTTAGTTGCTAAATATAGTTGCAGAGAACTATTACTAAAGCAACACAAACACTTCCTCTCTGGAACTATCAGCCTGTTTTTATTTGTTAATTTGAGAAACTCCTTGTGCAAAAACAGGATGTGGTTCCAACTTGTAATTTTTTTTTAAAAGCAATGACAGACAGATCCTTTTATTCTCCAACCATAAAAAAGACAGCTTCTGCTTTTCTGGACATCAGTTTTGAGCATCAATATTAGTCATCAATAGCTTAAAAAAAGCGTTTTTTGTCGTTGTTTTTGCTGCTTCAGGATGCATTGAATAAAGAGAAAATATTAAATTGTCTCAGGGGTTCTTGATAAACATGGAGGAAGCAGTGTCCCTGATTTCTTAGTCAAGTGAATTTTAATTTCACTTATGGAGAATCAGTGTTCCCCTGAGATAGCTTTTAAAACCTTTTTTAAATCTAGCCACCTGAAGACTAATCAACTGTTGGATTTGGTTTCTAGCCTCGTATTTTGGAGTTTCAAGATCCTCTTTCAGCTTTGTAAAACTTTATCACATACAAGTGACGGAGGTTTACCTGTGTGGGTAATGCAGGTTTTGGAGTTGTCCAGGCCTGTGGAAGATTGTAGAGAGGACCATTTTTAAGGGACGCGCAGGTGCGTCCTTAGCTAAAGAGCCGGTCCCGCTGGCTTTCAGGGCTGGAGCACTCAAAAAATGTTCATCCCCATGGTACAAACGCTGTTAGTAATGGACTAGTAGTGCAACACCTGAGATAGAGCCATGGAGTAGACGTGCATACACGCGGTACAAAATTTGTCCGCCGTTACACGCGGAAAGAATTTTTGAACTGCACAAAAATTTTGACTGTACCAGTGTTACAGCCATGCAATGGCTGTGGAACAGAAATGCAAGTGCGAGATTGGGTCGTGGAGCGAGCGTACCACTTAGGCACACACACTTGGATGCTGAAATTTCACGTTCGAAACATGTATGACCGTGTTTGCACCACTCTTGCTTCATTGATGTATTGCGTGCCACGAATCTACATAAAAAGCCGATTTTGCCAATCCAGATTTCATAGGGTACAGATGTAATCCCAGTACAGGGATGTTCTAATTTTTATGCTACGAGACCAACAAAATCGTCTTGTGCAGCTCCATCATGGCTTTGCCCAGAGGAGAAGATGAAGACGAAGGGAAGGAGGAGGACAGCATATTGCAGGGTCGTCAATAATGTTGAGCAAAGTTGTTGTCTTGAAATCCAGAGAGCAAGTGTGAGAATCCACCCACGGTTTCCACTTTTAAAGAGAGGAGCTGCCGCACTACGGCCGACAGCGAGCCGAGCTTGCCCATGATTAGGCAGTGGAGTGCGTCCGCGCTAAGCCGTGATTGGACAGTGGTATGGCCGCGATTGGACGCGATGCAGTGATGCATCGAAAACGCACCTAAAATCCACTTTCTAACATCTAAACTGACACCAGTGTTGCCCTGTTAGTAATCATAAAATCATCTTGTTGCCTAGCGATGGTATTGCATCATCACCCTTGACAGTTCGGGGAACTTCAAGGTGACACAACTGGCTGTTCTCTTTTTGGGATATTCGGCAAAAGTCATGCCCTTCTCAGCAGGGCAGTAAAATTAGAAACAACAAAGGAACTAGGAGTATGACTCGGGATTGTGACCCACAGCTGACCGGCAGAGTAACTAAAAACAAACAAAACCGTGATAACTTGTTTGGTAATCTGTGTTTTGATGCAGAGCCCCACTATCGTCATGTTCACCACCATTGCCGGCCTGACGGGTGTGGTCATCACCCTGGCTCTCATCCTCATCATCACATCCTCCATGGAAGTCATCCGCCGGTCCTACTTCGAGGTCTTCTGGTACACTCACCATCTGTTCGTCATCTTCTTCATCGGTTTGGTGTTCCACGGCTTTGGGTAAGATCCCTGCTCGGACACTCAAGCAAACGGATTTCCCTGCTCCTAAAGAGTTGGAGATTCAAACTGGGTTGGCCAATCTGAAGGTTGGGGAAAAAGTTGATTAAATGTCTTTTCTTGTACAGAAGGCTGTGCTACACACATTGGGTTAGTCCAGGACACCTGCAAAATAAATAAATAAATCAATGGTCCCAAATGCCCTTTATATATGACAAAACAGTTATTTCAGTAGTAGTGATCAGCGCTTTTACCTCACAGCGAGAAGGCCCTGGTTCAAATTCCAGGGACTCCAACTTCCTCCCATGGTCCAAAAAAGGCTACGTATGTTGATTGATGACTCCAAATTGCCCTTACGTGTAAATGTGTGTGTGAGACCCTGCAACAGTATTGGGAACCTATTCAGGGTATGCTATACAGTCACCCATAGGGATAGGCTCCAGCAACCCCTGAAACCCGAAAGGGATTCAGTGGTTTCCGAAAAAGGATGGATGAATGGTTTTATTGGAGTTATTATCTGTCCTCAATTGACTAATAACATTAGTGTTAAAACATTTTTTTTTAATTTGATGTTTTTTGCTTTTTTTGTGCAGCACTTCAGAACAACGTCAGCTGTGAACTGGCTCTTTAACCCTTTAACTGCCAGCTCAACCAAACGGTGAAAACATGTTTTTAAAAATATTTATTCTGTGTATATCTCCCCAAGGAACGGAGAGCCTGAAGGGAAGTTAAAGGAAAAAAACTGGAGTATTTTTTTAATTCTTTTTGCAAAAATTAAAATAATATTAATGATAAAAAAATTCTGGTTAGTAACAGATGAGCACTAGATAAAAAGAAAAAACGAAAAAAGCAAAAAAAAAAAAAAACCAAAAAACTGTTACTATCTGGTGTGCACCAGTTATTAACCATATATATATATATATATATATATATATATATATATATATATATATATATATATATATTATATATATATATATATATATATATATATTATATATATATATATATATATTATTTTAACTACTTTATTTAAAGAAAAAAAAAGCAACTTCTGGTTAGTAAACAGAACTTGTTTTTATTACAAACTTTTTTTTTTTGCATTTTTAGAAAAAAAATACTTTTTTAAAATTTTTTTATTTTTACTTTAATATCTCTTTAGGGGCTCTGTACCAAGGCAAAAAGCAGCAGAAAAAAATCCCTTTTTTGTTTTTTTTTGGGTAGTTAAAGGGTTAAAGATGGTTCTGTTCTGGCTTAATGTTAGAAAAATAACAGAAGACAAAAGAAAGTTTTGGACCATTTAAATTTTTTTCTAACTACTTAAAATAAGTTAAAATCAAGTCGAGAGAGACAAAGGCAGCATCTGTTTTTAACAATCAATTTCAATTAGATTTTACTAACAATTTGACTTTTTTATAATCATTTTTGGTGGTAGCATCTGTGAGAATTTAGAATGTGACTGTTTGAGTTTGTGGATGAGTGTCTTCTATAAGTACAACAAGTTCAAACAGGAGCCATTAATATAGGGAACGAGTGTAGATAGAGGATGCTCTTACATCTGAGAAATCTTGCTTGTTTGAATGTGACCAAATACTTATTTTCCGCCATCATTTACAAATAAATTCTTAAAAAAATCAGATGGATATGGATTTTTTTTCTTATTACTCATAGTTGAGCTATGATGAAAACCACAGGCCTCTCTCATCCTTATAAGTTGGAGATGTTACATAACTGGTGGCTAACTAAATACTTTTTTGCCCCGCTGTTGTTGCTGAATGTTTTCTTGATAATTCAAAGTTACATTTCTGTTTTGATGAAGTGCGCCTCTTTTTTACCTCCTTGTCTCACGACTGCAGACGTATTGTCCGAGGACAAACTTTGGGAAGTCTCCAAAGCAACAAACCTAATATCTGCGCAGAAATATTTCAAGACTGGGGCAAAAACGAGTCAGGGTGCGCCGTGCCTGAGTTCGCCGGAAACCCACCCATGGTGAGCGATGAAGCTTCCGTGTTTTAACTGTTTTAGGAGAAAGTGTCTTCCCTACCTGATCTATAACAAGTACCCAATCGGTCCCTACATGCACAAATCTTCCGCTACTTCCTTTTGTTGCCAACATTTTGACACTTAAATCCTTTGAATTACATTATCTCCCCTAATTTGTACTTTTTTTTTTTCAAGATTGTAGAAGTTGCAATTCATTAATAAATAATAACATAAAGCTTAAAGATCGCATTTTCCGACAGATTTGATCACCTTTCAGTGTCAACAGAGTTAATAAAGTGTCAGTACTCTTGAGCACCGGAGAGGAAACAGCTGTCAAACGAAACAGAAGGAATAAATATTTGCATATGTGTGGTATGGATCAGGTAGACGCAGCTGTGTGGTATGATTTTGCACATTTGCAGTAAGGATGGTACAGTCCTGATCAGTAACTTTTCGTTTTTCTTTCAATTTTTTTTTTGTCAACCTTAAAAATAACTTTCGTTATGATAGATATTTACAGAGGTTGTCATTGATATTAACATCTATAGTCCTTCTGTAACTGTAAAAAGTCTGAAACTTTCTTCAAAAATTAACCATTTATTTATTGCTATACTGGAAAATCCTCAATGTGACCATTAAGCCTTGTAAATAGCGCAATGTGGTCTAAGGAAAATTTTATTGTATAATTTTAATTATTTTTATTGTGTAACCAGTCGTGATTTGTAATGTTTAAAGTAAGAGTGTGTACTTGAATGACTACTTACCTTTGGTCTCTGCAGTGATATGGTTTGAGTTGGATTTCATTGTAACATTTCATTATGTATCGGCGTGAAGCATCTTTAATGTTTTTACACATTATCCTTGTCAAACAAACTACTAAATACAAATAAAAAAAGCTTTAGTGGAAGTAAAGTAAATTTTTTGAATGCAGTTACCAGTCAGTCACAAATCAGGTAGCAACAAATGTCTCTTGGAAAGTTCTGTTGGTCTTACCTTTCTGCTTCCTTCCAGACATGGAAGTGGGTGGTGGGTCCCATGTTCCTTTATGTGTGCGAGAGGCTTGTGCGCATCTACAGATCTCATCAAAAAGTGGTCATCACCAAGGTGTGCGGCAGTAATTCAACGCAATTAGTGTATTCTTTAACCACGGGTGAAACCAAAACAATCCTAACAAAGATCATCTGCAGGTGGTGATGCATCCCTCCAAAACTCTGGAACTGCAGATGAAGAAAAAAGGCTTTCACATGGAGGTGGGACAGTACGTCTTCATTCAGTGTCCCTCCATCTCCCGGCTGGAGTGGCACCCCTTCACCCTCACTTCAGCCCCGGAGGAGGACTACTTCAGCGCGCACATCCGCATCGTCGGGGACTGGACCCAGGCGCTGTACGAGGCCTGTGGAGGGAACAAGTCGGAACTTCAGGAGGCTTGGAAACTACCCAAGTATGACGCTGTGAAAATGGGCGACTCAAATAGAAACGTTGGGTCTGAAATTGCTCGCGCTTTAATTGCCACCAATCACACTTTTTCTTTTTCAAAGAGCTGCCAACCAGGATGACAATCAGAGCTGCGGGGCGCCTATTGTTTGGGTTCTTTTTGTCGCCTGTCCTTCGCTTCAGCAGGGAGCAGGGAGGCTCAGGCACTGCTAGAAATCACACAACGGGAACAAGATTTGAAAATACAAAGTCCCGGGGTGCCGTTTGAAGCACTTTGAAAGACAGGATCCTGGGTTTAAAGCTTCCTAATGAAGTCCTGCTGAACATTCTGCCCTCAGGCAGGCCTCAACAACATTTGTTGGAAAAACCGCAAAGGGAAGAATGGCCTGAAAATAGAGTGTAAAAGGTACATTTAGGTTGGTTGAGTACAAGAAAAAAGGCTTATTGTACCAGATTCCATTCTTTCAAGTGCAAAAACAAAAAAGTAGTTATTAGCATTTATAACAAACACCAAAATCAGTAAATGTAACCTAAGATTTGAGTAGAAAGGAAAATGGGTAACACTTCATAATAATATTAAATAACAAGGTTTACTAACACATTATCAATCGTTATTAATATGTTTATAGGATGTAAGTAAGACATTTTTAACACATTAAGCTTAACAAGACATAATAACATACTTAGGAAGACTTATTAACATTTAAAGTGAGACCATTGTCTACGAAGGCCATGACAAGCTTAACAAAAGTATAACAAAAGTTTAAACTCTTTGTCAACATTATATTGCATGTTTTGCAGTACCTCATCTAAAGTGTTGCTAATCTAAAGTGTTACCAAAAAAAGTTTAAAATTGACAAAAGATTACTTTTTTTTCTCGTAAAACCGATGGTAGTTTGTTATTAATTACTAACCATAAATACCAAAGTGACAAACCAAAAGTGGAAGAGTGAGAGCTGACCTAATTAGAAAAAGTGCATATAATAAATGAAAGTAGCCTTTTTTAACAAAAATGTCTTTTAATTTGACGGGGAATTAACTCTAGCTACTGCTTTGAAAAAGCTTGAACCACTTCTGCATCCTTATTTCATAAAGTGGTTGAGAATATTGCGCGCACTATTTTCATCTTAATTGGTTCAAACTTACCTAAATTTGACGCCAACGTTTTTTCCCAGGGTGGCCATCGACGGCCCGTTTGGTACCGCCAGCGAGGACGTGTTTGGTTATGAGGTCGTGATGTTGGTGGGCGCAGGGATCGGTGTCACTCCGTTCGCCTCCATCCTCAAATCCGTGTGGTACAAGCACATCCAGAACAACGAGGGAGTCTTCACTAAGAAGGTGAAGTAAACGATAACCTGCATTACCCTTTCCTGTGTCAGTTTGAGAAGATGTTGGAAATGTTTGAATTCCATTCCAGATCTACTTCTACTGGTTGTGTCCGGAGACAGAAGCCTTTGAGTGGTTTGCAGACCTCCTTCAGTCGTTGGAGCGTCAGATGACAGAAAAAGATATGCCGGACTTCCTCAGCTACAACATCTACCTCACCCGCTGGAAGGAGACAGAGGTATCAAACATTAAGGTCTAAATACTCACTAGAAGTGATTGCTAGCACCTTCCAAAAACCCAAGCAGAGAAGTTTGTGCTCCTCCACCTATATGAGGCTAAATCCAAGTTAAGCCTTAGTCATACGCCCTCGTACTGGGTTTTGGGTTGTTGGGGCCCATGATGGGTCGTAGTTGTTCCCTTAAGGCTCAAACAGCTACCGTAAGAGACTATAAATCTTACACACTTATGATGTACCATGATGTGCATAAGGATGTCTATTGAATATCCACACAAACCTCATTTCTACCAGTCAGGCTGCATGGCATGTTTATTTCACTCGTACTTCCTTCTTGCGAGTTGTATAAGTGTTCACTACGTCCAGCCTGTATGAAAAATGGGCATGAACATTGATCTATGGCTTTGACTTTTTTTTGCAGGCCACCAGGTTTGCCCGTTTTTTCCCTCAAACAGCCCTTTCACCACCGTCACAAGGCAGTTGTTACTAAGGCTTGACATTTTTTTTTTTTTTATTGTTCTTTATTTCAAACACAAACACAAAATGAAAATAAAATAAGAATTTGAAAAATACAAATATAAGAATTTAAAAGTACAAAAATACTAAATAAGCATAAGAATCTAAAAATACAAATATAAGAATTGAAAAAAACAAAAAACAAATATACAAGTGAAGCAAACAATGTGCTTGAAAAGAAGTGGGTAGAAGAAAATTATTTTTTGGTCCCATCCCTTTCTACAACATTTTTTTGTTACCTAGTCTATTTACAGTTTTTTTTTTTTTTCTTTTTTCAAAACACTTCAAATCTCTTCGGTTAAAATGTATGTACAATGACATTTGTACATGTTTATACTGATCATGTCAATCCTTGTAAAGATTCAGCAGTGACAGCTTGTATGTTTTTTTAAATATACATAAACTTTTGCTTTGTTTTAAACCTTCATTTAACCCATTCCATAAATCCACACCACAAAATGATAGACACGAGTACATTGTTTTTTGAAATTCAGCTGTTTTCTTAAATCATAACCTCCATCTCTGTCCTTGAACATCTGTTGTATGTTTAATGGAAGTAAATTGTTTCTGGCTTTAAACATAATGAGAGCAGTTTTAAGTTTCACTAGTTCCCATAGTTTTAATAAACCAGACTTTAAAAACAGTGGGTTCGTATGAGTCCCATAATCCACACCATGAACTATTCGAATAGCTTTAAGAAGCACCAGTTCACCCAGTGTGTGTACTTTCTAGCATTACACAAGATACTGAACTTTTCATTCCACCTATAATGTTAAAAGTGTGTTGCCACATCCAGCTGAAGACAAAGACTTTCAGAGTTTTAACCCTTGTGCTCTCTTATGGGGTCCAAATGACCCCACTCTTATATTGATGTGTGATCTCTCTGAAGGTGGACAGGATTTTATGTCTGCCACAGACATTAGTGAAGATAAAAAATCCTTGTAAAATACAGTCTTGTGGGGTCATCTGGACCCACTTTTAATGTAAACATAGGATAGCACAGAGTGGCCCCTAATGGATATCCTGCTTCTTCATCAGGCGGCTCATTTCCGCGTCCATCATGAAGCTGAAAACGATCCAATCACCGGACTCAAACAGAAGACTCTTTATGGGAAACCAAATTGGGACAACGAGTTCACCAACATTGCATCCGCGCATCCGGGGTGAGTTCATGACCTCTCGAAGGAACTCACAGAGACTCCATCTTTAAAACAGCAGGACTCTCCAAGTTCTGGAGGATTGTTTTTTCTTTTTTTTATGTTTAAGCTTCACATACCCTTTTTAGAACCTGTCAAAACGAATTTTTAACCGGCAAATGTTACAACTTTATAACTTTAAGATTAATGACTGCACAGTAATGGTTTGGTCTCCAACTTCTGCTTTCTTCTGACCAAATGTCCTCAGAAAAATCAGGAACTAAGAGTGAAAGATAAAAAACTGAATCAAAGCTTTGACTGAACTAGACAAATAAATTCTTCAAAATGAAACAAATTTATGCTTTAATTATCACAAAAATTAGGTTTAGATTAGCTAGAAAAGTTTAACAATTATGCTAATAGCATTAGCATTTTTGGCCAATTTTATTATAAAAAGCAAACAGGAATTCAGTGAAAGGTGAAGTTTAGACACAGGATTGACTGAACTAAAGAAGGATAATCTTCAAAAGTTAAAAGATTGACTCACTAAATATAACGAGAACGAGATTAAAATTTAGTGGCTAGCAAACTTTGACTATTATGCTAACAGCAGGAACTTCTCCCTATACGATAACTTTTACTTTGAAATACTTTTAGATACATTTAAAACATTGAAAATTCATTTCTAATCATTAGAAAGACTTTTTCCTATTTTGGATTTCGCAACTTAGCAATATGCAATTTGCTAGTTTCCGGAAAAAACATTTAAGAAGATTTTTTCATACAATTCAAAATAAATTCAGGCTAGGTGTTGCATCACCTAGATTCAGTCAATATTTTAGGATATTAAAACATGTAACAAGGCAGGAAGAAAACCTTTAATGAAAAGGTTTCCAGATGTATAGCTACTGCGTTTTTAAAATTAGAAAGATATGCGCAAAAGCAATCGTCTGTGTACTCAGCTAACGCTTTAAAAGCAAAAAAAATAATACTTAAAGAGGCACCTAAAAGTAGTAAACACAGAAAAATGTTCTCCATCTGAGAACATGGGGTAAATCCATGTGTTTGAGATTCAAAGTCTGAGGACATCATAACAATAATTGGAAAATGATGCATTCTATGTGTTAGCGACGTGCTAGTGCAATTAACAAAAAAATTACTTTTTTGTTCAAGTTTTACTACCTTCTAAGTTATATCTAAATCCCTAATGACATGCAGCCCCACTTGACCCATATGGGTGTTGCCGGTTTTTTGGTAGAAGGTCATAGAGAGGAGTGACCTCATTTTAGGGGTGTGTCTTGCAGTTCCCTTGAGACTTAAGGGACGTCATAAACATGGAACGTACCATTGTTGCAAGTGTAGCAAGTGTTCATAAAGTTTTTGTAATTCAGTTCAATTGTATTCATATGGCCCAAAATCACTAAGAACATTTGCCTCATTGGGCTTCATGCAGGTAATTTTACAGATGCAGAAGTTAGTCATAAAATATGAAAAAATAGCTAAAGACTAAACAGACTAAATAAAACTGGTTATCCCTGCCCTTAGACTCTCCCTCCTGGTAAGGAAAAACTCCTAAAAAAAAGTCAGGAAAAAAAAAAGGGATCCCCACATGAGGGAGAGATCCTATCCCAGGATGGACAGGCGATACTAGAACTATTAAAGAAAAATTAGCTTCTACAACTATGTATTTAAATAGAGTTCATTCAATGTAAGACTGTCTGCAAGCAGAGGTTTTCAGGTGATTTGCAAATCCCTGTAGGACGCCTATGGTCACCTTAGCCAACTATGCTCTGATTACCTAATTTCTAATGCTTAAGGAGTGTGCACTGAACTCTTGAAGAGCACTAAAGGGATTCTTACTCAGTCTATGGGGCCTGGGTGGGCTGAAAGAATGAAAACTTAGCCTGTGTCTCACCTACTTCATGCTTACTACGTTTTGTAGAAGTGTTCACTACGACCTGTTATTTGCACCATAGAAAAAATGTCCTTGAACCTTTTTGCTCAAAGAGCTTTGATATTTTCTGCGTATCCCATACAGGTTTGCCAATTTTTTGCCAACAGATAGCCTGTATCCACCCGTAAGGGCAGTTTTAACGAAGGTCTAATCCAGGATTTTAAAGCGGCGCAGCTAGGTGTCTGAAAATCCTCGGCATTGCTTCAATTTTGCCAAAGAACCTTTTTTGTTCCTGCAGGAGCAAAGTGGGCGTCTTCCTCTGCGGTCCACCCGTGCTGGGCAAAGCGTTGGAGAAACAGTGCATTTCTCACACGGAGGCCGGCGTCAAGTTCATCTTCAACAAAGAAAACTTCTAAAGGCGGCAGAGGGGACGCCGCGCAACCTCAAATGGCAGCTCTTCATCACCGACTCCATCTCTTCCTTGCCTCTCACCGTTGTTGTAGCAATGGTTGCTTGTTCTAAAGAGTGATGGGAAATAACCCCGCTCAGGCTTCATGTTTCTTTATCGCTTGTGCAGCAACAGTTGGTTTCCCAACAATGAATTCTCCTTTTTTTTCTCTTTTCAAATGACACTTCTCTCTGTTTGTGGTTGGGACGGTTGCGCAAAAAGGGTGAGAAATCTTGCATTAGAGAAGTGGAGTATTTCCAGTTTATATTTGTGGTTTAGAAAAAAAGTTTAAAAAATGTAGACCCTACAGATTCAGCTAAACTAAACAAGACATTTCAGTGGCTTAAACCCCAAAGCATCTAAAAGTGAACCACTAAAGAGAAACTGAACATATTCCTCTCTATATTTCCCAATTCCTCAGATTCAGTGGATAAAAAATAATCTTTTTAAACCAGTGCATAAAAAATGTGACCCATTCAAATAATGGTCAAATAAATACATGAACTTGGGTTGAACGACTACCAGTACTTTGGGTGGAATAGACTTAAAAAAAAAAGTCATTCCAGGTGTTGGAAGTAATTAATTTTACAACAGAAACATCAACTGGGACCTTTCTGTGTGGAGTTTGCATGTTCTCCCCGTGCATGCGTGGGTTCCCACCGGGTACTCCGGCTTCCTCCCACCATCCAAAAACATGCTTCATAGGTTAATTGGCTACTCTAAATTGCCCCTAGGTATGAATGTGAGAGTGACTGTGTGCGCAAGTGTGGCCCTGCAACAGACTGGCGAACTGTCCAGGGTAAACCCTGCCTTCGCCCATCAGCCGCCGGGATAGGCTCCGGCATCCCCGCGACCCCGAAAGGGATAAAGCGGCAAGGAAAATGAATGAATGAATGAACATAAACATTTTTTTAAATTATTTTGCTTATTGTATATCGCTTTAATTTTTTTTCAATTAATAATCAATTTAAATTAAATGACTAGTTAGCTGTTGTTTTCTATTCAATGTACAACCAATCACTGGCTGACCATTCCATCTTGATGCGAAAAAGAATAACCTCAAGCCCAACGATTATTGCCGCTAGCACTAACATTCCTGGTCAAGAAGAGCTTTGAGAAGCTTGTTCTATCAAGCCCAGCTGCAGGCCGACACCTTTCAGTTAGCATACCGGCAGCAGAGGCGGATAGACGATACGGTGCTCACTCTACCGCGTGGACCTGTCAGTCATCTGGAACAGCCTAAGTCTTACCTAAGACTGTTGTTTTTTGGACTTCACTCCAGATAGAAGTCAACCTCATTTGATCCTCTGGGTTCTGTCCTTCCTGACAGTGAGACCTCAGAAGGGTCAGAGTAAAGGGTCACCTCAGCTCCGTCGAGACAATCTCCACAGGTGCTCCACAGGGCACTGGGATTTCACCACTTGCCTTTACTCTCTTCACAAATAATTGCATCGGGAATTACATGTATAAAAAATTTACCCGATCATGGACATCACGGATACAGATGTGTTACAGCAGGAACTGGACACTTTCTCTCAAAAGCCAAAGAGAGGACCATCTGTTTTCACCGTGGAAGAATCCATTATGCAAACACCGTCTGTTAATGATGAAACAATCGAACGAGTCAAATCATAGAAATACCATAGTACTATTGATCACAAACTTACATTTCAAGTTAACGGTGAAAAACTCTTTGCTAACGCCTCTTTTTTCTTCGTAAACTCCAAATCCATCCATCCATCCTTGTATCTCTTAATAAACGCTTCATTGAATCCATCTTCTCGTTCAACATCGTCACTTAGTTTGGTTCGCTCAGTCTTGGTCATCGTAACACAATTAACAGAATCATTCTAAACAGCGGTAACATTTTTGGCCAAGAACAGAAGTTCCTCATGACATTTGATAGTTAAAGAGCTAAATGTTCATTGATCACTACAGACGCCGCACACACTCTTCACACTCACTAGTTTGTTGTCCTCAGGTCACAGATTCAGATTATTCCCGTTTTACATCCAGTTTTGTCCCAACCTCAATTAAGAGCTAAATTGGTGCAATCTGAAGTTTTATTATTTTATAAATTTTTAATCTCGTCTGACATTATAATGATGGTATGTGTTGCATTGATTTTACTGATGATTGTTTGACTCTCCTCTGCGTTCTCAAAGGTAAAGGAAGTTCCTACCGGAAAATTAAAGTAACTTTGACTGAGCCTAATTTCCTGTCAAATTATCAGAACTGAAAATAAGTTTGTTCTGTAAAAATCTGGATTGAAAAGCTTTAATTTCAATTTACTGTAATTTAGATGCCAGTGAAACACAGAAGCAGTTTTATTAGACCAGTTGTAAACTTTACTTACCTTTTAAAGGTCAACTCCAATGAAAATGGTGTTTTTGACATCTTCTTGTGGCGTTTTTCGCAAGACGGAGGACAAATATAAAGAAATTTAAGCTTCATAAAGCATTTCTGAGTATTTCTTTATTTGAACAATAGATCTACAACAGTTCAAAGGATGATTGGAATTTCTATTCAATGGGCTAAAATCCTGTTTTTTGTCCCGTCGTAATGTCGACAAAGGTGACAAGAATCTGATTCACACATTTCAGACAAAGTGCTTTTCTTCTCAGTGGAAGGACTTTCAATTCTTTAAAATGTGGCACAATCTTCAATCATTTTTAGTAAAAAAAAAAAAAACACCACATCAATATTTGAAGATGTTAAGGACAAAAAGTTGAGAAAACAGAACGCAATCAGACAAATCAGTTTATTTTTCTGCTGCTCTGATATGAAAGTCTCTTCAAGCTTCGACATGATACAAGTTCTCCACTAAACTCATTCAATATTCAGTGTCCAGTTGTGGTATGAAGGCAAAAAATGGAAGAAGGAAGTGTGTGAAGGCTTCAGGGGTTTCAACTGCAGGATGATAACTGTGGCACTTGGGGGCCCCTTGCTGGTCAGAGGGGCAGGCTGCATCCTCCTGGTGGGCGGATCCGTTGTGATCGTGCGAGTTCTAGGCAACGGCCACCGCGAACACGCTGACCACGCAGTACATGGTGCGGTTCTCCCACCTCACAGTGGAGCTTCCTGCAAACGAAACAACGTTTCAGAACGCCCAGATGAAAACTTCCATTGGGTTTACATAAGGATGGACTTTGAAGTGTTGAGATGCTGCCTGTAGAGACACAACATACCTCCTCAATTTGCTCTTTTGTCCTAAAGAAAGTCTTCTATTTCCTCTTATTTGACCAGATCTGAAGAAAATTTTAAAAAATACACGACCTCTACAACATTGACGAAATCCTCTGGTCTTCGGTCCAAAACATCTGCTTCCTTTTTTTAAAAAAATACATTTCAAGCTTGCTTCAAACTGCTACTCTTTTATTCATCGTCTTTCCCTCTTGTTTATTACTTTTCCAGTTGAATTCAATTTATATCTTATAAAGAATCTCAAATTTTGGAATATCCATGTTTTGGTCTGCCTTGTATGATAAAATCCTTTATAAATCTGTGTTGGGATCAAGGTTTTAGGCTGTGAAGTGGCAAATTTATGAAGAAACGGGAAATTGTCCTTCAACTTTCTTCAGTTTTTAAATTTTTGTTTTTAAGTTCCTCTGTGAATTAATTTGTGGTCCAACATAAACAGCCAGGAGTGACTGATGTGTGGATCACAGCCTCTGCAACCTACCGTCCATAGCCGTGTCCCAGTAACAGGAGTTGGCTGTGTGAAGTCCGGCGCCCGTCTTCTGCATCACAGCGCACGTAACTGTGCAAAACACAAGCTCTCAGTTATTTCTGATCTTTGCGTGTAATTTGATCTCTGTCACAGTAGTTTGTAGAATTAATTCTGACTTATAGAAGACGTGTTTCGCTCTGCTCTCACCGATGTACTTGTACGGCTTCCCCTGTTTGACCAGCTGACCGAGGCAGCGCTCCACGATTCCGGCCGTCCACTTGTTCACTAAATTGGCGCTGTAGTCGTCGCCTCCCACCACGTTCTCGATGCACTGAATTGAAACAGAGACGCTGTTTGTACGGCGTGCGGTCATGAGGGAATCACAGGGGGGCTGCTTCACCTAAGGCGACGAACGCAAAACGCCACTAAAGTTAACTTTGAAGTCATTTCTAGCTTTAAATGTGGGGAAAACGAAAACTTGAGATCTGAATTGAGAAAAGCAGAAGCACTAATTATAAAATACCTCATTATAAGAAACAAAAAAGAATTCAAAGTGATACTGTACTAGCTATAATAGCATAAAACATGTCTCTTTCCGATTTATTTATGAATTAAAACGCAAATTAACTAATGAGAGTCAAAATAATAGGAGATTTAGTTAAAACTACGTCATCAGTGTTGATTTAAATTATTTCTTGTGACACATAAATTACAATTAAGGATCATTTTATTGAAAAAACAACACAAACTGTAAAAGTTATGATGCGCTGACTGTTCTAAGCCTTTAAAAATACAAGCTAGTGATCAAAAAGATTAGCTTAATTACATGTTTAAAGAAATATATATATATGTTAAAAGCTAACAGTACCTCTTTAACGATTCCATCCGTTTCCTCTGAGTTAAAAGAGCCCTGGATAAAAAAAAAAGAACAAAAATGAAGGAAATTATTTTTTTTTCATCCCTTTAATAGAGGAAAAAAAAGGTTATACAGTTATGTTTGCGATAACTTTAGGAGTAGCAAGCGCTGTTAGCAAACAAGTAGTTAGCTTGGCGCTACCGTAATTTTACAAATATCAATGATTTATAATTATTCATATTTCTCAAAGAGCAAACCTCGTTTCCGTTATGAAAATCTTCCATTCCCGACTTTTGTCACAGCTCCGACAAACCTAAACGCTCCGTTTTCAGAAGAGAAAACGGGTTTCATGGGAAAACAAAAAACAAGGTGCGACTGGGACTTCCTGTTTGCGTGATGACGTAACAGTCAGAGACGCCGCCAGAAGAGCTGGTTTTCAGCGGCTCTGTGGCACAAACCAGTAGCAACTTTTTAAAATAAACCAATTTAAAAACATTTTTAAATGTAGAAGTTATATTCAAAGAGTGACATAAAAAAGCATTTTTAAACAAACAGAATTTAATACTAAGAAATGTATCAATCTGTTTACTTTATTGGTCCAACATTTTAAATAAAATTAAAATATAAATATTTGATCCGTTTATGTTCTTTTGCAAAGAGTAAACACAGTAGAGATCACACGTTTTGTAATGTTCCATCAAAGAGAAGAAAAACAGACACAAATTATATTTATTACATATCAAAACTCTTTATTGCTTTTGGATTAATCAAAAAGGATAAAAATAGAACAGTTTGTTTTCACAAAATCTCAGCTTTAAAGTATAAAAATGTGGTCTGAGGAAAAAAAGTGCAAATGTGCTTCAGGACCAATAAATATTCACTGTGAAAAAAAGATACACACACACACACTCAGCTGTGGATGACAAAAAACAGATTGCAAACATCTCTCATTTAAAGTAAAAGAAAAAAAAGTGGTAAAAATAAATGGACAATCTGAATTGAAAGGATTTGTTCACATTTCCAAAGAAAATTTTAAATATGGAAAGTGTCTTAGCATTTTTTTTTCTGATGATGGAGGAAATATATAAAGAAAATTAACTATTTTTTTTGTTCAAAACGTGAATCAGGAGAAGTATTTGTGACGTAGAAGGCCACGACCCTCCTGCTCTGCTCCATTCTGATGCATCCAGTTGCAGACAAATCGATCTACGTACATCTTCGTTTTCCTCGTCTGAGCTGACATCCGACAAAGCTGGATAGCTCCGATATTGCTCGTGAGGGGCTGTAAGCTAGTGGGAGAGCGTGTAAACAGATGGGCGCTGGGATGTGGGGGCGGCGTTGCTCTGTTTAGAAACTATATTCTAAATAACGACACAAGTTTTAGATTTTGACAAAAAAAAAAAAGAAAAAAAAAAGGCCTAATCATAGTAAAACGATATCTGGGAACGCTTTGAAAATAAAAAAAATTAACAAATAATAAAAATTGTTTCACAGTAAATTCATTCTTTTCATCTTGCTGTTTCTTCATATCGTTTAACAGCCCAGCATGACATTAAAAATAGAGTAAAAACCTTTAGATAAACATAGAGGCTTATTGAAAACGTTTTTGTGCATTTTTTTAAGGCTGTCAGACTCAGACGTCGGGTGACGAACCAGCTGACCTCTAGTAACCTTCTAAAGAGTTGTTTATTTTGGTCACAACAGGATGCAGGCTCCTGAACGTGGCCCTTTGGAGCTGGAGCCGGGGACAGATTTGTCCCCTCCTTGAGTCGGGATCTGCTTGGATCTGGAGGCCGACGACCGCCTGAAGAGTGAGAGCTGAGGACACAGGAGGACAAAAGATTTTATTTTTAATTTTTATTGGCCTGATTGAGACTCAGAGTGTCACTTTAGAATGGACTGTACCTTCCTGTTGGGGCCTGATTGGATCTTTGGATTGGAGTCTGGCTCCCCATTGGCTGGTTTGGGATCCTCGCTTGCCTTCTCCTCACCGGGGTTCTCGCCGGGGCGTTCGCTAGGATCAGCTGCGGGACTTCCCTCACCGAGCGATTCTTCCTTTTCCATCTCCTCAGGCTCCGCCCCCACTTCCTGTGACTGGAGGAAGGATCACACTATTGATCCCAACAGATACTTTTAAAAGGACAATCAGTTGGGGGTCGTGTTTACGTGGTTGGGTTGGGGCTCCGTCGGCGCTTCTTTCTCCTCTTCCTCATCATCGTCATCCTCTGACTCCTCCTCCTCCTCATCCTCATCCTTGCTGGGTGTCTCTACTGTATCCTGCGAGCAACAAAAACACACATTTTTTTAGTTCATTGAATTATTATTTCTTTACTCAAAGCTTCCAGATTGCAGGGTTTAGCCACTACCACAGCTCTACTGAAAGACTACAACCAAAAAACAAAGACGAGCTTTTCTAGAGAACAGCAAAGGATGATGGGAAAATCTAAACACACAAACAAAAACAAAAAAAAGACGACAAACCTGTTTTCAAATCAGCCCAAATCCTCCTGCTGCACCAACGCTAACGAAACTGGGCAGGAACATTTTTTAACAAAACTTTATTGACAAATTTTAAGATTATCAAAATTTGTTTTGAAGCGTTAAATTTGAATTGACATGACAGGTTTAGACTCAAAATAACAGGAAGGTTAATTGACTTCACTTTTGTCATCAGTTTGACCAATTTGAGGATCTATTTCAAAATAAAAGCCTGGTGAGCTTCGTTTAATGATCTCTAGAGAAGACTTTGAAGCAGTTATTACATTTTTTAATTGGAAAACAAAAATAACTAAAAACACAATGTGATTGAAAAAAGTTAATCAAAACTGAGCATAATAATTTAAAAATATTTAAATTAAATAGAAAAAAAGATATGGAGGACGTTTTTTTTTTTTTTAAAAGTGTGTTTGATGACAATCATGGCAGGGAATTGGAAAAGTGAACAGAAAAGATAATTACATTTTAAGCATTAAACAGAAAAAAACATCTGAAAAAAGGATTTTAAAGAAAAAAACAAAAACAAAAGATTTTTAGTCTGAAAAACTAAGAGGAAAATGTTTTAAAAGCAACAGCAGAGATAAACAGGAAGGAAATGACGGGAAAAATGACCAAAATAAGGCACCTAAAGTGAAACCTGATTTTTTTTCCCCAATATAATTCAATGGATTTGGGGTTGAAAAAAACTAAAAGAAACTTAAAAAAAAGTTTTCTGGACAAAACAAACAAAACAAAAAAAACATTAAAACTAAAGTTTTTCTCTTTTTTTTTTTAGTTTAAAAGTTCTAAAAACAAGTCTTTTCATTAAGAAAAAAAAAAAAAAAACACCAGTTTTTCCCAGATGTTCTGATCAATTGATGCATTGATCCATAACAGAAGTGATTATTTCAGATTAAGGTATTGAGGAAGGACATCGTTCCAGAACTCCTCTTCCTCTCCCCCGGTCGGGCCTTTACCTCCAGATCTTCCTCTGCTCTTCCCTGCAGATGGAACATTCTGTCTTTTTGCTCCTGCAGACTTTTTCTTCTTCCTAACCTCTTCTTCCTCCTCCTCTTCCTCAGTATCGGGAGCATCCTCCTCTTCAGCTTCTTCTTCTTCCTCCTCTTCATTGCTACTTGTTGTATGTTCTTCTCCACTTTCACTGTCCTCCTTTTCTTCCTCTTCATTTTCTTCCTCTTCTTCGTTCTCCTCCCCACTTTCTTCCTCTTCCTCACTGTCTTCCTTCTCGTCTTCTTCCTCCTCTTTGCTTTCTTCCTTCTCCTCCTCCTCTTCACTCTCTGCCTCAGTGTCATCTTCTTCCTCCTCTTCGTCACTCTCGTCCTTCTTCTCTGAGGATTTCAGCGTCTCACGTTCATCCTCTTCTTCCTCCTCCTCCTCTGAATCTTCATCCCCTTCGTCCTCATCTTCCTCCTTCTCTGAACCTTCATCCTCTTCGTCTTCCTCCTTCTCTGAACCTTCATCCCCCTCCTCTCCCTCTTCTTCAGCTTCGGTCCCCGCCCCTCCGCTCTCCGTCTCCTGACTGGAACCCCGCTCTTCCTCGTCTTCTTCCTCTCTGCTCGTGCTCCCTCTTTCCTCGCTCTCTGGTTCGGTCTCGGTCGCCCCGCTCGTTCTCTCCTCCTCTTCCTCAGCCCCGCTCTCATCTTCCTCCTCCTCTTCTTCTGCCTCTTCTGGTTGAAGAGTGTCTTCATCTTCATCTGCAGTGTCCTTGTCAGAACTTGCAGGATCTTCACCCTCCTCTTCCTCCTCTTCCTCCTGTGCTGCTGCAGAGTTGCTCCGCCCCTCACTGGGGTCCAGACTCAGCTCGTCTTCGTCCTGACTCGTCCTCTCGTCGGGGCTGTGCGATGCTGGGATAACATTGATGCTGACGGTGGATTTCCGGTCCGGGTCGAGGTCGGACTCTCTGCTCTTTGATTTCTCCTCACTATCTGGCGGGACGCCGCGGCAGCTCTCAGACGCCGAGGGCGAGCTGGAGACGCTCCCGGAGGTCATCGCTTGGATGAAGGTGGCTCCTGCTGCGAGGGAGGCGGCTGTGGCGAGTGGACGGAGGTCCGGCGTCTTCTGAGCCTCTTTTCGGTTTTTCTCGTTCTTCGATTTCTTAGATAAAACTACTTCCTGTTTGGGTTTGTGTGTTTTCTCAGAGGAAACTCTGGAGCTCACTGAGCTCTTTTCTTCATCTACAGGCCTTGTTCTTCTTAACTTTATTCTCGGCTAGATTCTGTTTCCCGCTCGTCTGTCGTTGACCCCGACCCGTTCCAGGATACGACTCGGACGTGCTGACGCTGGGAGTTTTCACTTTTTTGGAACTCCCCTTCACCTCCTCGCCAACCACGATCAGGTTCTCCTTGTTTTTCGTCCACGGCTGCTCGCTATGAGAGAGCCGAGCGCTCCTCCTCCTCCTCCGATCCTCCGCCGCTCGTACGCGACGGAGACGTGGAAGAGAGGCCGCTGTGATTGGACGGCGGCCTGGCCTTTCGTTGACGCTGCTCTGTTAAAGCCTTACCCTTTGACTTTTTCCCCGGCAAAAGAGGGCGAGGGCGTTAGAGAGGAAAAGAGATGAGCAAAGGTTAAACAAACAAAAAAAAATTTGCGTGAGGTGAATTTTAGTTTCTAAAATTCAAAAAGAAAAAAAAAGAAAGAAATTTGATAGAAAAAAAGCATAATAATTTTTTAAAAAGCTTGTTCGAGACCGAGTTCTCATATTTTAAGTGGTAGGGGTGTGGCTTTCCATCAAGCTCACTCCTGATTGGTGAAAGTGGTTGCTATAGAAACGTCAGAATCAAATCTTACCCCTTCTCCCCTACCCCTACATTTACATCTAGAGTTCTAGAGAAAAAATATCTTCATATTCGGACGTTATTCCCACTTGATGACATCAGCTGCGTTTGCGTTAGCGTTAGCCTTCAGCGGTTGCAAATAGGGGTGTGTATTGGCGATATGTTACGTGTCCCGATACGTGTCTCACAACACAATACATATCACGAATCACGATATATCACAAGGCTGTACCAGAACAATTTCTCACTCTTTTCCTACTTTTTTTTCTAAGAATACGAGGTAGTAAAATTGGTAAAATTCATTTCATTTAAAGATCACAACATTAAGCGTTGTAAATGTCTACTGGCAGCAACGTTGGACAGAGTTTCAGTTTGGTGCCATCCCAAGTAAAAACTAAGTATTTCATGTCTCGTTACAACAAAAACCGCAAGGATGACTAAACATTTCACACAAGCTGGTTATCACGAGATCTTTGGTGGCCGTGCAGAGCTGCTCAAAGAGTCTCTGTGTGAAGCCAACTCCCGGTTGTTGGAAAAAAAGGAATAAGCTGAAGGACGCTCATAAATAATTAATTAAAAATCATCTCGTCAGCATTTTAAACCGATACAAGTATCACAATATATCTCGCCAAATCGAGTTTTCCCTACACCCCTCGTCACAAATACTGAACATAACATCGGTTTAAGAACTTCAAAAAGGTCATTACTTACATTTAAATGTTTAAAAGCTTTTTTCCTCTGCAGCACAGCGTGATGCGGTTCACTTTATATCCCTCCACTGAAAATGTTAGACTTTAAAAAACTATTTTGGACACCAGTTTCCCTTTAAATTCTCCTATAAATGAAGGAGTAGGGAGAAGAATTCATATTTGGCCATTAACTAACAGATTAACCGATTTGAATTGAACTCAGGACATCTGGCTCGAAAATGGCGACCTCCATATTGCCAAAGTACTCGCTACAGTTCTACTTTGCAACCAATGGAATCAGCCAATCAAAAGCGAAGCAGCAAAATGGTTTTCACATTTTGTCTGCAGTTTTCATCCTATACCAGTAGATTTCACTAAAGGTCAAATTAAAAAAAGAAAGACAGAAAAAAGACTTTGACATAAAAAATCTGATGTTTTTCAACTTCATCTAGTGACTGAGATCCGATTAAGAATCCCAAAAGAGCAGGAGGCAGCAGAAGACGGAAAAGCTGGAACAATTGGAGATGACGATGTGACGTTTGGTGTTAAAGTGGGAGTTACCTTCAGCAGCGGAGACAGGGACAGCGTTTTATCTCCGGGGTCCATCTTCATCACATGTGTCTGCAATGAACAACAAGCAAAAGCTCAAGCTTTTCCAGCCGTTTTAGAGCAGTGTGGAACGTCGGGATGAAACCAGGAAGGCCTCACCATGTTGAGGAAGTCCGTCGTGTCGCCCAGGCCTTTAACGCTTTCCGTGTCCGTCATGGACTCGACGGCGTCGCCCTCCTCGCCCCCGGTCTGCTCTGAAACGAAGCACAGCATGAATGTGCCGCCAACACGAACACTGAAGAAATCAATTTCTAACTTCAAGACACTTTTATTTTGAAAATATTCTTTACAGAAATCATGAAAATACAAAAAATGTGTATATTTGGCTAAAAACAGCATAATCGTGATTAAAAAAAAACAACTGGAAACTCGTTTAAAATGATCAAAGTGGAACTTTAATGGACGAATGTCGATTCTTTGGCAAGAAATTTCAAAATAAAATGCAGCGACAGACAGAAAAACTGCTAAGAGTTTTAGTAAAAAAAATTAAATAGTTACTAAATCTGTTCAAAATAACATTTAAGCAAAAAAAGTAAAAAAGTAACTAAAACATATTAACAAAATTACTATTTTTTCAATATTAAAGAACGAACTAAGATAAAGTTGCGGTTGATGTGAGGATATGTTTGGTACCCTGCTGGCTGGCGTCTGCACTGCCGTTCAGCCCTTTTCTGTGGCCGAGCTCGGGTGGGGGCAGCCTGGGTGGGATGGTCTGACTGGAGACAGGAAGTGAAGGCAGAAGCGAGCCAGGCGTGGTGGCGGGCATCGTTCGAAACATGGCGCCTAAATGGTCTGGAGATCGCTCCTGCTCGGACAGGAAGTGAGGGGGAGGAGCTATGTCATTACGTCTTCTACTTTGATTGTGTTAATGCTGAGGAGGAAACACCCACCCGCTCCCTCCTGCGAACCCGGGCGGAGAGGTTCCTCTGGAGGGTGGAGGAGCCGTTCGTGTCGACCAGCACGTCCGCGTACGGTTGCTCCAGGAGGTCCAGAGTCACGTCGTCGTCCTCCAGGGTCACGTCAGCGCGGCCCGGGCCCCTCGGCCGCGCAAAAACGACCATGTGACAGCCGCCGCACGACACCTGGGCGGAGAGGGAGCTTCAGAGTCACTGAGAGGATGATCCACCTGCTGCGGTTACTCTGATCGAAAACTTTAGGAAAAACTCGAGCAGCGAATGTCAACACAAACTTTAAATTCAACAAACTCTGTGAGACGGTCAGTTCCTGCAGAGGATTCTGATCAGGGAAGATGTTTTTTAGAAATGGAAGAAACACACGTTTTATAAAACTAGACAAAAAAAAAAAAAAAAGCAATAAAAATGCAGAGAAATTGACACCCACCGCCTGAACGTTGCAGTCTAGGAACCGTGGACACAAAGTGGGCTTGAACTGGTTGGTGAAGTTTTCCTCCCCCAGGGCCAGTTTTCCATGTCGTCCATCCCCGAAGGTGTAGAGCAAACCACCGTCTGAGACAGGATTTTTTTTTTTTTTTTTTTTGTCATCAATCGACTTATAAGAACATATATATAGACATACTGTGAGGCAAAAAGTATTAGTCAACCCCCAATTGTTCAAGTTCTCCCACTTAACACGATAAGAGAGGCCTGTAATTTTCATCATAGGTCTACTTCCATTATGAGAGATAAAATAAGGGAAAAAAATCCAAAATTCACATTGTCTGATTTTTAAAGAATTTATTTGTAAAATATGGATTCATTTATCTACAAACAAGCAAGATTCCCTGTATTTTCTTCTGTAAGAGGACCCTCTGTTCTTCACTCGTTACCTGTATTAATGACACCTGTTTGAACTCGTTATCTATATAAAAAACACCTGTCCACAGCCACACTTCAAATTCAACTATAACCAGGAGCAGGGGTCTGCAACCTTTGCCAGACAAAAAGCCATTTGGGCCTGTTTGGTACTGATAATAAAAAGAAATAAATTAAAAAAGGAAAATTTGATACTACTTTGCATCATTACGCTGTAATTTTTTTTTTTAAATAAACATGAATTATATTTGATTTTGAGCGGGAATAAATTCATAAATATACAAGATTTTCTCAAAGTGTAAAGTTGCTTTTTTACTTTTCACAGAAGCTCATATGACTTTCTTTCAAAATAAAAGACTTCCTGTCCCAAAAAGGAAGATTCAAGTGAAGCAAATGTACTCCTAAACAGCAACAGCAGCAACAGTTTGTGAAAACCTTGTGAAGATTTACAGAAAATGTTTGATTGCCAACAAAAGGTTCATAACAAAGTATTGAGTTGAACTTTTGTTATTGACCAAATACTTATTTTTCCACCATAATTTAATAATAATCAGACTTTTCCTGGACTTATATTGATAAGGTATACCTATTTTTTTAGGTGGGAGAACTTGTTGGCTGACGAAACACGTTTTTGCCCCACTGTCCATTCTGAGGGGTGGGGTTGTTCACCTGTGATCACAGCCGTGTGGTTTTCCCCGCATGCCACCTGGCAAACTCGCCCCTTCTTGAAATGCTCCACCAACCGCGGCAGGCGGGACTCGAAAATGAACGTGCCGTGACCGAGCTGCCCGAACTGACCGAGGCCGAAAGTGAACACGCCGTCATCTGAAAGACACAAAAACACTTTGATTTATTTATTTGGAGATGCACCTTTTATGCTATTATGACAAAAAGATTGTATCTGGAATCTTTTTTTTAGATAGACATGTATTTTTTTTGTGTGTTTCTTTTTCAGTCATTCAAAGGAGCAATATCAATTTTTCCTAAATTATATTTTATTTCAAATGTTAGAATACATAATTAATTGTCATCAACAGAAAAAGCAAAAATGAATGTAAAAACCCATGAAAAAATAATGCAAGAGGAATTTGAAAAAAACAAATAAAAAAAACCAGACAGAAATATTCCGTTACTCATCCTCCACTTCATTTTTTCAGATTCATTTTTTCAAAGATCTACCTTTAATTGAAAAAGAGTAATACGAGGAATATTTTTTTATAACAGATGTTTTTTGTTTTTATTAACTTTTTCTTTGTCATTATATGCATAATATCCCTTTTTCCTAAACCTCATCTTAATTCATTCAATCATTAAAAAACTGAATATGGAAATTATATAGAGATTTCTGACTATTTGAAAAATACAAAAAAATATATGTAAAGTTGAAAATATCAAAAATTAAAACCAGAAAAAATACAATATCATTTTAAAAAATATGTTAAAACTAAACAATCGATACAACATTGTTATAAAACTGTATATGTTTTGTATTTTAATTGTCATGGCTTAATCAAAGAAAAACGTTATTTTTTTTTCCCAAAAATTGATTTATTTTGTGTAGCTGTTTTGAGAAAAAAAGAAATAAAAAATGATTAAAAAGAAAAAAATCTGACAATATTATAAATATGAAAAAAAAAAACTATAATTATGTTAAAAAAACGTTAGAATAAAAATGTTTCAACAATAAAAATAATTTTGAAATGTAACATCCTATAAGAATCTAAACAGGATGTACATAATTTTCAAATTAAATTCCATAAGAAAGCAAACAAAAAAATCTGAAAATTAAAAATAATAATTCTTATACTTAAAAAATGTAAAATTGTGAATCAAAGCTGGAATTTCAAAAAAGAGATAAGAAAAACAAGGTAAAATAGTTTAGATTTAGGCATTGAATTCAAATGAAACATTAAGAATTTTGTCTTTAGAAATTAGAATTTTACATTTTTTGTCCCTCTCAGCTCACCTGTTAGCGCCACCGTGTGGCCGGCCCCACAGGCTACTTGGCTCACTGCCTCTTTGATACTCTTCACCCTCTGAGGGAGCCGGTGCCCGGACAGCTGCTCGGTGCCGAGGCCCAGCTTCCCGCTGTCCCGTTCCCCGAACGTGTACAGAGCTCCGTCCACTGCAGAAACCAGCAGGTATGAAAATAACAGCTCCCTAACCCACAAGATCAGCATGACATTTGTTTTTACTTAAAGTACTAGATTTTAGAAAATAATTTATTTATTTTCCCTTTTATTTATATATATATATATGACATTTTTATTATTTTATTTGCATAAAAATGATTTTTATTGGTGGTAAACATTATAAAAACTAAATAAACTAAACTGTCCATACTATCAAACTTTTTTTTGGTAAAGAAAATAGTTAAGATAAACTTTAAATTTATAAATCTAAAAATGAAAAAAATAAGCGGTTAGTAAAAAATCCAAATTTCCATACAAATATGTATGGAATTCAGATTTAAAAATTAAAGCAAAATTAACTAAAAAAAATACTTCTAATGGAAAAAAAAATTTTTTTACGTTTTTTTAAATAAAATTACAGTTCAGGGTCGGAAAAACCTAAATAAATCAATTTAAAGTGTCTTTATTTGTTTTAAAGTCCCACTCCGATCATTTTTTAAGCATTTTAAAATTGTTTCTAGTAGTTTTTAGTCATTATTATTTTGTTTTTTAGCCGATGTTTTTAAAAAGTGTCCTTTTCTAGGACAGTTCCTCCAGAGCGGCAGGAGTCCATTTGAATTTCGCCTCTAAGTTGCTGAACTGTTGGCATGGAGAAAGCCCACCCCCACTTCCCGTCACCCAACTTTTTGCACTCTCTCCTGCAACCCTTCACAGCTCTAAGCAAAAAGCTCTTCCTCAAACAGTATTCTTTCATCTGCTGCTGATTCACAGTGAAAACACTTTCAGAAATGCTATTTTAAGCTCAATTTTTTCTTTAATTTGCCCTACATCATCAAAAAAAACATGTTAAAAACACAGTTTCCATCATAGTGGGTCACATGTCTTGGCGGGAGCTCACCCGTCACGAAGGCGGAGTGGTAGTAACCACAGGACATCCACCGGATAGGCCGTCCCACGCCCACCTCCTGCGGCGAAGACGCTTGGCTCTCTTTGCCCAAACCGATCTGACCCTCCGAGTTGTCGCCCCACATGAAGAGCTTCCCGCTCGCTGCGGTGAACGGGCAAAAACAGTCAACGCAGAGGCTACCGTGACAGCTCAGGAGGAGCAATTCAACAACTATTTAAAAAACTTTATTGAGCACATTTACATTGACAGTCGGTTTTCAAATTAAGAAAATAAATGTGTCACATTGATTTATATATATATGTAGAATATTTATAGAACAGTATAAGTTAGACATTTCTGTTAATATTAGGTAAAGAATTTTAGGAAAAGTATTTAAAAAAATAACGAAAAGAATGTATGCGATATGTACGGTGGCCGACACGGCTCAAATAAATGCAAAAGCCACAACATAACAACAAAAGTGGAAGCAGACGACAAAATCCAAGGATAAGACAATAAAAGCCGAAACACGACGACAAAAGCCGAAAAATGTCAAAAAAAGCCGAAACACGACGACAAAAGCCGAAAAACGACAACAAAAGCCGAAAAACGTCAAAAAAAGCCGAAACACGACGACAAAAGCCGAAAAACGTCAAAAAAAGCCGAAACACGACGACAAAAGCCGAAACACGACGACAAAAGCCGAAAAACGACAACAAAAGCCGAAAAACGTCAAAAAAGCCAAAACACGACGACAAAAGCCGAAAAATGTCAAAAAAAGCCGAAACACGACGACAAAAGCCGAAAAACGTCAAAAAAAGCCGAAACACGACGACAAAAGCCGAAAAACGACAACAAGCCGAAAAACGTCAAAAAAAAGCCGAAACACGACGACAAAAGCCGAAAAACGACAACAAAAGCCGAAACACGACGACAAAAGCCGAAAAACGACAACAAAAGCCGAAACACGACGACAAAAGCTGGAGCACAAAAAAAATGCCTTAGCACGACAATAAAATCCGAAACGCGACGACAAAAGCTGAAACACGACAACAAATGCTGAAGCACGACGACAAAAGCTGAACCATGACGACAAAAGTTGAAACACAACAACAAAAGCTGAAGCTTGACAAAAAAAGCAAAAACATGACGACAACAGCTCAAACACGGCGACAACAGCTCAAACATGGCGACAAAAGCTGAAGTATGACGACAAAAGCCGAAGCTTGACAAAAAAAGAAAACATGATAACAGAAACTGAAGCCCGATGACAAAAGCCAACAACACGACGACAAAAGGGGAAGCACAACAACAGAAATCAAAGCTCGACAACAAAAGCTGAAACACAATGACAAAAGCCAAAGCACAAAAACAAAAGCAGAAGCACGACGACAAAAAAATGAAAAATCCTTTCCGTTTTGTTGTGGCTTTTATCATTGAGCTTTGGCTTTTGTCGTTGTTTTGAGGCTTTTGCATTTATGTGAGCCATGTCGGCCACCGTAGATATATATTTCTAAATAACACAAAATTAGATTTGAAAAATAAAACACATAAAAAACCTTTTGTTTAAAAAAGAACAAAAAGTTTAAAAATATCCTAATTCAAATACTTTTATTTTGAAAGATAATATAATCTCAAACTTATTCTTTTAGTCTTATTTGAAAAACCAAAATATTAAAGAGAAGGACATTTATAGAGCAGCGTGGTCAGAGTGACCTGTGAGCGCAGCGGAGGTGTTGGACCCGGCGGCGAGCATCTGGACCGCTCCCTGGGAGTCGAAGAACTGGACTCTCTTGAAGGACGTCCTCTCCTCGCAGTCGCCGAGCCCCAGCTGCCCCTCGCTGTTGCCGCCGCTCGCGTACACGTGTCCCTGCGCTGCGGCGGAAACCAAAAAACACAAACGTCAACCAAACGCTGCGCCGACACAGCAGAAACACTGCGAACGGGGCGCCAAACCTGTCCAGACGAGCGTGTGGTTCCGTCCACAGGCCACCAGCTTGACCCGCTCAGACTTCAGCGCTGAAACGCAGCAGGAAGTCACTACATTTGCACATGTGAAGGTGAGGAGGAGGAGCTGTCCCAGTTACCTTTGACGCAGGTGGGCTTGTTGACGGTCAGCTTGGACCCCAGACCCAGCTGGCCCCAGTTGTTGCTGCCAAACATGAAGAGTTTCCCGTTTCCTGTGGACGAAAAGAAGAAGGGCAAACCTGAGAGGAAGGCGCAGATTTAAGAAAATAAAGCGCATCTTATTTATGTCGATCACTAAAAAACAAAGTTGAATATTTCTGAAAGAATGAGTCTCAGTTCAGAAGAACTCAAGGTTTCCTGGAATGAATGAAAACTCAGTTGCACAAGCGACAACATGAATTTAAATCAGTAAGTATTTGCTTGTTTTCCTATAAAAAAAAATGAAGATTTTCAGATCTCACCTGTTACTAAAGCGGTGTGCTCATCGCCGCACGCGATCTTACGGGGAACGTCATTCTTGAGCCAGAATCTGCTGGGAATGTTGTCGGAAAATTTGCTCTTCCCAAAAGTAAAAACTGCCCCTGATTCTGCAAGAAAGACAGAAAATCTTTATTTTTTTTTCCTTTTGACAAACATTTCACTTCCTGTACAATAAAAAAAACAAAATAAATACATAATTCCTATAAGATTCTTACTTTTACAGAATAATTTTGAATAAAAAACAGACTTTAGCTCAAACACATAGAGTAAATCGTATTTTGAAAAAACCGTGTACTTCCTGTTAATTCCTTGTCTTAGTAAACTGTAAAGACTTGACCTTAATCTAGACATATTAGCTCCAAAACTTTATTTAAAAGCCCATTCAAACTTTGTCTTATAATAATAATTAAAGTATCCATGTTTTTTAATGTTCTAATTGTTAAAAAAAAATAATATTTTAAGCGTGTTGGCGGGGAAAGTGTAGACACCGTCTAAAAATGTACATACAAAGGGGATAAAGTTTGATGTTTGCACCACAAGATTTTGTCATCAATAAAATTTAATTAAATTAAAAAAGATCTGGACATAAACTGCTCATTATTCCTTTCCTGACAAGGAAAAAACGCCTCATATTTTTTGTATTGAACCTTCACTTTTTGGAAGAATTTAAATAATTTTATAAAAACCCATCAGTGTTTGGTTTATAAAATAATCAATTAATATATTGTTTTGGGGAATTATGTTTATGGGAATATATATTAATTAATGTACTCTTAATTATGACTAAATATTACAAACACAACTGTAAATATGCTAACATAAAAAAGTGTTTTACTTTTTTTTTTTAAGAAAGAGGAGATACTGTACCTGAAAAGTTTTTAATTGTACAAAAACAATAAAAGCTGGTGAAGCAATTGAAGCATAATTTTTGAAATTTTACAAAAAAGTGGATTTTCTTTTTTAATTATTAAATTTGGAAATGGTTTATTTCAAGCAATCAGAACAAAACTAAACAAGACAATCGAAAGAAATACATATCTATACACAGATATCATACTTAGGATCATTAATTGTGGATTGATTGGGAAATGCATAAACATTTGAATACATCCACATGTAAATGATTCAATCATAAACAGACATATGAGCTCTAATAGTAGATGACACTTTGAAACCATTAAATAAAGCTTGGCAATGGGAGTTTAACTGAATTCATATAATTCCACCCCTTTATACTTTGCTTCACTTTTATTTACTTTTTTCTTGTACACAAATGATCCTAATCCGCTTTTTTTTTTGCTTTGGTTTTCTTGTTTTTGTCTTTCAACCTCCTGGCAAATTCAATCATCTGTAGTTACATTTACCTGCATTTGTACCAGATATCACATGTCATGTATTGTGCGAGGATTCTGGATGTGCAAAATTTGTGATTTTAAGTAAATAAATAAATAAATAGAGGCAACAAAGTAAAAAAAAAAAAAAAAAAAAAAATCCTCCACGTATTTACCAGAACGCAGAAAAATAGTTCCTAAGGACGAGCCATATCATATATTTGACTTCTCAGCATTCACTCATCACTCCCAGAACAACATATATCCATTTTATTAATTTGAAATATTGATTCTACTATTTATGTTATATTATTTTGGAAAAACCGGTCTCTCTCCCTCCTTTTATTTTGAAAATCCAATTTTAAAACTTTCCTGGATGTCATTTAAATGATAATTTTGTAAAGTTTTCAACAAATTTTTGTTTCTTATAAATATTGTAGGACTAAAGACAAGTGGAAGGAGAACCAGATAATTCTCTAATCGGTTAAAAATCGTTCTATAAATGTGTGTAATGAATATTTGTAGCCGTTGAAGAGCTGTGGAGAGCTAGCAAGAATACTAATTATTAATATTTAGCAGCTTTGGAAAGATATTTTTGATAGAAAAAATATGTAAGAAAAAAATATTCAGTTGTAAATAAAAGCAGAAAATTTGACAAAAGAGCTAAAACATTCGAAAAACTCGACAGCTCCTCCGGATAGTGAACGGTTCTATATATAAGCGTTAGCATTGGAGCTAACGCTGAGGCGTTCACGAACCCACGTTCGACAGCGTTTCACAGGTGGAAACGGTTTAGCCGCGCTGTTTGTGGTGGGAAAAAACAAACAAACAAGTAAACAAAAGTGCAAGCATTTACCGGGTAAGTCGTCCTCCGAGTCCCCTGCCATCACTGCGGGACTTTAATCCGCTTAGCTCGGTTGCCGTGGAGGAATTGAGTACTAGTTGTTTACGATGATCGCAACCCGGAAGTAAACAAAACTTCTCCTAGGCTACGAGGGGGACCACGTGACACTTAAAGGGCCAAACACGCACATTTTTTAAACTAATTTTTTAAAAATGCATTTAAAAACACGTTTTGTACATATTGTGATTTGTTTTGTGATTTTTTTGTTTTTACATTTAGGCCGATACTTGTCACGATAAAAGCTTTTAGCAGAATATTAGTATTTAATCTCATTTCAACTGGTTCAAAAACATTTAATTTAAATTAAACAATGTCATTTCGATAAACAATATTTGTACATTATTTTTTTTAAAAAGTGCTTTTTATGTTGTTTTACATTTGTAACTTCTAAAGTATTTCAAAATGAGCGATTTAATTAATAAAAAAATTCTAGTGCCTTCAGTTTGTTTTATACAGAGCTCATAAAGAGACATAGAACTAAAAGAATTGAAAAAAAAAAGAAATTTCTGGTTTCTATCATCAGTTATTAATTGAAGTTAAAAAAAAGGTTAATAATTGGTTTGCAACAGATAATAGCCTGAACTTGTTTATTTAACTTCAATTTTTTGACAAAGATTTTTTATTCTACTTTTTTTTCCTTTTTCTTTTTACTTCTATACCCCTTTAGAGGCTCTGTTTATTTGCTTCTTTGCTTTTAGTATAAGATTCCAAGAATGAAGAAACGGGATGGGATTGACGCGGACACGGAGGGAGCGCCACCCCACCAAGCTAAGCCAAGCCGGGAAGGAGCACCTGCGCGCGGAGCCATGGCCGGACCGGAGGAACCCCCCGCGGGCAGCAAGAGCACGGCGCCGCATTGGGAAAGAGAGTTGCGATCAAAATACATCCGTGAAAAGCTTCAAGGTTTCAGAAGGAGGGAAAACGCCGCCGAATGATCTTTCAGCTTCGAAAGATATATATCCTCTTAAACTTTATTGGAATACACACGACCGCTTTCCTGGAGCTTTCCACACTCTGACCTCCCACACGCTGCTATGGTGGATAGGAGATGGAGATGCCGTGCAGCACAGAGAGGGGTCCCCTGGTGCCTCAGGCCCCCACCCCTCCCAACTCTAAAGGTGAATTCACACCTAAGACTTGGAAGTCAAATGTCTTTTTCTGTTTATATGTGTTATTATTGTTTTTGGCAGACCAATTTTTGTTTGTTAGAGCATTTAAACGGCTATGAGCACGTACAATTTTACAGAAATGGAAGTTAAGCAAAAATATAAAATGATCACCCATAATGTAAATGGTTTGAATAACCCTATTAAAAGAAGTAAAGCGATTGCTAAAGTAAAACGAGAAAAACTGGATATCATCTTCTGGCAGGAAACACACCTGTCAGGGGCAGAACATGAAAAATTACGAAATAAGGGGTTTAAGAATCTTTATTACTCTTCATACTCAAAGGGAAATTCCAGAGGAGTCGCGATTTTGATTTCAAATAAAATAAATTTCCAATTTTCATCACAAATAAAAGACAAAGAAGGATGTTACGTACTGGTAAAAGGTTTCATAGATCATAAAGAAATTACACTGCTAAACGTATACCGACGCCTGGTAGAGAGAAACATTTTATTAGTAAAGTCTTCGATCTTATCGCAACAGAATCATCAGGTGTTCTCATTTGTGGGGGAGACTGGAATATACATTTGAACTCTTCTTTGGATAGTTCAAGTAAATTTAAAAGTCAGAAACAGTCAGAAGCAATACACGTTAGAAAATTACTTAAGGAAATGGGATTGATAGATGTATGGAGAGACCTTCATCCATCAGAGAAAAAATACACCTTTTTCTCCCATCCACATAAAATACTCCAGACTAGATTATTTTTTTATCTCATATGCAGAAAGACACAGAATTGAGACCTGTGATATAGGTGTGAGAGACATTTCTGACCATGCAGGAGTGTATCTAACATTTCATTTAGACTGTGAACGCAGAGAAACATTATGGAGGCTCAATACGGGCCTTTTGAATGATGAAAAATTTTCGGATTTCGTAGAAAAAGAATTTAAAGAATTTATTTGGTGCAATGAAAGCGATGATATTTCACCTAGTATATTGTGGGGACACAGCAAAGGCTGTTCTTAGAGGTAAATTAATAACTTGGACAGTACACAAGAAAAGGGAACGAGAACGCATTATTAAGGATCTGAATAATAACTTAAAAGTCTTGGAAGAAAGACATTTGGAGACCAATGACCCAAGTATACTATTAAAAATTAAAGAAATGCAACAAGAGTTGAATAAAACACAGGAATATCAAATTGAAAAGAGATTAAAATTTATTAAACAAACCTATTATGAAAACGGCTCAAAGTCTAAAAAATTTCTCGCCTGGAAGATACGAAAGCAGCAAATGGATACATTTATACAGAAAATAACAAACCCAATCGATAAAAAAACTTATCATAATCTGAAAGACATAAAGACATCCTTTGAAATATACTATTCTCAGCTCTACAAACAGTCACAAGTAATGGATGAATCAGCCGTGAAAGATTTTCTTTCCTCCTTAGACCTACCATCAATAGACACAGAACAAAATAAAACATTAACTCAGTGTATTACCGAGGAGGAAATTCACAACGCGATTTCAAAATTAAAAACAAATAAAATGGCAGGTGAGGATGGCTACCCAGCAGAGTGGTACAAAAGTTATCGAAACTTACTAATGCCACAACTTAAAAAATGTTTTAATTATGTCCTTTCTGCTGGGGACATACCCCCGTCATGGAGACGAGCCGTGATCTCAGTCATTCCCAAACAGGGCAAAGATAAAACAATATGCAGTTCCTATAGACCAATATCGGTTTTGAATATTGACTATAGATATTTGCAACTATAATGTCTAAAAGGCTTGAACATATTATCCCAGAATTAACCGATACGGACCAAACCGGATTCATTTACAATAGACAAACCTATGATAACATGAAACGTGCTCTCCATGTCATGGATAGGATGAAAAGTATAGAGTCAGTAGCAGTCAGTCTCGACGCAGAAAAGGCGTTTGACTCAGTTGGCTGGAATTACCTTTATCTAGTTTTAAAAAAATTTGGTTTTGACCAGCAAATTGTAAATTGTTTAAAGTCCTTGTATAAACTACCATCTGCCAGAATAAAAATTAACGGTGATTTATCAGATACAGTAATATTGGAAAGGGGTTGTCGTCAAGGCTGTCCTCTTAGCCCAACCCTTTTTACACTCTTTATTGACCACTGGCGCAGGCTATTAGAGAACACAAAAACTTTGGCATCACCATAGGGGATACAATGTTTAAAATAGGACTATACGCAGATGACATTCTTCTGACTCTGTCTAACCCTGATGTCAGTCTCCCCAACCTTCTAACATTACTCCGAGTATTCGGTATATATTCTGGATATAAATTGAATCTTCAAAAAACACAAATTATCTCCTTTAACTATCAACCATCAAAGGAAATCCAAGAAATGTCACAGTTTAACTGGAGAAATAGCACTATTAAATATTTAGGTATTCATATTCCAAAAGATCTTAAAAAATTATTTGAATTAAATTATAACACATTGACGTCACAGATTAAAGTCGACATACAACGCTGGTCCTTAGTGCCAACGAGTCTCTATAATCGGATAGATATAATAAAAATGAATCTGCTGCCAAGACTCCTATACGTGTTTCAGGCCTTGCCTTTACATATACCACAAAAGCAGTTTAACGATTGGAATAAAATGATATCAAAATTCATCTGGGGAAAACTAAAACCAAGAATAAGGTTTCAAACCTTACAAATTAGAAAAGAAGAAGGCGGATTAAACATACCGTGTCTTGAGAACTATCATAAAGCTGCACAGCTAAGATGGCTGATCGGCTGGTGCGACCCAAGCAACAAATCCAAATGGAAAGCAATGGACCAATCCTTCTTTAAAATACCTCTTCAATCACTATTGGGGGATCACTCCCTCATTAGAAAACATTTAAAAACAAAAAGTTTACCCACCTGGATTACGGTTCCATTAGAAACTTGGCTAAAAGTACTTAAAATAAAAACATCGAGAGGAGTATAAGAATCTTGAAATGGCCAACCTACGACTCAGAGTTTGCACCAGCAAACATAGGAGCCGGTTTTAAACAATGGATCAATAAGGGTATTACAAGTTACTGGAACATTTCTGAAAGAAATGAATTAAAGAGTTATCAACAGCTACAAAGATTATATGACTTGAGAAAACAAGATTTTTTTAGATATCTTCAGTTGAGGCAACATTTTAATAGACACATTAAACTTCCTACCGAGGAATTGGAAAAAAACGGCTTTCTCAGAATATTAATCGACTCAAGTAAAGGTAAAACCATTAAAAAAACAAATATCTAAACTGTACTCAAACTTACAATCAATTAGAAACATTTCTACTTTGTACATTAAGGTCAGATGGGAAAAAGAAGCGGAAGTGTTAATTTCGGATGAGGATTGGTTTAACATTTGTAAAAATGCAATGATTACCTCTTGTTCAATGTTTTGGAGAGAATTCATGTGGAAAAACAATGTACGTTTTTTTATTACATCTAACACACAGAATAAGTATGCTAAACCACAAGGTGTCTCTCAATGTTGGCGGGAATGTGGCACCACTGATGCCAGTCATTTTCATATCTTCTGGAGCTGTGAGAAGATCAAACCCTTTTGGTCGGAATAATCGAAAAAATAAGAATATCACTGGACTGGATTTACCAACAGACTTTACTGGAATATACCTGAGCAATCTGCCTCAAAATTTACACAAATCACAGAAATATCTTACACTAATAATGCTAGCGGGAGCAAAGAAAGCTATTACCCGCAAATGGAAATGCAAGGACCCGCCAACACAGCTGGAATGGACATCCATCATCAGAGACATTCAGGACATGGAGAGAATGACCTTCTCTTTAAGAACAGCAACAAAAAAATATACAAAACTTTGGAAACATTGGATCTTAAATATGGACCAAGGTAATTAGAAAAACTGTCATATCAAGGTCAACAGCTATCCAATAATTGTTAAGCTTAGTAAACAATTAATTTTTGTCTCTAGCCAACATGAAGAACCTCACATAAAAATATGTACCTTTTTTTTTTTTTTTTTTTTCTTCCCTAGATCTGTTTGCTCTAAATGTTTGTGTTTACTGTCTGCCTGTTTATTTGTCCTGATAAGAAAAAAAAAAACTTAATAAAAATTGAGTATAAAAAAAAAAAAGATTCCAAGAATGAGTAGTGTCAGTGACTTAAAAAGTTTCAGTTTGTTTTTTTTTTTTTTTTTTTTTTTCAGAAATTAAGAGAAAATTAGAAACTTTTGCTTGTCGGGCTGAAAAAAAACAAAACAAAACAAGCAACCTAGTGTGGCTGTACAGGAATGTATTCACATAGTAATTTTTAAGTGCTTACAGAAATAAAATAAAACAAATCCAAGATAAATCACAATTTGGATGGTAAACACACAACAAATCATAGTTAAAATTCATTACTTTGTGAAAAATAACAAATAAAATACATTTTTAAAGATATTGGTAAAGGAAAATACATCTAGCTTTAAACACTAAACATCCACTAAAAACACAAGGCTTTAACATAATTAGGATGCTCTACAGGTCAAGGTTGCACATTACATCTATCATATCTTTATCTCTTACAAACGATTAAGACTTCAAAAATGCTGATATCATTCTAGATTAGATTTACAATAGGGGGTTCAAGGGGGTTTATGAATCGTTTAACACACAGGGTGTATATTTGTATAAACTCCTTCTGTACTAGAGGCTAAACTTTGTTTATATGAATTACATTTATAACACAGTTACATTTTTATTTACCATAAAATTGACTGTCCAATAAACTGTGTCACAAATGTTTTAAATTGGTGACAAATTCAACCACAAACTGAACCAAATTTTAAGATTTCAATACAAACTCCACCCGAATCAAGCATATTAACCAATCATTAATGAGGTTAAAGACTGCATACTTTTAAAAGTTTGTATACAGGGAAATACAGAGTACTTTTACTTAAAAGAGAAGGTGCAGTAGATTCCCCAATGGTCGCTGGTGTATCGCCCACACCTGAGCTTCTCTAGCCCCACCAGAGTCATGCTGTGGGGCTCCACCAGGGGAACCCCGTCGCTGACGGCCCGGCGCAGGTACACTCGGTCGAAGCGGAGGCGATTCTTGAAGCGCATCTCCTTGTTGGTGTTGGCCCAGGTGTCCCAGGTGTAGCGACACTTTTCTGGCTCTCCCAGCTGCTCCCACAGGTCACAGATACCCTCAGGCATTCCCACTGTGGCGACCTATACAGCGAAGCGACCAATCATGAAGCCTCAAATGTCCTCAAGCTTTGTAGGAAACTTGTATTTGTACTTTTCATTTCGGCTAGTTCTACTTTCCTCTTTTTTGATAAAAATATATTTAATTCCATATACTGGAAGTCAATACAAAACAATAGTTTTTTGGAGACAGCCCCTACTGGCTATGAGAGGAAGTACATGTCTTAAAAAAAATATCTTTTTTTAATGAAAAACAAAATAAATCAAACTCTTTAGTTAAATAAGCACAATATTTGATTGATCCATCTGAAAAATCTGATGATGTAACTCTAATAATATTCTAGCTAGGATAGTCTAGGATTCAACATTTATCATTGGAGGAATATGAGAAGAGCAGAGGCCAATACCAAAGAAAGTCTCAAAAATACTCATTTCAAATTTTTTTTATTTATTTAAAGCTTCTTTAAGTATTTGCAATGCTTGAAGAAGCTTGTGTTGGCAATTTGTTCATCTTCATTAAAATTATACTAGTATTGATTCAAACATTGGCCAAAACTTTGTTTTAAGCTCCGCCCCTGATTCCAACGTAACATGATACTCCTACCACCGTGTTTCAATGTAAAAACCACATATAAGGTTAGAAAAAAAAGTCCTTTTTTAAAAGAAATTTGCTTTTCTTGATTATGATGGAAGCACATGATAAAAAGTTCATTAAATTACTCCCAGGTAAAAACATTTTCTTAGTTGTAATTTCTGTGTCTGTTTTTTTGTTTTTAACTGCTGTGTGGTTAAAGCTGCACAATTTATGAAAAGCACTTTGTAATAGCAAAGTTGGATTTATTTTGAATGATTTTATTCAATTGAACTTGATTTGATTTGTTCAATTTGCCTTGGTTTGGTCAGATTTGAATCAATTTGATTCGATTTTACTTGATTTGTTTTGACTTTATATGATTGATTTGATTTGATTTGATTTGATTTGGTTCAATTAGACTGGATTTGGTTTGAATCAATTGGACTTTAATAATTTGACTTGACCTGATTTGATTTGAATCTACTTGACTCAACTTGATTTGATTCGATACAATTCTAGCAGAACTTGATATAATATGATTTAATTTGAAGAGAGTAGTCATTTTACTCCAAAAAAAAGCAGTCCAACTTTGCAACAAAAACAAACTAGTTTACAATCTGGCATCAAAAACTTTTTTGACCACTATTGTGTTCAGACTAGATGTGATCTTCTTTCAAATAATTCCTTTGATTCTCTCTGGGATTATTCTAAAAGTCATCAGGTTAGTTATTAGTCGTTTTGGGAGGGTTAGGATTTAATACACTTATATAGAGCCAAGATCATAAGAAATCTCACAAACATCTTTTTATTTGACACAAGCGACCAATCAGAAGCATATTTATTCATCTTTTTACAATCCTGTAGCAGTTAGGGGTCGGAACCCGAAACCCCAAAAGAGCCGCTTGTATGGGGTCGAACGTCAAATTATCATGTCCCAGTAGCCAATGAGCTCAAAGCCCCGCCCCATGCAAAAACAGGATCAGATCCGTCAGTGAAAACTTGAGAACTGAATTGAAAGTAAAACTAAACAAAGAGGAGAGGCGGAAAAAAATAGTTGAAAATACAAATAAACTTGCTTTTTTTATTTGTTTATTTATTTGTATTTTATAACAGTTTTAGATTTGAAAATGTTCAAGTTTTAAATGTAGTTTTCATTTTTTTCCCAGCTGATGCTAGTTTGACCTCATACATTTGGGTTAGTTTCTTTCTGAAAAAACCCAATGAAATCCATCAAGTCCCACTTCATTGGTCGGAAAAATTACATTTTTAAAAATAGTTTTTGAAGTAATCAAATTTAGCTTTAAAATATTAACAATATTTGTATTATAACAGTATTTTATAATTTATGTCTTTAGTAAATTTCATAGATGTTTTTCTTTATGCCTTTTGTGGTGCCCCAACAAATGAATTTATCCACGTGATATGAATAAAGTTCAATTTAATTCAATTAACTTTTTAATAAATTAAAAAATGATTTTAATTTCTTTTACTTTAGACACCATCGCAAACCAGTTCCTTTCAAAATAAAATACATCCTATTATTATTATTTTTTAAGCTGCAGTATTATAAAATAACCAAAAAGGAATGGACAAAAAAGCCAAATATGGCTCAGAATCACTGTTTGCTGGAGTCTAAAACACCTGCTGCAACATTGGACTGGAGAAGACAACACGCTTGACTTTTGCTCCTGAAATTGCAAAGTAAGCTCAAACCTCATAGTCCCGCAGGTTTGTGTCTCCTCCAAACAGCACGGTGACATCATCGGGAGCCACGCTCATCCGTTTTATTACCGCTTTGAACTGCCTCATTCGCTCCTCTGAGTTTGCTTTACAGCTCTCAAAGTGGGAAGTCATCAAACAGACCTTCTGACCCCTGAACATCACCTGTATAAAACACACATGAAGTCACCACCCTCGTACAACCGTCACGCGCGAGAACCAGCGACAATTCTGCACGAACCCGAGCAATGAGCAGGTTCCTCATCATGTGAGAGCCCCTAAAAGGAAAGATCTTGCTGTAGGAGTGTGAGTCGAGTCTTCTTCAGGAGCATTGCGGTGAAGTAATTGCTCTCACCACCTGTCAGCACAAACACATTCAACACACTGCTGGTAACTTCTGGTTCTGATCGCTCGTACCCTCGATGAAGGTGTAGTCGGTGGCCAGACGCTTGTGCATGAACCGGACGTAGGGCTGGATCATCTCTTGAAGAAGCACCGCATCTGGAGAGTATCTAAGACACATGTGTCAAAGTCAAGGCCCGGGGGCCGGATCCGGCCCTCCAGATCCTCTTATTTTATTATGAGCCAATGTCATCTTGCGGTTTTTTCTAACTTGTGTAATTTTGACAAAATATATATATTTTTATTTTATATTTTTAAAATTATTTAAGGTTTAAATTGATTTATTCTAGAATAATTTTCGTTTATTCAATTCAAATTATGTTTAAAAGTTACGGTTTCAAAGTTTTAAAAAATTGGCATTCTGCTTTCTTTTTGGACTATTTTTAGCTAGTTTAGCTAATATTTCAGCTATATGCTAGCTGTTTTGGCAACTTTAGGCTCTTCTTTTTAAGTTTTTTTAGGCTGTTTTGAAGTTAGGCTAATATTTACCCGCTAGCTGTTTCGGCTAGTTCAGGCTTTTTTCAGTTTTTTAGGATGTTTTGAAGTTTAGCTATTTTTTCAGCTACATGCTAGCTGTTTTGGCTAACCTAAGTTTATTTATTTATTTTTTTAGCTAATTTGGCATTTAGCTAATATTTTAGCTGGCTTTCACCTTCAGCGTTTTTGACTATCTATTTCAGCATCTTCAGATATCAAAACTTGCATCTTCAGCAGTCAAATTCAGCTTACAGCATTCACACTAGCATGATTGCAGGTAATGCTACATATCTAGTTCATAATTATGTTAAAAAGTTACAGTTTTAACATTTTTAGGGTTCAATAAATGTTTATCCTGTTTGTCCAGCAACCTAAGCAGTGTTTTGGACTTTAGACCCTTGTGTGATTGAGTTTGACACGCCAGATAAGACATTTTTTTTTTTTTTATAAATAGCTTAAATTACTCCAGATAGGTAGGAGCAGGGGTCACCAACCTTTTTGAACCTGAGGGATACTTCATGGGTATTTGGTTATACAAAGGGCTACCATTTTTAAATAACAAATTTTGTTTAGTCATAATTAGTTAAACATTATTAATAATGAATAATGATACTCTTTTATGTAAAGACATTGATTTCTCACTATAATTATCAAAAATGACATCAAGCTAGGAAACAAATATCAATATTCAGCACTTTATTAATCTCAATAATTGTTACATTTTCAGATGTTCACTTAGATTTCATGGGAAGAATGTCCCATTTTCACCATGTTGTACCATGTTAATCAATTATGTAATCTTAAAGAAAAATCAACTTACATATTTTTAAACAAATCATGTCACATTTTGAACTAATGACCAAATCCGCATCATTTTTAACTAAATGAATGATCTTTGAACTGGAATAGGTCAGAGGTCACCTAAACTTATCTAAAGTTCACGAATCATCAAAATATTTGTAATACATTTTAATTTTTAAATCTAAGTAAATGCAAGTGTAATTAAAAAAATATCAACAGAATTTAATTTTAGATGTTGCTCACAAGTGTGTTAATTTTAGAAGAGACCTGAGGGCACCTTGTGGGGGCCTTGAGGGCTACCTGGTGCCCGCGGGCACCACGTTGGTGACCCCTGTGTAGGAGCATATACAGGAGGGATGAACTCACTCCAGGATGTAGGAGCAGAGGCCTCGGGCTCTTTCGGGCTGCTCCTCGTCATCCAGTCCATCAATGTTCCAGGTGAGGAGGGAGAGTTTGTCACCATCTTGAACGCCTGTTTTTTCTTCCCTGTGAACAGCAGCAGCTGCCTCAGCATTTTCAGCAAACATATACACACACACACACACACACACACACACACACAGAGCGCTGCCACAGTTACCTCTCAACCGGGACGTTCACCTGGCTGGTCTTTGCAGAGCCGCACAGTTCTTCCTCTCCCTCCATATCTTCATACTCTGACAGGCGGTTCGTTGACACTCCAAATACAAGTGCAGACACAATTCAGGGCGTGGGACATCAGTTTCTTTTTCCAGGAACCAACACGTCATTATTCCAGTGTGACTCGTGAGACTGTTTTGTATGATTTAAGATTTGATTGATGGATTTGATGGTGTGCTAAATTTAGCTTTCTGTTGGATATTTCAGACAATCTTTCAAGAAAAAAACTCACTCTTTTAACAGCCTTGTACTGTAAATATACTCTATATATTTTTTTTATACTTATATCGTATTTTATATTATGTCTTGTATTTTTTTATGCTACTTTCTTGCACTGGAACGGTTGCTGCAATTTCATTGTCCTTGTGATAATGACAATAAAGGTCTATCTAAATTTGTCTATCGGGAGGAAGCCCCCGCTAACCTCTGGCGTTTCTGTTAATGAGGAAAAAAGTGACCAAGAAACTCAATAGGAATTTAGTCTTTTTTATAAAAAGTTGGAAAACCTTGTAAAATGGACTCTACAAATCTAGTCCTCAAGGTGGGTCATGTTTGTGGCTTCAGACCAATGATTGTCGAGACAGAACATCTTAAATGGTCGTCTTTACCAAACCTTCGTATTGAGTGGTCAGTGTACGAGATCCTGTTCCTTCCAACAAAGTAATTTATGGTTTTGTTTTTCAGTAGAAAAGTACTGATTAGGTTGTGGAAGCTCCCCCAGACTGGTTTGAACTGGTCATCAATTTGTCAATAACGGTCTCTTCCGGTTTGGGCGAGCACATGAAGACAGCAATTTCTCAGTCCTCCGCAGTGACATCTTTTAAAATTTGGACTCTTCATTAAACCCCAAATCACTAAGTTGAGAAGAGCTAATGTCTAAACCCTAATCATTTTTGACGAATTCCAAAGTAGAAAAAAGAGCTGATGATGACAGATTTAGACAACGACGCAGCAAGATGGCAAAATGCTAGCTAGCATAGCGAAAATGTTGGTTGAGCATAGAGCTAGCTTCGGGGCGGATTTTCAAACCTCCTTCGCCACCCTGGAAGGCTTGACACAATTCAGACCACGATTACAGAACACGGCCAACGAATGGGCTCATTGGAAACTCACGCCAAACTACAACCCCAACGAATTCAAGCTCTGAAGGAAACGAGTGAAACATTAGCCGCTAACAATGCCAAGCTGACGGCTAAAACGAACGATCTGGAAAGTCGCAGTTAGAGAAATTATCTGTTAATAAAAGGTATAAATGTGTAACATAACAGTCTGTTGCAGGGCCACACACACTTAAATATAATTTGGAGTCTCCAAACAATCAATGGAGCATGATGTTGGACATGTGGGAGGAATCCCGTACATGCACGGGGAGAGTATTGAAACAGAGCCTGTGCAGCTGCCATTGGGAATATTTTTTTCAGGAATATTCAATGATATGTATTATATAAAGAAATATAATTAACATAATTATAGAGTGAATTTGAGATGACTGGACAGCTACAGCTGGAATTATATTACACTAATAATAAAGTGTGTGGATTGAATATATTTTATTTATGTTTTTGTGGCAATTAAGCAATTCATGTATATAACATAGCTTTGAAATGTTCTCTACAATTTATTTTTTCTATTTTTATATATATCAAAATTAAATTTTCACTTTTGACAGTAACACGTTCAAGTTCCTTTCAAAATAAAAACATCCTGTGTTTAATCAGATCCTCCAGCAGCAGCAGATTTACTTTTATTAAAATGCAAGAATCGTGAGATTTTCTATTATAATGACTTTGTGTTCCCTCATCATTTTTCTTCTTTTAATAGAGAATAAAAACACGACATCATTAGTGTAGCATCCAAATTATTTTTAAAATCTATACATGTAAATGCAATATGATCATAAATCACTTTGACAGTAGATTCAACCTTTTGCTATCAGTTTAATCAGTTAGGCCTATCTGATATGTCAAAAATCTAAACATCAATTCATTTTTTTTAATTTTTAAGTTTTCTTCAAAGCCACAGAGCCACAAGAGCCTTAGTTTGCAAACCTCTGGGCTAGATCCAAAGGATATGATGTGGCGACCTGTTCAGGGGGAAGCCAAAAGACCAAAAGATTTTTGATTCCACAATAATTGGTAGAAGTCACACCATTTTATTTTACATTTAACCATCAAAGCGATATGTGTCAGTAACTCTGTAACAAGAACTGTAACTTCTTACATATTTTGCTTGTGTTTTCTTTCTATATTTGCCTTTATATCAAAATTTTCATTTAAAATGTCCATTATTGTTTTTAATTTTGTTTGATTGCTGAACTGAAAAATATTCCAAATGTTTATCTTTAAGTGATTAGTGAGCTTTATTCAAATATAAAAGAGCATTTATATTATATTAGCATTTAATATAGAAGAAAAATCGTTGTTTGTATTGTTTTTGTCAGACGGAACCTTATTTCAGCGTCCATGTTGCACGTCGGCGTCGGACCAAATTCCAAGTGTCAACAACCGGCTACGGCCGAACTGTTTTAGACGCGTTTTGCGTTTTATTTAAAAAATGTCCGCACTTTTTCTTTGATTTTACCCATTTATTCCTCCGTATGACACTTTTATCGCATTTTTACGTAAGACAGAAACGTACGTTTTTATGCTAAATGACGCCGGACAAGTGGCTACTTTAAGCTAATGCTACATTTGTTTTAAACTCAGGTGAGAAAAGGGAGCATTGTGGCTTAATTATGTTCAAACAATGAGTGAAATTGCGCCCGAATTAAATTATATTTCTTATTTATATTATTTCCTGTAAAGAATTCGGATTTATAATTTATTTTATTTAAAAAATGTCAGAAATCTAAAAGTTGCAGATTTTACATGTAAGTTTGGTGAGTGTCAATGTCTACAGCCAGATCTCCCTTTAAAAAAGCTTGAGACCGTAAACTTTTTTGTAGTCCTAAAGTAACTGGTTTTGTTTGTTTATGACCTCCGAGTTGGCGTGACTCAGCTTTCTTTATAGACTCCCTAACAATTTTTTTTAATTTCCCAGAAAACAGGAGCTGCCGCCGCGGTCTGCAGGCTGGTCATTATGCGGCGTCTATAAAAGGCGGCGGATCCAGAACTGAGCGCAAACTTTGGATTCCTTTCTGGTGAGTGATTAAAGAAAAATGACACGGCGGGTTCGGGTTTATGCTGACTGGAATCAACTCACCAAAACAACAACAAAATTCATACTTTCTCCACGTTATTGCAGCTCACAGCCCTAGACCTTTATTCTGATAAGTTATCTTTAAAAGGCTTTTATTTTGGAGGCTCCTATGAACACTTTACAGGCAATGTTAAAAGTATCTGCCTCTTTTCATGATAGTGACTGACCTATTCATTTGTGACAGTGAAAAAAACATTCATCGTCCTGCTTAAAAACATGTAATTTTTAAAATAATTCTCCACTGTTAGCATTAAGAAATGGTTAAAACTATAAGAAAAACATTTATTTTGCATTTAATGAAACAACATTTCAATGTCAACGGTCTCTTTTACTAATAGTGGAAATAAAATGTGTAAATAAAAAAAAAAAAAAATAAAAGCCTCATAACCCAAATATCCAATAAATAGCTAAAAATAATTTATGAAAACTAAGGAAATGCGCTATCACTTTACCTGAAATGCAAAATAAAGAAAATGTTAGAAAAAAGCTGTAGCCTAATGCCCAAACTTAACAAAAACAAACAAATATATAAAAAAACACACATCAGAGTGTCATAAAATACAATTATTTTGTGTTGCACTGGATTATAATTATGCACAACAGTCGAGGGGACCTGGCTGCAGACAAGATGGCGCCTGACATCCTTGACTGGAAGCAGAATTGTACAACTTACCCAAAAGAGTTCAGAATTGTAGAATTTTAGAAAAACTTAAAGGAGGAAAAAAAAAACCTGTAAAAAACAATATATTGCTATAGATAAATAGTGCTGCAAAGCAGCAGAGAACGGAGGCCGCTTCTATTGTTAATCTATGGCAGGGATCTACAACCTTTCACAGTAAAATAACCATTTGGGCTTGATTTCTACTGATCCAAACCTAGTAGAATCTGCAAAGTCTTATTTTAACGCAGCTGTGCATTCATTAAAATGTATTTTTTAAATAATAAATATGAATTATGCTTCTTTTGGGGCATGAATAAAAACAAAAATATGAGAAAAAACTAGCATTTTTTTCAAAATGTGAAATTATTATGTTTTAAGAGAAGTTATGATTTCCTTTCAAAATAAAAGACGTTCTGAACAGCTTAATGGTCTATTTGTTGCCCGAGCCGCAATCGATCCGCATCAGTTCTGGCAGGAAGTTACGCCAAGACAAACGACAAAATCTGTTCAATTTAAAAAAAATAACCAATTTTTCACAATAAAATTATTTTTGTATCTAAACAGACTTGAGGGATGAAAATAAATACAAAAACGCAACATGCAAAAACACAGAAACAAACCAGATGTGTTTGTTTTCCTTTCAATGAAAAATGTTCGCAAACACACGTAGAGCAAATTTCGGACTTCTGTGCGCATTTGCAAAGACTTACCAATGAAAGCGGTTGCTTAAATGCGTGTCGACCAATCCGGTGTGTGTGAACCATCAGACACACACACACACAGATCAACGTAGTGGGAAAAGCAGAGGTGTGTGTGGTTCTGTTGACCGTTGCTGAAAAACACACGTCTGGTGTGAACTGTTGGGAAAGCGGCGACCGCTTTGCAGCGATTCCACAGCTAGCGTGAACTGGACGGTACTGTCTCCAGTTTTTAAATAAAGTTTTTTCTAACAAAACGAGAGTACCGCCTTGAGGTTCAGGACATTGATGTCTGTGTAGGTTCTCTTGAAATCTTTTGGAAATGAGATGTGACTACACTACCCAAAATCCCTAGAGGGGCCAAGACTCAGGCAATCCGTAGGAGGGATTGATGGAAGTTTTTCTAGTAAACTGTGTCTTTTCTCACCAATAATCCTCTTTTTTAAGAGTGTAACATGACAGATGAGTCAAACTTTATTGACAGTATCTCTCAATGCATAAAATACAAAACAACACTTTTCTTTGTCGACATTACCCACAATGCTTTAGCAATCCATCAAGAAGTCCGGCTTTGTAGTTAACCAAAGTAAAACAATTTGACTCATTTTTTGAATGCTGTGTGCCACAGAAAGCAAAAAAATAGCTCAAAGACGTTCATGGATCTATTCGTCTGCTCCTGATTCGCAACAATTTTATTAAAGAAATACTCTGAAATGTAATTTTGATCTTAATTTATGTCCTTCTTTGACAGCAAAATGTAGAAGAACGTGGTAAAAACAACATTTTCAACAGAGTGGGTCTTTTTAAGTAGAAATCCAACAAAAGTACTTTGTAGGAATTGAATTTTGTGATGCAAACATGTAATGATTCTGTCACATCCCATGTTTCCCAGCATCCGTCCTCTGAAGCCCCGCCCCCTCTGCAGTGATGGACTCCTCCGAGGACGTCCTCCTCCATCGGCCCTGGATCCCCGTCCGTATCGGCGGGTGCCAGCTTCTGGCCAAAAGCTGGTTCGGCGAGGCGTCCTACCGCGTCCTGCTGACGGACACGCGCTGCGCGTGGGAGGAGACGATGGACGCGGCGGCCGTCCAGAGCCGAGCGCAGCAGCTAAACCGGCGTCTGCGAGCGTCGGTCGCGGCCTTCTTCTCCCACCTGTGCGAGGTGGCGCAGCCCTGCCTGTCGGGGGGCGACGGCGAAGCTGAGGGAGGGGCGAAGGTCTCGGTGACCCGACTGGAGGCGGACGGCCTCGTCGTGAGGCTGAAGAGCGAACTGGCGGGGCTTCCCTTCCACTGGGAGTTCCACTGCAGTCCAGCTCCCGTCTCTTTGGTGGGAGCAGAGTTCTACTTTATGACCGAAGCTTCTGTGAGCCTTTCATAAACATCCATCTTTGATGTGTCTCAGGTGTGTGCGCAGCTGGTGCGCCCCCTGCTGGCCATGAGCCGCCTCTTGCAGCGGCAGGCGGAGCAGCTGGGAGGTCTGCTGGTGAGGAAGGACGCAGAGATCCAGGACTATAAGGAGAACGGCGCCACACTCAGCAGAGGTATGACAACATCTCTGAGCTGTACTTAATCACACACCAAGATTATTTGACATGCAATCTGAATTTGTTGTCCAAAATCTATATTGAAAACAAGTAAAGAAAATTATATGTGGTAGTCCTAAACAAGTATAAAGTATATATACATATATTAATAAGTGATATTAAAAAAAAACATATTGAAAACAAGTTTGAAAAAAAGTGGTGATAATAAAAAAAACTCTATTAAAAGCAAGTTATCTCCTCCGTGCTGTTTTTCATGCAGCTTTGCAGCGTTACATAAATCTTCATCATGATTAGATCCTTGAAAGTTTGAACAGTGAGAATAAAAATGAGAGAAAAGTGGATAAATATTCATGTGCGTCTACAAAAATGTGAATGTGAAGTGAGGAGTCATCTCTGTCAAACCATAGGAAACATGTCCCTGTAACCAATAACCTCAAAGCTCCGCCCCCATGTATATTGTGGATCAGCTTTGCTGTGAAAACTCAAAAATCTGAATTAAAACTGAGAACTTTTTCTTAAGTTTCAGATATATATTTTTTTTCATATTTTCCACATTTTTTTTCAAATGTTCAAAAAATTTTTTTTTTCAAATGTTCAATTTTATTTTTAAAAATTTCAGTAATCCCTTTAAGTTTTCAATACGTATTTTTCGAGTTCAAAATTGGTTTCAAATTTTCAATTTTTTTTTTGTTTATTAAGGGAATGTCTGGACTGTGACCGATCCCAAGCTCTGTAGAAGCGTACGTGCGCTGGCCGGTTCCTTTTTTTTTCTTCTCAGTTCTGTTTTATTTAACCAAGAGAAAATGTCAGAGCCAACAAAACCTCAGTAACTGAGTAACAAGGGTTTCTGTAGTCCAGTAACTGTAGTTTATTACTGAAATTTGAACTGTAATTCAATATGTTCCTTCGTTGCTGACAAAAGTAATTAAATTACAGTAATTCGTTACTTTGTAATCTGTTACCCCCCAACACTGGTTATAGTAAAATTAACTTTGACTGATTGGTTGTGTTGTACTCTCTGCAAAGGATTAATCATAAAAAATAATCGATGATTAGACGACTCTAAAAATAAACTTTTGTGGCTGCACTACTTTGAAGCAATTTCTTTTAAAAATTTTGATTAAAATGATTTTTTTGTTTGTTTTTAATGTCAGAAATTCTAATTTTACTGATAAATATTGCTTCCATTGTTATTTAAAAGCTGTAAACATTTTATTTTATATATTCTATAACCAAATTTAGTTAATTAATTATGATAAATTGAAAAACTGAATTAAATAGTAAACTGTTAAAAATATTTAAATTATTTTCTATTTAAATGATCGTCTTTCCTTACTAAATCTGAAGTTTTTTTTGTTTTTTTTAAACATTAACAGTTGGTCCTCCAGACGCCTTTGTTTTTTCTGTTAAGCTTTAGCTGTCAATGATTGGTTAACCCTTCATGCGTTGGTGTTTAAACACAGAGCGCCTGCAGACAGACGTTTTCCAGGAGGAAACCTACAGACAGAACTACCTGGCAAAGGTGAGGACGCACTTTTTTTTCTCATGTTTTTCTCTTTCAAAATTCTCCGACAAACACTTTTTTTTCCTGATGAATGTGCTAGTTGAAGAAATGTCCACATTTTTTAAATATATCCCTTAACTCTTGAGCAAAACAGTTTAAATTGGAGTCTTTGGGACAGAATGAGTTTCAGCATTCCCATATTTGTGGTTATTTTAGGAGGGGATTTCAGATCAGCAGATTGAATTCTTCTTTGAAGTGTTTATCAGTTTACTTTATTTGCCATTATTACCAGCATGTTTTTCTTCCAATATTTACAAAAAAAGAAAACAGTTGGAAATCTGTTTAAATGCATCATTAGTTAAAAAACGGAAGATATTTATTTGAAATATCAAACAAATGTTAAAGTTTTACATTTACATTTTTAAATGCATTTTTAAGTTTCCTGATGTTCTATGAGTATAATAAAACTTACTAAAAAATAACATGCATCTAAATGGAAAATTTTTTTTAACACAAAAATGGGTAATTTAAGCTAAGACACTGGAGGATGATGGGAAAACTTTTTTTCACGCATCAGATTTACCCCCTGGTAATGATTTAAAGCAAACAGGGAACATAGTTTTTGCAAAGTGGCAGTAGCCCATTAGAAATTTGCCTCTTAGTGTGGGCGGGACCGCTAACAGGGAGCAACCCCGCCCCCTTTCCCCTCCCCCCTGCAAAGCGGAGTGTAGCTGGAAGCTTGTGGCTTGCCCACTGCAATCTTTATCCATTTTATTTATTTTTTTTAAAAAAGAAATACAAATTTTGAGCTTAATTTTCTTCATGTCCTCTATCACGTGAAAAATGCCACAAGAACATGTTAAAAATGTAAAAACTTGATTCTTAAAGAAATTTCTCTTAATTTTTAGTTACATTTTAAATAGTTATATATATATAATATTATTTATATATATATATATATATATATATATATATATATATATATATATATATAGGCATTTCTACAAGTTTCCAAACATAATATGAATATTTTTTATAAAAATGTTCTAAATTTAACGTACCTAAATCTTTAAAAAATTGAAATAAAAATATTGATGATAACTTTATATGTAAATTTTAAGTTGTTAAATATATATATTTTTTTCTGCCAAAGATTTGTTTTTGTATATTGTTTTTCAGTTAACATATTGTAGCATTTTTGTCACCAATTCTGATGTAACCCGAAATAAATGTTAAGATCTAGACTTTGGTAAAGTTATTTTTTTTGTTTTGTTTTGCTAAAAAAGAACAAAAGGAAAGAATCGCATCAATCTGTCCTGGAAAAGTGACTTTAAAGTCACAGTGGAGCCTCTGTTTTCTGCTTTTTCTGGTGATCACGTCGTTGGATGAGGAGGGAGGGAGGGACGGAGGGGCGGACAGTCAGAAACCACAGAAGAAGAGAAATACCGCGGCGAGGTGGGGGGGGATCAAAGTCCCCTCATTCGTGGCAAATTCCACCGAGTGGCGTCGAGGCCTCCTTCAGACTCCAGTCCAAACTCAAATGAAACTTTGTGGGGATATGTCACCAGACGGCATCAAACGGAGTCTCTCACACACTGCAGGCAGCTGTGTGTCAGTGTGAATCACAGAGGCGTTTAGCATGCATATGTGGTATTTGTCCAGTATTTAAAGTTGCATACCTGTGAGTGGGTTCATCCACCATCCATCCAACGACTGTTTTGGTTGCTGTCCATGTTCGTTTCCATGGCAACGTCTTCAGAATCATCCCAAAGTTCCCACAGACGCACATATTTTCACATTTTGCGTTGTGAATTATAAACGTAGAAAAGTTTCTATTTTACTATAAAGTAAAAACCACAAATCTGTGTGGGTTTCAGGCCCCCCTCCCCGGCCTTGAACTCCATTGACATTTATAGACCATAGATATTTACGACTCATCTGAGAAGGGCAAACAAAACTCTTCTCCTGAAAATTTTCCGCTTAATCTCCTCTGACCATCTCCACAAGTGTAGTTTGGAGTTTGCCGTCTGTGGCCTCACCCCGGCCACACCAAAAACAAGTGCAGGGCAGAGGGATGGCGAACGGAGGAGGAGGAGGAGGGGGGGTGATGATGACAGGAGGGGCAGCTTTTCCACGCAGAGCCCCTCCCCGTCAGCACAAACACCCCGCCCAACTCGGGTCAACATTGACATTTGTTGAATAGGTCTTCACTTCCCACCAGTGCGCACACACAGACACCAAGTTGGGTTAAACTTGGGCACAGGCTGAGGCTGAAGGGCAGAAAAAAGAGAAACCCTCTGAGGATCACATCAGCTTCCTTTTGGGTCTAAATTTAGAGTGTGTGTGTTTAAGAGTGCGTGCGTGTGTACGTTCCTGTCTATATATCTTTGTGAGGACCAGAGTGTTTAATGCGTTAAGCGAGGACGGGTCACAACAAGATTTATGTTCAGGTTGGTTTAATGGTTTTTGCTAAAGGACAGTTTTATCAGAAAGTATGAATTAAGATACACAAACACACTTGTTGTTTTGGCCAACTTTATGACAGCTACTTGGAGGTTTAGACCAGTTTTTTTTTGTTAGTTCAAATGTGGTTTTCAGGAAATTTATTACACCAACAAAGACCTAGATGAGTAACTTAGCCCATTAAATTGATGTTCTTTGAATCACCGTAACTTTTCAACCATTTACTCAATTAACCTCCTTATCCCATCTGGTTTTGATCCGGCGAAAAGCTACTTTGCAATAATATGCAACACTTTACGGTTTTAAAGTAAACTGTTTTTCTCAGCTTCAAAATCTATTGTGTAAATGTGTAAACCTTTTTTTTATGCTTTTTTGGATTGGTGCGCAAATTTTTTGCTGAAGTCTGCATCTATGATGGCCGCCGGCTATGGCTAGCAGGAAAGACGAAGAAGCAGAAGTTACAACCAAAATTGTAAAATATTCAATTCAATGTTATTTATATAGCCCGGTATTACAAAAACAATGGTGTCCTTGGGCTTCATGCCAGTGATTTTATAGAATCAGAAGGCCTGTCATAAAATATAAACAATAGCTTATTGCTATCTAAACAGACTAAATAAAACTGGTTATTCCTGCCCTTAGACCCTCCTCCCAGTAAGGAAAAACTCCTAATTAAAACCCTGATTCAGGAAAAATAGAAGAAACCTTAGGGATACCCTCGTGCCCGCAAAATACTACTCCAAGTTAGTCAAACCAGAACAGACCATCAAGTTCAACCAACCTTTTCAAATGTTTCTTTTTGGTATTCACACTGCATTTGTGAGAGTGGACTACACTACCTCATCTTCTCAGTGTGTCAGTTACAACAGCTATTTATTTTAAAGAGTTGTTACCTGTTCTGACAAATGTATTGACTGAGTCATAGCTGTTTATTTCTCAGTAGAAGTCTATGGGATTTTGGCTGTCTGGGACCAGCGAGTACTTCCTGTCTTGAACGCGTGGGGGGAGGGTCCAGTTCTAATAGACAGTCAATGATATACATGCCTTGTTTCCTTTTGAAGCAATTTACAACTGTATAGATCAAGGTTCTCAAACGTGGTTTACCATGGGGCCACTGAAGGCTGAGGCTGGACTGTATGGGGTTCCATTTGTGCCAAAAGTATGTTTTTGCGTCCACTGTTTATATTTTTGGTCCATTGTCTAGTCTACTGAACAAGTTTATTGAACATTTGTCTATGTCTATGGATTACTAAGCAACATCTTCTGCGTGTCCTTTGAAACAACAGGACCTATCAACGCTAGCAACTCTTGCTAAGAACTTTTCTGATGACAACAATAGCAAATGAAAAGTTTGTGACATAAAACAAGCTGAAACATCACAAAGTAATTATCAAAGAAACGTGGAAATGCAGAAGATATTGCTTAGTAGACGTTGAACTTTCATATTAAGGCGGGGGCCACAAAGTATCAACTTGGGGCCGTGAATGGCCCGCCAGTTTGAGATCCCAACTTTGCTCTCACAGAGTGATCTGGTTGGATTGTAGGAGTACACCATGTTTTCTGTACTATATGGTGCACCTCTGCTCAGTTAAAAAAAAAAAAAGAAATATAAGCTGTAGATATCTATGTTGAAAAATTAGATATTTACTGCATGTACAGAACGCTTTTGTGATGTAAATGTACCTGCCGCCTCCAGCGTCTCACCATGGATTCATTGACGCTAAGCTTGCCAGCAGCAGCGTGATTTTTTTCCTAGATATCAAAGCTCGATGGCCTTCAACTTAAAACTTGCATCATACGCACTTCTTGATGAACGGACGAGGATATGAAAATAATTACCAGTTGGTAATTTGTCTAGCATGTTTTATCTGCTAAAGAAAAAGGAGCTATTCTTATTTGCATTGATTTTTCGTCTATCTTATTTTTTATTCTGATTCCGATTAGAGCGCCCCTAGCGGTGGAAATAAAATCCACACAAATGGTTCAAAACCTTGAAAATAAGTAGCGACTTGTTGTCCAGAAAATACGGTAAATCGATTATTTAGTTTAGTCAAGTAATCGTTAAATAGTTCACAAACTGTTTTTTATAGACATGTAAAATTTGGCTTTAGCGCCACCTGCTGACACGGCGCAGAACCTTTCATTTACCTCAGACTGAATGGCAGTTGCATGGCGCCAATGCAAAGAACCGTTGGAGACATCCCAACAACCTTCACAGCTTTGTTCCCGCCAAAGTTCCTCAGCTGCTGTGCGCTATGGATGATTCATTCTCTACAGATGTTAGTGGCTGGAGCTCACGGACCTGTCGGAGCAGACAGTGACGCACGCTTCTGGTTTTTCGGAGCTTGGGGTTCCTGCGTGTGTCACAGAGGCCGCCTTTTTGAAATCTCGCATTTCTGCGCTCAAGAGCGTCTGCCTTGCTTGTGTGTCGCGGTGACACACGCCTCCCCTTTTGCGGCGCGGGGCTCGCGGCAGCATCGCAGCTGTCAGATCTGAACTGAACTGTCATCTCGTTGGACCGCCGCCTGCTTCCTGTTCCTGCTTCACAGCTCCGCAGCAGTCACGCTGCAGCATAATAGCATCTGACAATTAGTGGCCACTTCTGACCAAAACCACTCACAGAATCACATAATTGAGCTGAAATGCCACAGCTTCCAAACATGGCATTCGTTACTCCAAATTGCTTGGTTTCCTGCTTCAGCTCCACTTTTTTTCTTTTACGTGTAGAGATGTGAAGTTCTCCCATCTCCAGTTTAAGCACTGTAATGATATGTGCGCAAATGGTTGGAAAAATTAAATACCATGTTGCTCTCTGCGCATCAAGAGTCACATCCTAATATCTGTGTGCTTCAACCAGAAGATCTAAGTAAAGAGCAAGCCAGCCAGCGTCTGAACAGTTTGACCACAGAGGCTGCTGGTTTCCTGGACGCTCTCTGAAACTGTTCTCAGTGGTTAAGTGTACCAAGACAAAACACAGATGCTGATTGTTTCATTGATGAACAGGAGCTTTTTTAACCTCTACATGGACTTGCTAAAATCATATTTTTGTGTTTTTGTAAATTAATTTTTAAATTTCTACCATAAATCACTTTAAGATAGGGCTGCCACGATTAATCGACGTCTAATCGTCTATAGAAATAGTCGTCGATTAATTTAATAGTTGATTAGTTGTTATTTCAATTTATATGGAGTCAGAGTGTAGTATAGTTGAAAGTTATGATAGGATTATGCCAGCTTTTTGGTATATTTCAGCATTTATTGATGTTTTTTTTTAGGATATTTTGGAGTTTAGCTAATTTTTCAGCTGCGTGCTAGCTTTTTGGCTAACTTAGGCTTTTGTTTTGGTTTGTTTTTTAGGCTATTTTGGCATTTTGCTAATATTTTAAAGCTGTTAGCTTCAGCTTTTTCAGCTATCAATTTTAGCATCTTCAGCTGCCAAATTTTGCTTACAGCATTCACACTAGCATTATTGCAGGTAATGCTATATATCTAGTTTTTAATTAGTTTAAAGCTAATAATGGTTAAGATGTGTGATTTACGCCCAGATTAGTCGGTTAATCAAAAAAATAATCTGTGATTAAGCAACGATTAAAATAATCGTTTGTGGCTACTTTAAGATAAATAAAAGAAAAAGTAGCGGCAGAATTAATTGGGAGAGCAACAACAATAATGTTTCTAAATGTTTCTACCTCAACGGGACAAAGAAAACTTACCTCAAAACAAGACCCAACACCCGAGAAAATGTTGGGGCTTTCTTTGTTTTATTGCCGCAAAGAAAGCTAAGTTTGATTCAAAGCCTTTGTCAGACGCACCTGTGGCGGGGGTTGTCTGGGCTCTGTAGGTCGTAGAGACGACCATCTGGATCTTAAGAGGCAGCGCAGGGGTGTCTTGCAATTCCCTTGAGGTTTGTATGGTCGCTTCAACGAAAAATGGATTTTGAGCTTATGTTGTCTACGACTGATTAAAAAGTCTTTCAGTATTTAATTTTGTACGGATGTTACTGTTTTGGATTGGTGGTGAAATGTCTTCAGTTTGGCTTGAGTCTGGGTGTGGCTAGCAGAAAATACGAGAAGTAGAAGCTTTGTCAATGAAATCTTTAATTATTAATCTGGTCTGGGAAGATGCCACAACGCCACAGAGCCATAGAGCACTTCACAACTCTATTAACTTAAAGCGTAAATATTTCAAAAAATAATTCCTGATTGTTCCCCGGCAAAAAACCTCAGAGATGGACACATCTGATGATATCAAAAAGATGCTTGATCTCCTGCCAAAGTTAGTTAGAGACATTGATTTAAGGAAGTTTATTACATTTTCAACATATACAGTAGAATATGACATAATAACTTGTTTTTTACTTTCACTGATTAAGGTGTTGCATATGGTTCCTTTAACCCTGGAGCTCTGCTGACGTTCTTTGATTTACTGTAACTCTTTGACCATATACGCAATTAGCCTAATTCAAATGGATTGTGCCTAAAAGGTAAGCAGCCTTGTGCTGATATGCAACACTTTAGAATCTGTTGGAATTGCGTCAACGGTCAAAGAGTTACAGTAGGTTCAAAAGTGAGTGGGATCTTTAGTCGCTGGCGACAGCTCCGGTCTTGTAATCAGCTTGTTCTTGAAAACTTTGTCTTGGCAACACTGAGGTTGTCTATGACAGGGAGAAATTCTCAATTCACTGACTTCTCTTTTTGTGAGGAAATTCATATACAAAATACAACAAGTTAGGCTGGTGAGGAGTTTCTCAAATGTATCACTATTAGATTTAGATTTGCTGGAAAATGTACATTTGATTGAATTAAGATGAGGTTGTAAGAGGAGAAAGTGTCTTTTCTTTCTCAGTCAGTGAATCATTGACTGCTGTGCTAATAATCGGCAGTGAGCTGCTCCTTATCTCACATACCTGAGGAATTCATGGCTAAGGCGCTAGGTGGGCGAGGCTGCGGTAGAGCGGATTTTGAAGATGGCGTGAATAAACTGTCTGGTTTGTTGCTCATCCTTTGGTACAATTTTTATGTATGAATTGACGGTATTCAGTTGCTAACTACAGAAACCAGAATTGGTGTTCAAATTTGCAGAATGATGAAGACAATACCATCTACCATAAGATAATATTCATTTATTATTAATGTCTATAAGAAATTTGATTTATAAATAAAATTAATTAAATATTGGTCATGAACTCTAATTATAAAGCCTTTAAAAAGCTAACCGTAGTTCAATGTGAGCTCAATAATTTCATATCAACAACACTATGATGCCATTAAAACCCCTCCGCTCTCTTTGGGGTCCAGATGACTCCAACCACATATTGATTTGTGATTCCTTCCTTGGAATAATACAGACTAGATGTAATCTTCAAGACTCGGTCCGATCCGACGTCTGAATACACCCTAAAAGCGCAAATTCCCTTCCGTTGTTGAACGTCTCCCTCTTGGTCTTCAAATAAACGAGTAAAGCAGGAGGCTTTTCAACCCCCGCCCTTCTCATACCAACTGTGACAGCAATGTTAAGCCCAAAATCCAGCTCGTGCTTTTCTGCAGGAGTGAACCCCTGTCCCCAAATTTAGTCGTTTGAAAGGTTGTGTCCGAAAGGCACTGAAATGTCGGGCACGGGGAAAGCGTTTTATTCCAAAAACACGTCAATTTGCAGCTTGTTGGTTGAACTCTTGAGGATGCTGCAGGTTATTTCATTTTATTTCAATAGATTCTCTTCTTGCATGCCGCTCACAAAGGGCAAAACATCCTACTGTAACTCCTGCCTCCACTGTGCCGTGTTTGAGCTGCACAGTTTCCACAGGGTTGTCCCGGCCCTGCTCTGTAATTAGGCTTTCTGTGGCCTGGATACTCCTACCGGCTACTCCCCCTGTTCAGCTGCTGGCCCAGGCTGGACCGGCCGAGCGCTGCATCCCGTAAAGACATCAGGAGACGCTGGGTGACATGAGGGCAGCAGCATGCACTCGCTGATACTCCTCGCGACAGAGCTTCCAAACGGTTTCCATGGCTACTGCGTCTACCATCCCTAGCCACCTAAGGCGCATCTGCGTCAACATTTAGCTCATAAGTGGTCCGTGTCACCACCCCGAAGGGGAGACATGACGACACCGAGCGCTCATTTGGAGCAGGTGAAAGGTAAACGAAGCAATGAAGCCGACGCCAGAGCAGAGAGCATTCTGGGATTAATTTAAAGCCCTAATATACAGACACATCGCCCCGGTTTACGACATACCCCGCCTTTGTCCATTGATATTGTGTCGGGGGACCGTCATCCCTTTAGTATGGGGGTCAGTAATCCTGCATTTGTGCCTGTCTGACCTGCGAACGCTGAGCCAAGACTTCACCGCTCTGTGACCAAAATACACGTCTGCCGTTAGAAAGCAAAAGATTTATGATTATTTGGCGGTTTCAACTGTCAAAGCTAAACTAAGATCCAGTTTGACATAAGTTTTGCTGGAAAGCAGGGCATAGTTTTACTTCCTAATGAGCTTTTTCAAAGACTCTCCAATGAAATTGTGTTTTTTAATTGTTCAAATTTAACTAATCCTAATTATTCCTCTACCCCTCTGGCTTCTCCCTACCCATCCAGTTGTAAGGGCATTTGAAGCTTTATTAATGTCCAAAATAGTTTTGTACGGCCAGGTGGCGAGAACATGGAAAATAAAAGAAACTAAAATTAAAGATCATCATCTTCTTCTTTATGGTTCTACAAGAAATATAACAATGACTATGTTTTTGCATGACTTCTTAAAGTTATGTGTATTATCCACGTGCTGGCAACAATTGAAGATGTCATAAAGGGTTAAAGGGTAACCAAACAATAAATCAACTTTTTTTTGTCTGTTGATGATGGGGCTGTTTTTCCAAACATTTTTAACAATTTAAAATAAACTTGTTTAATTCCTGAAATTATAGTCTAAAACCCTCTGCCCTCTACAGCTTGAAACGAGGTATTACAGTTGAATTTCGTGATTGGTCAATTGGTCTAAACTGCATAATCATAGTTAAAAGACCACTGGTAACAAATGCTAAAATTATTATTGAAGCGTTGTGTTCTTCATTAGCAATTTAGCACATTAGTCGTTGGAACACGATCAATTCAATTTTATTTATATATCCCAATATCACAAAAACAATGACATGCTCTTTTTAAGCAATTGAAGTAATTTCAATTGATTTTGACATGGAGAAACGCAGCTTATCGCTACACTTTGCTAATACATAGTGTTTCTTATCAGCACATAGCTGTTTTTCTCTGTTTCAGAAAACAGAATTATGTTGGAATTATGTTAATGACCTAAACGGTTGAAGAGTTATAGTTAGGAGAGAGAATGTAAACACTGAAACTAAAGTTCAGGTGTTCAAGTCCCACTCTGATTATCTGTTGAGCTATTTTAAAAGCATTCCCGACGGTCTTTTAATTATGATTCTGCCAATTTTTTAGGACATGGTTTCTGCATGTTTATTTTCTACGTCATAACTACACTCTTTCAAACCAAATGTTTTTCAGCTGCTCCTGATTCGCAATGATTTGAATATAGAAATACACATAAATTACATTTTAAACCTAATTTTCTTTATATACGTCCCCCATTATTAGTAAATGCCACAAGAACATGTTTAACCCTTCCGCTCTCCTTGGGGTCCAGATGGCTCCAACCACATATTGTTATGCCATTTCTTCCATGACAAATGTGGACGAAGGGGGACAGGATTTTACGTCTGTCATGGACATTAGTGAAACTCAAAAATCAGTGAAAAAAAAAAGTTCCGCGCTCTGTCCTGTGGTGTCCAGATGACCCCACTTTTAATGTAAACAAGCTAAGGAGAGCGGAAGGGTTACAAACGCCATTTTGAACTTAGTGGGTCTTTAAAGGGTTAAATAAGCTAGCTAGCTTCTTTTGACACCACTTTTGTACCATAGGTAAGCAACAAATAAAAAAAACTCACAATTTGGACAACATTAATTTAGCCCAAAACCTGTTGTTGAAAGATCAGGTGGTCTTTGGCCGTCACTGTCCTTCCAGGAGCGAGAAAATGTTCATGACTTTAACACTAAAGAAGATCAACTCGACAGTTTTGGGGTTCAAAAGTGTCAAGTCACAATAAGGGAACGAATGAGAACAAACATGAGGTCAGAAGTCAGAGAGATGATGAAGAGGATGAGTGTGAGACTCCCTGGCACCAGCACAGTCCAACCCCACACCCCACCCGCTCACCAACAACAGCAGCTTGTCTAAAACCAGAGCTGTTTACTTGCTAATAATAGTTAAACACCATCAGGTTGCAAACCCTCCCGTCGTCCGACCACTCTCCCCACATATATGATCATTTACTGTGTAGAAAGGATGGAGTCTGGAGGCGGGGCCCCCAGGTGAGCTGTGCTGTTCCAGGGGACGGGTTGAACTTTACAGTCCATAACTCGGCCCCACAAAATAGGCAGGAGCCGGACGACCTGCCGTAATCACCTTTAAATTCCCCGTCTGGTCGGTCCTGTCTGGTCAGCAGCAGTTAACGGCCCCTTCGTCATCATGTTCACACCCTGGGGCTCTCTTGTACTGTTCCGAAAATACACAGAGCTTTATCTCATCACTGCTCACGCTGGACAATTTATTTAAGCCGTATAGTTAGCCTACATACATATCTATAGTTCTGTTCTTTAGGGTACTACACTTTTAACCCTGCTGTACACAATCTAAGGGTAGCCTAAGCGTTTTTTGAAAACTTTTCCACCAAATATTTTTTTGGGGACAGGATAATTTTCAAGGACTAAGCTAAAACTAAAAATAAGAAGTACCTGTTACTTCCAGGTATTACCACATAAGGCACACAATCAATATACAGAGAGTGAACAGTGTGTGTCGTACATGAGGTACATCAAATTATATGGACCATTCAATCAAACAAACTAGTCATATGACATGACCTCATTACGTAGAATGGCTAAAAATGCCAAGAGACGGGAAATCGGCGCTTCACAGTCACAGACCCATTCACACACTGGTCGCGGCTCCGCTGCTGAACACTGGCGCCATCCTTCCACCAGAGGCAATGTGGGGTTCAGTGTCTTGCCCAGGACACTTCAACACATGACGAGAATCGAACCTGCAATCTTCCAATCAGGAGAGGACTGTCCTGCCGCTGCGCCTCCCAGAGAGGGAAGTCTGAGCATCTTTACTTAGACTGCTGCCCCGCGACCCGGTCCCAGATGAGCAGAAAAAATGGATGGATGTTTTGTAGAAATGTTCTTTTTTTATGTCTAATGCTCTTCCTAACACAATGTTGTGTTTTATCTGGACTGGGGACCGCAACAGGAAGACCCAGGCTTGGACCCCTTTGTGACTACATAGTTATGCAGTAGCTTGAAGGGTCTTCCTCAAGGACCCACACTTCCTGAAGTTCTTAGTTCACCCTGGGTACTGAACCCTGGTGTCCCAGTACCAGGGACTGCACTTATCACACTATCCAGCCACTATAAAACTTTTGTGTATATTAAAGGATATTAACTGGATCTCCTTGTCTAAAAAATGCAGTTTGCAAAACATCTCTACGCTTCAATCTGTAGTGACTCTTGAATATGCGAATGTGTTGGTGCTTGTTGGTAATTAGATCCCCTTAGTTATCTTCTCCCTTCAGTCATTTTCTTCACGACCTGTTATTTCGTGAATTACATACGTTTGCTTTCATTGGTTGTAGCAGAGTAGATTGTGTTGACCCTAAACAATTTTTTCGGGTGTTTTTGTCAGTAAAAGTGATCATGAAGTATGACTACATGATATCGGTGATCAATGTTGCGATGACACAATTACTTCTGATACATAAACAAATAACAAAACTAAAAAAATAACGAATTCATAATTTCCATACAAGTCAACGTAACTATATAGTTAAGAACTTGTACATTTGGGAAACACAAAGAACATTTATATCTTTCTGGTAGTACTGACCAAAACGAATACAGACAACAATGGAGAACAGTGTAGACTGTATGATTGGGCTTTTTTCAAAAAGAGACTTAATGGTTCCCTTTGTCTACGCATGTAGGTAAACATTTAACACTTCCAAAAAAAAATCGGTTCTTTTTTCTGGTTTTTAGTCCCCCTAAAGGGGCATCAAACTTAAAAAAAAAAAATACTGATAGTGTAATTTAATTTTTTTTCTAAAAATACATAGTGGTTCTGTAAAAGTTACTATCTGGTATGCGCCAGTTGATATCCAGAATTTTTCCCTTTTTTTAACTTCGATTTTTAGAAATAAATGTTCTGGTTACTATCTAGTTCACACAAGTCAATAACCAAGAAAAGAATATATATTTTTACTTCAATTCTTTGGAAAATGTTTTTTTGCTCAATTTTTTTTCTTCAATGTCCTTTTAGGGCTTCTGCACCTTGGGGAGTAATACACACGCTCAATATTTTTCAAAACATGTTTTGTAGATGTGCCCCACCATTTGGTTGAGCAGGCAGTTAAAGGGTTAAGGTAAGCATTTATAGCGGTTTACAAAATCTTTTGCGATACACAATATATCGCACAAGCTGATATCGCCATATTGATACATTTTCGATTCATTGTTTAAAATGAATGTTACTTATCGCTGCCAATAGTAACAACTTTAAAAAGCATAAAAAAAAACAAAAAATTATAAAATAGGACTTTGAAATGCTGATGCGGAAGACTAAAAGCTGTTAAATGGTAAAAATTAACTCATTTTGCATCATTATGACTCTGTGAGATCAGTCTCTATCATTAGCACATAAGGCACTAACAGACTTCCATACAAGGTTGAACCCAGTGTCCAAACGATCAAATGTAAAGTTGATTTTAGCGCTTTGGGGCCGCCGGATCCAACAAATTGAAGTCGGCGTTTCAAATCCCGCCGTCTAAATGGACTGGTGTCCTGCCAGGCAGCAGCAGGAAGAGGAAGGAAAAGGTGAATGCGAAGAGAGAATAAGGTCAGCTTTCTGCTGCCTTCTGTCCCGCCTGGACATTGGTGTCTCTGTGCCCAAAGCAGAACCAAGCCTCAGCACAGCATACATTTATTTTTACGATATTTAAACAAATAAATAACAAAAATAAATCAATGCGAAACCTGACCAAAAGTGTGTTTAGGAGCCCCTCGGCTCTGTCAGCAAGGAGCAGACCACCAATTTCTCCCAGTCAATATTTGAGGAGCTAATTTGGAGTTTGTCCTCTCTATCGGAGGGAGGAGGATTGTGGGAATCTTGTAAAAAAGTGCGTGTTTTTCTGGATGTCTCCCTTTACGCGCACGTTGTATCGCAGGAATTGACCTGCTCTTTTTTTTTTTTTTTTTTATTGGTTGATGTGATGTCAACCTCAAGCTTACCTTTTAGTCTCACTTTAGGTGAGCCGTGTCGGGTGATCCGGCTTTAATTGGAGGCTTATGGCAGCTCTGCATCACAGCTCAGACATGCGACTCCTTCGGTCCGGCCATAAAGCAAACATACCTAAATATACTGCCTGGGGTTTTCACGGAGAATGCCCATAAAATGTCAGATTCTCAACCAGTTTCAGCTAAACAGTCAATGGTGATGCATGCTGATGTTTCCTTTTTGTTGTAAAGATATAAAAAAAAACATTTAAATAACTTGAAACTGACAAAAGTTGACTAAAAATAGTACGAAACGGTAATGAATCATGTAATCAAACGAACCAAGACAAAACTACCGATACCCCATAGGGACATGTTAATCTAAGGTGTGTCCACCATTTAGGTGTTTTTAACTTTGTAATATGTCAGTCTGCTTTTATAAAGTAGTCACTGTGCTGTTTGGTGGCATGTGGTGTACCACGCTTGGCATGCACCTCAGAAAGTGAAGGAGGCAGTTGTCTCAGAAGATTAGAAATAAACCAATGTGAACGCATGCTAAGGGTTAAGGCTATATGACCATCTACAAGCAGCTTAATGTTTCTTTGACTTCAGTTATGGACTGTTATGAAGTTCAAGTTAAATTGATGACTTGTATCAGATATTTTTTGGAACCCCCGGATTATAAGGTGCAATATCAATGAACGGAGAATGAGTAGACTATTTTTATGCATAAGGCTCACCAGATTATAGAGCTCATAGTCCTACGCGCTTGACCTGTACGGGTGGAGCCAGTTTTTGGGTCGTCCTGGCGTATACTTGCATCGCGCTTTTCTACCTTCCTCAAAGGCCCGTCGTGCTTTACTGTCCCATTCAAACACTGCCGAACACTGGTCCCAACCGATAACCACCAGAGGCGATGTAGGGTTCAGTGTTTTGCCCAAGGACAATATGACACGTGGAAATCGAACCTATCAGAGGTCAACCATCCTACCGCTGTGCCACGGCCACCGTGAAAGGTTCGTGGAAAGAAGCTCCCGCATCTTGAGGGGAGCAGTTCCCTGAAGCCTCAATTGGCCACCTCAAGAGACATAGTTAGAAATGGAACGTACCATTGTCCTGCAAGTGTAAGGTCTAATGTGAAGTATTTGCAACGGAAATGTAGGCTTTTTAGTCGCGGTACGCATCTCGACACATGGTCCACGAATCGATACATAAAGGATTCAAATAACTTTTTGACGATACGATACAGTCGTTCATGTGGCTTTTAAAGCTATAAATAATAATAAGAATTTCTCCTTTCTAATCCATCCTCTGGTAGACCTCTACATTCATGTACGTCTTTGTTTTTCTTGTCCGAGCTGGGATTTTGTTTAAAACTGTATGTCTGGATGGCTCCAATATTGGTCGCAATTTTTGTAATATCGATATATCGATATTCGTATATATCGCAATATCGGTAATGTTAGGTTGGGAGTGTGAGTCTCTGTGAAGTTTAAGCAGACGGATGATGGGAAATTAGGAAAGGCTTACTCCACATCAACAGTCCCGCCCACAAATTTCGAATTAACTCTTGCCACTCTGCAGAAACTATGTCTTCAAAAAAACATCTCAGATTTTTTTTTTAGGCTAAAAACAGCATTATCATGATTAAAAGACCACTGCAGACACTTTTCCTCCTCACGTTTCCCTCCAGGCTCTTCCATTGCTGTGGTCAGAATCTTCAAATGACCTAGGCTTCAACGCCAACCTGCAGCAGCTTTACGCTACAGTCGTCAATCACCGTAACACACAAAAACGCAAACTGTCCGAGGAGGATTGTTCTGCTGCTGAAGAGCCAGACCTGACCTCATCACCGCCAGGTAAGTTTAGTTTATTTTTACATAAAAGTCAGTCTGGACCTTTGAAGCTTACACATTAACTTAAACACTGTTCTGCTATTAACCAACTTTACCAAAGAAAACGTCATTATGATTTTAACCAGTTGTGGTCTTTTTGTTATGAAATATGACTTCAATGTTCTTTTTATCACCACTGAGTCTGCTCATACTATTGAATGTGACCTCAAACCATCAAAACTTACAACTTATTTGTTTTAACACGTCAACAAACAATTGAAAAATTTTCTCTCCAATAAAACGAAAAAGAAACTAACGACAAAATCAACGATCTAGTATCAATCAACTTCATGTTAAAAAGCCTTTCACCTTAAGTTAAAGTTAAGTTGTTTGCACCTGTTCTTAATGTGCAAAATACAGGCTCGAACTAGCGCCCGCTGGCTTCTATTTGCATTTACTCCTCCCAGTTTTTTCTACACATTTTGCCCAAAAACACCCAATGGTCAATTAATGGCTCATAGTATTTTGCTTATTTATTTATACACGGTTTGCTTGTTATAAACCATGGTAAAGTGAAGTTTTACCATGGTTTTTTGCGTGCTCTGAAGTTTGGACCTGTCTCTACGTTTTCTGATAAATGTTTTGGGTAATTGTTGTTGCCCTTTCTGTTTTTCTCGCACGTTTTATTTCATTCTTTTTGTTTGATCTTCTACATGTATCAGCCTCTGGATCTTTAGAGACTGAACCTACAAAGAAGGGAGTTCAGACCCAAGAGAAAAGTTCAAAAGAGAAGACAACAGACAGACCTCCAATACAGCAGGTACATGAATAACAAACTGATGATGAATTATGCTAATTTAACTGAGATTCTGGTTATTTTGATCATTTGATAAAAAATATCCTGAAATGATCACGTAGCGGACATGGTATGGGATTGATATTTATGAAAATTCTGCATTTTGTGGTACAAGCGCCAAATTTGGCGTGGCTCACGTGTTTTCTTGGCGTGCTTTTAGTACATGCACACCAAGAGGAAAAACTCAAATTGGGAGCCACTGGTTGAGATTGCAACCAATTTTAACAATTGCAGCCATTTCTAAAGTTGGCGGCCATTTGTAAAGATGGCGGCTATTTGTGAAGATGGCGGCCATTTGTTAAGAGGGAAACCATTTATAAAGATGTCAGCCATTTGTAGAGATTGCAACCAATTTTAATGATGACAGCCATTTGTAAAGAGGGAAGCCATTTGTAAAGATGACAGTCATTTTTAGAAATGGCAATCATTTTTAAAATGGAAACTATCTTTAAAGATGGCGGCCATTTGTAAACATGGCAGCAATTTGTACAGATGGCAGTCATTTTTGGAAATGACAGTCATTTTTAAAGACACAAACTATCTGTAAAGATGGCAACCATGCGTAAATATGGTAACCATTTGTAAAGATGAAAGCCATTTGTAAAAATGGCAACAATTTTTAGACATGGTAACCACATGTAAATTTGGCGGCCATTTGTAAAATTAAAACAATTCATAAAGATGACAGCCATATGTAAAGATGGCCACCATACGCTCAGTTTTTACAAAGAAATCCAATGTCTACCTGACCCAGTCTCAACAACATGGACTCTTCAAGCACAGATGCAGTTTTTAAACTTGAGAGGTACCTACAAAATACTATTATATATTCATAAAAATCTACAATTTTCTCGCAGTTTTTTGAAAGAAGAGATCCTAAGGTTCATCTGTGCCAAATTTGATGCGTGTACTCCAAAACGCAGGGTTATTTTAAGAACAGTCTCCTCTAATGAAGCAACATTTTGGTGAACAATAGCTAATTTGGCAGACATGATTAAAGAGCAAATGTGTTATTTGTGTTCAGGAATCCAACACAGCAGACCGACAGTCGTCCAAACCCAAGAAAAAGAAGGTGGGATTGTTCAGATGAGCCCTAGAAGGAGCACATCATTTTACAGAATTCAATCGTTGCTTTTAAAACACCTTTAGTTTTGACTTTTATTCTGAAAGAACTTTTTAGTCCTTTAAAACAGGATTTTTATCTTATTGACGCACTTTGAATCACTGAAACTTTTACTGTTTACGAAATTAAAGTAATTCTAAGAGTTGAGAAAAGCAGCTTTCCGCGGATATCAAACACTTTAAACTAGTGAAGGATTCACGAAATTAACCTGAAAAGAATCTGTTGGAATTATGTTAATTGTTCAAACGGCTAAAAAGTTACGGTCCGAACTTGAGTATGTGTGTGGATTTGTTCTTTTTTTGTATTTTAGAGTAACTTCTAATCAAACCATTTTACTTTTTTTTTAAATACCGGTCAGGTCATCGAGTTTATTCCCGTCTTTCCGTCACAAACTAAACTGACTTTGATTTACGTAGATATACAGTAATGATCAATGGATCTATAAGCTTTTAATGTCTTAACCAGTCAACCTTTGTGTCTTTTTAAACTGAGATTTGTTTGAAATAAAGGATTCTGTCATTTAATCTTTTTCTTTATGTGTGGAAAGTTGTGCGTTTAACCCAGAATTGTTATCCAACGATGATGCGTTTATGTCGGAGCTCCTCCCTCTGACACCTCCAGCTTCTCCCGGGCGGGGACATGCTTTCAGGATGAGCAGATGCAGCACAATGAGCCTCTTTCCTCCTTTCATAGCAGTGTGAGATGTTGACTCAAGGTGCATCCAGAATGTTTCTGAAGTTTTTTTTTTTTTTTTTTCTTGTTTACACAACCGGCTCCCAAGTCTTTGAAGTGTTCCTGAATGTCTCTGAAATTAGACTTTCACATTGTCTGAAGATTGTCAGAGCGGTTAACTATTTAACTACTGGTTAACTATTAGGAAAAGTTCAAATATGTATAAAAATAAGTTTTTACCTTTTAGCTAAAAAAAATCTTTTTGATGTTTTTCTAGAAAACTTTAGAAATTGATTTTAAATTTTTGACCAAGTTAATGAATTATTTAAATCAATTTTTTTTTTAATTGAAACATTTGTTGATAATTAATTTAAAAACGCGTGGATCAAATTTGATACAGTAGGTATATATGGTGATTTTTTTTTTTTTTCCCTGAACACTCATATCACATGTATAAATATATATATTTTAATTAAACTAAAATTGTTGTGAGCAAAAACTTAACAACTTACCCAACAGGTTCTAGTTGATGCTATTTATGTCTCACAATAAATGAAATTGCAAAATTTTGTTTGTGGATTTCCTCAAAGGGCTTAAAAATATCTAAATTTAAAAAAAAAAAATAATAATTCATAATTTGACCCAATTTTCACCTTGAAAACGGGACAGTTTTGACCTCAACAAAATATAAGGGTTAATGATAGGTCTGATTTGCATATTTGTTATTGCAAAAATATAATTTATAATGTATTTACCCAACTTACTGGTAACTTTTCAGTCAGATGTAATGAGTTGTTTTAAGACTAAATAACTAAATCTTGAATATGTTGAGTTTTTGATCTTGAAAGCATCTAATCTTAAATAATTTCTATAATTAAATTATGTGGTTTTTAACTCATAATCTACAAATCTTTTTGACAACTTGATCTAAAAACATGCAATTCTAGTTTAAATTCAATTGGTCTTATTAATATGTATTGTTAATAGAATAGAGATCTCATTTTCAAATGACAGTTGGACTGTTCTAGTGCTTAAACAGAATATTTTGAGTGGTGAGAGTGTGAATACACTGTAAAAAATGAAACATTGGACCAAATAACAAAAGTTCTGTAACTTGTTACATTTAGAAATATTAGCTTTTATTAATTAAAAATTTTAAGTTGAGTAAACCAGTAACTCTAAATTTGAATTTGTTAAAAAGGAATTATTATTTTAAATGTAAACATTACAGAACTTTTGTTAATTGATCTGATGTTTCACATGTATAAATGTACTGTTAAAAAAACAAAAACGTTAACTTCAAGGCTGGATAATTGGGGCAATTGCAGATCTAAATTAAGTAAAGAAATAAAAATGCCCCACCCACCCACGCACACAAAACCCCAAAACAACAAACCAATAAAAAACTCACAAAGGCAACAAAAATAAATATAAAAATAAGAAAAAAATAATGCAATGAAAGACAAAAAACAAAATATGGGGGGTCCCCAAACTATGCCCTGTGGCCCTCCTCTACATTGGGCCGGCCCCCTGAGCAATAGCAGAGACTCTTTACTGTTTTTTTTCCTTGTTCCGGCCATGCGACCGAGACCAACATAGAACGTTTAGTCCACCCTTCATCAAGTGTTGTTCATTTCATGAAAGGATCATGATTTAATCTGTGAAGATCCCAGAAAAGTGTTATTAATATTGCCTATGTGTGTATTTAGCTTTCTGGAAAACCTCTTCTATTAGCCTAAAATTGTACCCCTGCCCCCCATCAGAGAAGAAAACGTTTGGGGACCGCTGAAATGAGAAGATGATAGAAGAGCTAATGTGATGATAGCATGTTTTTCTAAGGATTTCTAAGAGATATGACACTCGAAACTCTCGCGCACGCCCAGATGTGTAGATGGTTGAATTTTTCACTTACACAAAATAAAAGCATCTTGTGAAAGATATTTTTCTAGATGACTCTTTTAGAAGACTTAAAGCCCCTAAATACATTATTTTTTTGTCAGGATTTAAGGAAGAAAAGTGTTTAAATTCAAATGTAATCCGAGTGATGGAGATGTGTGGAGATGATGGTGTTAATGTTGTGGTTAAAGTCCCACTCCCACCATCTTTTGATCCATTGTAAAAGTGTTATCAGTGGTCTTTAATTATGATTATGTCGCTTTTAGCAACAAAAAAAAGTAAACTTGTTTCTAATGACAGTTTCTACACACAGTTTATTTGAAATTAACCTCTAAATTGTTAGCAGTTGGCTGGGGATAGCGATAATAATTTCCAGAATCGATTCCAATTTTTTTCGATTCAAATAAATTTTGAGTTTACACATTTATAAACATTTGCTTAGAAATACATTAATGATCTACTATATGTTTTGAAGACATTCATATTAATCTGATCCAGTTCACATCCCGTAAAATATATTAATGAAATAATGAGATCGTTAATAGCATACAGTGTTTCTCTAAAGCAGAAGTCCGAACAAAAAGTTCCGATCATTAACCTTGTAAACATTGTTCTGCTTCTCCTGGAGGCGTTTCAGTTTGGCCACTAGGTGGTGATCACGCTATAGCATCACACCTTATTTCAAGAGGAAGACAACATGAGGAAAAAAATGATGCTTTAGATCACAAATAGTTACTTTAGTTTATAAAGATGAAGCAATAGGTCGACGGAGCGTTGGCATTAGCCGTTCTATGGGAAATTCCATTAAACGTTAGCACAAAGCTAGCAGACTTTGGCTTTACGTCCGGAATTGATTTCTATTTTTTATGAATTGATTATTGATCTATTAAGCTTTTATCAATCCAGCCCTATTGAGCAGAGTCAGCCCGTTCTCACTTCCCATCGTCCCTCTTTTTACCCCCAAATTACAGCACAACAAAAATAGCGAGATTCCAGTCTTCAACAAAAATGAAGACGTACATGGATCTGCAAGTGGATGCATCAGAATGGAGTGGAGCAGGATTCACAATGACTTGAATAAAGAAATACTCCATTTTTAGATGACATTTCTCAACATAAAATCCTCCATCATCCAAAAAAATGCAACAAGAACATCTAAAAACACAATTTTCTTTGGAGTGGATCTTTAACTTTGTGCTGTCCCAACGTTAACCTTCCAAGGATACCACAAGTGTGATTCCAGCTTCTCCTCTGAAGGTCTCACTTCTCCTGTTCTGTCAGTGAAACACCTGAAAGACTCAGGGAAATGCCGCATACACCTGCGCCTCCGCACAGAGCGCGGCTCCTCTTCTGGCTGACAATAAGCAGATGTTGCGGCTGCCGGTCCGCGTGCCACCCTGATGAGATGGGAGGGCAGGACGGGGCGGAGGGCAGGTCCAGCAAGGGCGCGGTCTGCCTTTTGCGGCACCTCATCTGTGCGGAGAGGATCTCCTTCATCCTCAGTCGTGCCAACTGCGCTGCGACGCACCGAAAAAGCGACCAAACCGCTGCGGGGACATCGCTTTTGACCGCCGTGCGCGGCGGTCGGCCCACGCAGCGCGCGCGTGCCCCCCTCCTCTTTTACGTCTGTGTCTGGGGGCTCGTTTTTCTCACAGGTTCGACGCATTGAACCTGCATGCCAAGATAAACTCCAGCTCGCCTATAAATGCCCCTGCCTCCGCGTCCACTCGGGACAGGAGCGCGCAGGAGTTTTTTTTTTCTCCCCCCAAATGGCATCCTAACTTAAAGTGAGTCAGGGGGGGGACTTCAGTTGACTTCTCGGCCTCCCAAAAGGAGGGGTGGGGGGGCGGAATGCTGCTCTCCACGCTGGTGACGTGCCTCGCCGGGTGCGCCGTGCTCCTGCCGCCGGCCAGCCAGGGCTGCGGACCGGGCAGGGCCACGGCAAGAGGCGCGCGCAGCGCAAGCTGGTGCCGCTCTCCTACAAGCAGTTCAGCCCCAACGTGGCGGAGAAGACGCTGGGAGCCAGCGGGAGGTACGAGGGCAAGATCACCCGCAACTCCGAGCGCTTCAAGGAGCTCACCCCCAACTACAACCCCGACATCATCTTCAAGGATGAGGAGAACACAGGTGCAGACCGCCTCATGACGCAGGTAAGCCTCTTTACGCACGGCTTTCCGAACTGATTTAACAACCTTAAAGTTACTTTCTTTAGTGGAATGTCATAGATTTGGTTCTCTCACATTTATAGAGTCTGAAATTCTCCAACTTTTCAACTTTTCGTGCGTAAAAATGGAGCAAACCCCCCTTTTTAAAAATAAAGGTGCGCACAGAGAGCGTTCTTTCTTAATTAAAAACACTATTCCTTCTGTTTGGTGTCAAAAAAAGTTGATGTTTACCGTTTTTAGCCCCACTGGCCGGACTTAACAGCCGCCTGTTGCAATGTCAAACATCTTTACGACGTCGTCATTGATGTGGCCGGCGCGCGGAATTTATTTGACTCCCAATTTCCCCAGGAATAAAAGTATTTATATCTGGCTCGGGGCGACCGCAGCTTCCTCCTCCCCCGAGCGCGGCGCGGCGCGGCTGCGTTTGTGTCCACAGACCCACGTGGGGGGAAAAACAAGTCAAATGGAATGAAATGAAAGCAGCAGCAGCGCGCGCGCCCGGAGCTGTCACCTCGAGGCGCACAAACTAACAAGGAAAAATGAGAAAGAGCGCAAAGAAATCGGTGCGTCGGAGACGAGAATGGATAAATCCAAATGACTTTGGATCAAAAACGTGTTTCGGCAAATTATGAGCTCCAGAATCCATTACTGTTCACTTTTGTGTTTGTTTTCGCAGTGCAAAAATAGAGCTTGTGTCGAAACTTTAATTACACGGACGTTGGCTTTTATCCGCGTTTACTGGGCTGCACACAGGCGCGCCTGTCTCCATCGTGGAGGAGGGGGTTAAAACACGGTGGCACTTGTCAAAATTGCGCAAACAACGGGAAGAGCGCAACTTTAATTTAATTAAAAGCATCACGTTTTTGTTTAATTTATTTTTATCTTTTTTTGGGGCAGAAATTGTGGTTTTTGGAGACATCGTGGGGGTTTAAACGAGCCATGCAGAGGTGTGCGCACAGGCGCGCGTTGTCAGGCGGCGCGTTCCAATGTTTACGCAGCCAGCGGTTTGGTGCGCGCGCGCGCGTCTTATACCTTGAAAGCAAAACCAACAAATTCGATCGTCTGATTTATGGAGTCCGGCTCGTTGCTGCGACCGCAGAGAGAAAACAGAGGAAGCTAAAAATCCGCTCTGAACGCCGTGAAAAGGCATCTGTGGCCCCGCGCCGCGCCGTGCCGCGCCGAGCCGACCCGCGCGCTACTATTCTTATCGCAGCCGGCATGGAAAAAAGACATTTATAGGGTTTAATCCCAGTCTGGAGATTCATGAAAGGCTGCATTAGTGAGAGGCGCCCCTTTAACAGCGCTGCTGAAACCTGACAAATTATTTTTTCTTTGTTTTATTTTTTCATCTACACTGTAAAAAGCGAAACATTAGATCAATTAGAAATAGTTGTGTATTTTGTTAAATTTTTTAGTTTTCAACAAGTTGAAATTTTGAGTTGATGCTTTACTGAACTCAAAAAATGAACTTGATCATTGCAACAAATTATGAAGCTTCTGTTAATTGATCCAATGTTTCACTTTTACAGTGTAAAAAGCAATGTTTCAGACAAAAAAAATGCATATATTAATTTATTAAAATGTATCTATTTTAATAACAAGTTCTGTTTCTTGCATTTTGCTCCAGTTTGACATTCCTTGGACCATAACTTTTCAACCTTTTATGCAATCAACATAAAACCAGCAGATTCTAAAAGCTGACAAAAGCAGCTTTTCTCCGACATGTAACACTTTATACTTGGGAAATGTTTACGGAACCAACGTAAATCAGTTGTGAAAAAAAAGTGACTTTTCGCAACAGTTTGTTAGCGCTAGGCCGAAACGCAAAAGCACTTTTTTCGTGTCAGAATAAGTTGGAATTGCAGCTTACAGTAATTATTTGTGCTATTTCGGTGTCGCCCGTGATGTCTCAGGTGTTAAAGAGTTAAAGAATGACACATCTCAGAGTTTGAGATGAAGAAACAGCTCCCCCACCTGGTCAGTTGTGTTATAGCAGTTTGTACACTGTAAAAAGTGAAACATTTGATCGATTAAAAAAAGTTCTGTAATTTATAAAATCATCAAAATTTAAGTTGATAGTTTACTCAATTTAAACATTTTTATTTGATAAAAACTAATATTTTTTAAATGTAAGAATGCACACAGCTATTATTAATTGATCCAATGTTGCACTTTTTACAGTATACAAAAATTTTCAAAAAATATTTTTTTCTGAAACACACGTTGAGCCCAAAAACTCTCAGTTGTCCATGTTCAATTTAAAGTTGACATTTTTAAGAAATTGTACTTTAAAAAGGTGAAACATTAGACAAATAAACAAAAGTTCTGTAATTTCTTACATCAAGAAGCATTTGTTTATATCAAATTAAATGTTTTAGTTGAGTAAATTCTTAACTCAAAAAGTTATTTGAGAAAACTAATAAGTTTAAAGTAACAAATTATAGAACTTTTGTTAATTGATTCAATTTTCAGAAAACTGATCATGTATTAATATTGTCACAGCAACAAACAAAGCACACGCCATTAGGGGAAGACAGTTGAATTCTCTCACACAAAAAAAAGATAAAATCAACAACATAAATCGTAAAAATGTACATTTAACAGATGTTTACAGCAGAAAGTAAACATGTTACCTGAATGGTGCAAATTTGACCCCCATATCTAATACTCCCAAAGGTAAAAGTTAGCCCTCCTGGAATTAACCGACCTGCTTGAGGTCCAGGTTTCATGTGGATTTAAAAAAAAAAAAGAGTTTTTACAAAGACGAGCTCACTGAAAACTGTATTGTGAATTCATGTATTCCAAAAACTAATTTCAATCCTCAAGAGTCCCATAAGAACCCACCACCCCGACAATGCATCCGATTAGATAACCATAGCGACACAAGGATTTGTTGAGACTCCATGAGTCCCTCAATGGGCCCTCTCTCCTCCTGTTTGCTCACCCTGACCAGACTACAGGTTTAGCGGGACGCTGGGAACCTTGTGTTCCTGTCACCCTCCCACCCAACCACCCCATATAACCTGACAGACCCCTTCTTCACCCCTTCACCGCGCCACCCGTCCCTCGACGCAGCCACGCCGCTCCCCCGTCACCACAGAGAGCAAACACCACGTCGAGCTGGGACAGTAAGGGTGCATTGTGGGTAGACTGGAGCCACAGAAAAAGCAGAGGGGGTCAAAGTGATGGGGGAGCCCGTGGACGAATATAGACTCTTTGTAAGAAGTTCATTCATGTGTGAAGGGCAGCAGCACTTTTTTAGGACTTTATTCTTATTTACATAAATTAAAAACAACTTTTTTTGGTGAATTACTTTTATCCATTAACGGGAACGCTTCTCTTTTTTTTTTCTATCCCGCCGCAGCGCTGCAAAGACAAGCTGAACTCTCTGGCTATATCTGTGATGAACCTGTGGCCCAAAGTCCGGCTCCGAGTCACCGAAGGCTGGGACGAGGACGGCCATCACTCCGAGGAGTCGCTGCACTACGAGGGCCGGGCGGTGGACATCACCACCTCAGACCGGGACAGGAACAAGTACGCAATGCTGGCGCGGCTGGCTGTGGAAGCCGGGTTTGACTGGGTCTACTACGAGTCCAAAGCTCACATCCACTGCAGCGTCAAGTCAGGTAAGCTCCAATCTGAACAACGGAGCAGCTGTGACCTTTACAAGGTGAAAAGCGTTTTCGGGATCTTAGCGTACAAATATTTACACACATATCCAACAGCAATGCTTGAGACTTAGTCTAAATGAAGGCCTTGGTAATTCCTGATGATCTATATTTCAGCCAGACACACTTATACGCTGTAAACAGTTCTAAATAATTGAGTAGCAAAAGTGTTCCATTCAAAATCGTGTAGAAGCTTAATTTTTTGTTGGATCATCCAGAGTACTACTAAGATTTTCAGTAAAAATATATCTAACAATGTAAATTTAGATACAAAATCATCAGAAGAAATTGCAAAAACACTGATAAAGATGAGGCATACAATCTTAAAGTAGCTAAAAACTGGATACGGTAAATTGTAGAGTAAATTATTTTAATGTTAGCATACTAATGCTAACTTTAGCATTAGTTGCTAATATTGGCATTAGAATTAAATATGGAGTCTAATATATTAGCATCTTGTATTTAACAGCGTTAAATATTAGCATTAGATGCTAATATTTTAATGTTAGCATTCTAATGCTAACATTAGCATTAGATGCTAATATTTGCATTAGCATTAAATATGTATCTTATATATTAGCATCTTGTATTTAACAGCGTTAAATATTAGCATTAGATGCTAATATTTTAAAATTAGCATGCTAATGCTAATATTAGCACTAGATGCTAATATTAGCATCAACAATATATATGTTTGTCTATATATTGGCATCTAAAGCAAGTATTTAATAGATTTAAATGTTAGCATTAGATTCAATTTTTTCAATATTAGCTTTTGCGCTACTACCATTGCTAAAGTATTAGCAATGTCCAACGTTAAAGTTTTAAAACAACACAAGTGTAGTTGAAGAATATTAAACAAATCAAAAAATGCTGAAAAATAAATTCATTTAGAAAGACTACAATAAATTTACTGATGGGCTAAATTAATTGTACTAAGTAAGAAGCTAAGTGCTAACTGATGGAGTGTATCTCGTCTAACTTGGATGGGCATTTATTTGCAATAAAAACTTAATTCTACAAAAAATTGTTAAAATTAAATACAATATAATGAACTTGTTAGGGAAAACATACGAGAATGTAAAACACTGCTCTGCCTTTGAAATTTGAAGTAGTGTTTTTAGCATTCTGAATGCTAATGGTTAAAGAAATGTTAAAATAACTGTGAAATCACAAAATGCTAAAAAAAAAAAAAAAAAAAAAAAAAAGGAAAAATTAAAAATAAATTATGTTAACGAGTCTTTATGACAACATGAAAAGGTTGTTAAATTAATTGCCTGAACTATCCTAAACCAAAATCACTAGCAAAAATGCTAGCAAAGCTGCTGAATATTGCTAAAAACAATAGCAACTTTCATGGGTGAAAGCTGAATCTGTTGAAGAAACCAAAACAAAGAGTAATAAAAAGTGAAAACAAGAGTAACTGTGTTTTATGTTGAGTTTAACTGAACATATTTTTGATAAACAACGACTGAACTGAGATTTTTATAGAAGCTAGAAAAGATAAAAACTCAGAATTTAGAATGAAACTGGAGGTTTTTTAAGCTCATGAAAATGATATTTTTTAGTTAAATTAATTGTTAATTCATTTTAAGTTTAACAGCTAATCTTACAATGTCAATTGTTAACTTAGCTTAAAAAAATATTTTTAAAGTATTATTATTATCAAATAGAGAGGTTAAATGAAGTATTTACACAGTTTCCAACCTCTTCTACAAGAGTTTAAAAAACAGAAAAAGATAGAAACCAAACACATTTAAAATACAAACTATTCATCTGCTAAGGAATGAGAGCTCTACTGTAATACTGTAACTGGTAATGAAGCCACTTTAAACTAAAACATGCAGGTTAATGATTGCAAAGCATGTGGTTAGAAAAAGATTCCTTGCTCCTGCTACAATGACTTCTTTCGCTCAACCTTTAACCATCATCAGCATCTTTTCATGAATGATTTACTCAACTATTCGTTTCTCTTTAGATTCTTATTGTGGGGATGGTCAGTGAGCTCGCAAAAAAAAAAAAAAATGTTCATTTTTGTCCTTAGCATTTCAATTTAATTTATCAATAATTAGAGGATAAATCCAACCAAATGGGGGCATAATCCAGCCTTTTTGGGACTTGTCCCAAGTGTGGCTAAAAGTAAAGTTGTTAAAAGTAAAAAATTAGATAGGTAAATCGCAACTGGAAGTGGATTTCAGTTGGTACATTTAGCCTGAAAATAATGGACTCTGTATGTACGATAATCAGCCGAGGTAATCAATTTTATCATCTTTTTCACTTTCTTTTAACCGCAGCTTTATCTAAAGTTTTTATCTAAAGTCACCAACTGACACCCCGCTCTGTCAAACTTTCTCTTCACCCCTCTCTTCATGTTCTGATTGTTTCATAACCCTTCGAGATGACTGCTTTGTTTGTTTCTGCCTGCTCGGGTGGATGTGGGTGAAAAAAACTTTTACAGGGTACGCGGGTGGGCCACATGAAATACTATATGGTCATAGTCCACTCAGTGAGCCTGTAGAGGGAAAATATTCTTTTTTGTTTTTCTATGGGCATGCTGCGGGTGACACGTCATCGCGAACACTTACACAAAATGTAAGGGTGAAGTAGGTGAGACGCAGGTGTGTCTTAGCGATTTCTTGAAAGCTTTCTTAGATGTTAGAAAGTAGGAAATTAGACAGTGAAGGGTTTGTTTTAATAAACGAAGGCTTTTTATACTTTTATACAAATATTAACACATTGATTAATACATTTTGCTTAAATTAACCCTCTTACTGAATCCTAAGGAGCCAGTTGGAACCATGCTTCGAGGACATAATCAGTACTTTTTCACAGAAAAACAAAGCTATAGATTATCTTGCTGGAGCAGAAGGAGAAGGCACTCCAACCACTCAAAACAGTCATTTTGTGAAGACGACCATTTAAGGTGTTGAGGCCCATTGGGAGCTTCTTATGTCTTGTGTCACATGGGGAATAAATCTGTAGGGCCCATTTTACTGGACGTTGTCTGTCATGGTGACGATCCAGAGTACTCTGTAGTAGAGGTGTAGGGGAAAATAGTTTCAGTGACATTTCATTTGACAATATTGTTTTAAAATGCTGACAAGATGATATTTCATTCAGTATTTGTGAGCGTCCTTTAGCATCTTGCTTACTAAACCCCCGACCTCTAGTTGGCAGCACAGCACATTTGAGCAGCTCTAAACCGCACCTGAACAACACGATCTCATGAGAACCAGCTTGTGGTAAATTATCAGTCCCCTAGGTTCATTGTTGTAGTTTTTTTCTAAGTCATACTTTTTAAAAGAAATTGGAGAATTGTTCTGGAACAGTCTTGGGATATGTTGCGATTTGAAGTGTATCGTGAGACTTGTATCGTGAGACTTGTATCGCGATACGTATCGTATCGCCGGATCCTCGCCAATACACACCCCTATTCTGCGCAACTTTGATCCAACTTTTAGAAAAGACTAAATTCCAAATGAGATTTTTTCGTCACTTTCCTCCTCATCGACAAACACGCAGAGGTAAGCAGGGGCTACGCCACAACAGTCAAAGGGTAGTCATGGTGGGACTTCCACAGGCATCCTCCTGGCACTTATGTACTATATGCACCTTACTAACTTCTAGAGGGTGGCATACCCTATGATGGCATCTCCAATCATCTTTTATGCATTTTCAAAGCATTCTCAATAATCTTTTAATCATTATGCCGTTTTTTAAGGCAAAATCCAAAAAACGTGTGTTGTTTTCTAGTTTCTGCAGATGAGCCGAAGTTCATTAGAACTTCACCTCTGGGTTGTGGGCGGGACTGTAAGCCCACCCCCACTTCTCATCATCCGTTTCCCACTAGCTTACAGCCCCGAGCTACTATTATTAGAGCAACAAAAATGGTCAGCAATATCGGGAACTGCAAGACACACCTGTGCACCGCTTACATTGAGTTTGGGTCAAAATCTGCCCATTTTCAAACTTGAAAATGAGGACGAGTTTGACCGGAATACCCTCGACTGACCTTGAAAACCCCCCAAAAACTACATCACCAGTGCAGGTCAACCCTACAAGAGTATAGAACTGGGTCCCATTTTTATAATCTTTAGTATGACTCAGTCTGGATTAGAACTCATGACCTTCAAGTCTCAGGGCAGACACTATACCACATGATTTGTTCTTTTTAATTTCTCTAAACGCCAGATACGATGTCACAGATTTCAAAAAGGTCAAAATAGAATCCATTTCACGACATTTAATTCCACTGTGTTCTGATGATAAAAATGTGGGCGGTTTACTCAAAAATTACATTTAAACAAGTTTTCTTGTTCGAAATTGTTCGACCACAATGCACTGTGGTCTATGTTCGCTAATCTAGTCAGCATCTAGTTTTTCGCAAAGGCTTCTGGGATGTTTCGAGTGCACTCGACTTTGGAATAAGTAGATTTGGACAGCATATGGTGAGGGGGGGTTTGGACATAATTCAAATTCAAAGCCTTTTGAAACCTTGAAAGACTGCAAATTACGTGCTACAGGGTGGGCGGAGCTTTTTCGTTTGTTAGCACTTTGACGATTATTGGAGTTTAAACTGTCATTAAATCCATTTGCAAGTCGTAGGATGTCGAATCGTTGGTGAGGAACTTGTGAGGATGTTCCTTCAACACAAACTCTTCAGATGTGAATTCAAACCAAAGATATTTCACTATGATATAGCAACTGTTTCTTGTCATTTAACAGTTATGAAAAATTGGGCCATCTTAACCATCGGAAGAAGGTTACCGCCTTGGTCTTATGATGATCATAGATTATTTAATTGAAGGAACTTGGTTTAGTTCAATAAAGTTTTTAAATCAAAGCTTTTTATAAAGTTAACCAAATTAAGTAGATTTACCAGATGTTTAGATTAATTAATTGACAAAATTAAAGGTATAGATGTTGTTGGCTGCCACAAATTTATATAAAAATATAATTCAGTCAGAACTCTGTGTGCCAAATATCTTACCCATGAGTTTTTCTCACCGCTGTACGTTTTTAGGCACCATGTTGAGAAAAGGTTCAGCTTTAACACAAATGTGTTGTAAATGCACAGACCTGCAGAGAGTCTCACCGTCTTGTTAAAATGCATCAATCATCTTATTGAGAAAGCGTTTAGGTTTTTATTTTATTTTTTGAGTGAGTGGTAACACAGATCTCCCTTTTTTTTCTTTCTCCCTTTCCTTGCTTCATCTGTTTCCCTTCTTCTCTTCTTCCCCCCCAGATCGGGTTGCGAGGGCCCAGTCCTTGACTTGATCAGAGGGGCAACCATTCAAGTTGGTATTTCTTTTTGTTTTTACATTTTTTTTATTTTTAAACACAATTATTTTTCCCTTCATTGCTTTACATAAAGTCCTGCCAGTTTAAAAGCAGATCTGAGCTTAACTCTGAGTGACTCCAGTGTAGGAGAGCGGGGTAAAACGGCCACAAGGGGGCAGCACAGCACTGGAACAATCTATAATCTATAAGGACTCAACAAGTTATTTCTTAAAAAAAAAAAAAAAAAATTTAAATGTTATAACAAAGGTAAAATAAATTATCAGGGGTTGATTTCACATGGAGACTAGCTGAAATTATTAGATTAGATTTTGCTAAAAAAATACTTCTCTGTCTGCTGCTCACCTTTTGTATTTATAAAACTAATCTAGAAGCACAGGAACTTTCCATTTTTAAATTAATAAGTTAAAAAATCTGACAAAGTCTTTCAAGATCATCAACCTACAGGCTAAATTTACTATTTTGATTCTTTCTCATTAAGTTGTTCAAAATCAGACATTTTTATTTGTTTTTTGTTTTATTGTTTTGCCAAAATATGGAGATTAGCTGCCTAATTTTGTACTTCTGAATGTACAAAAAATGTTTTCATAATTATCAGGACTAATGACTTCACGCTTCTTTATTAGAAGACAATGAAAAATTAAAATACACAGAAAAAAAGAGTTATCAACTTTTTTTTAATTCTGAGAAAGCAATATTTAACTTTTTTTTTTCCACTCAATTTTTATTATGTTTTCCAAATACCCACATTCCCACACAAGTGGCAGTCCCGACAACCAAAAACAATGTATATACACACAAGAAAGAACAGGCAAAGCTGTAACGTAATAAAAATAAAGAAAATAATAAAAAAATAATAATATTATTAATAATTGTGGTGAAACTAAACGAATTGACAGAAATATATATAATGACCAAAGACAACATCCAAAAAAGAAAGCAATATTTAACTTGATATATATATATTTTTTTCGAACATGTCAAATGATGTGGCCGTGGGAGACCTGAATACTATCTCTTGGGCGGTAGGGGATGGGTGTCAGATAAAATCAGGGGTCAGTCTGGGAGCTGTTCCTGAATTGCCTTACATGGTAAATTATTGGGGAGGGGGGATATTTGCAATGCACCTTGTGGGTTGGGCTACTTGCTGGTAGCTTCTTCCTTCGTGGTAATTGATCAGCCTCTTGATTTTGGGGGGACGTTAGACGTGTGGGGCCTTTTGGTGGGAGTGCACTTGGTCCTCCCTGCAAACAGGAGGTATCCTCACAATATTGTGTCTACCAATTCTAACAACACCTTTTGATGCAAACGCTCCCCAAATACACCAACACAGTCCAGTTTGGTTGGCGGTCCTCCCTCCACGTGAGGAGGAGGATCCCTGAGATCTCTGACTGTGCCAGAGCCTGGACCTGGTCCTCACTCTCCATTCTTGTCAAGGATCCCCTTCTTGCCCTTACCCCTGCTTAACTCAACCAATGGGTGGGGTGGTGATGGCCTGAACTATGATGTGAGGTTTTTTGGGCCATGGTTCATGTCTAGTGTGGGCTCTCAGGTGGACTGAACCATGTGGATGGTGGTGGGACTGCTCTTTGGCTGGGCTGGGGCTTACGCTCTTTGTCACTAGGGGATACTGAGGTCTCCAGATTTGGTGACTGGTGTTTGGTTGGCTTCTGTTTGTTTGTCCCCCCTCCTTTATCTTATCTTTTATCATCGTCCACAGGAGAACACCAACAAATAATTGATCACAGTTATTTGTATGGGAGCAGGAATGATATATACTTGATAAGTGTTTGTTTCTACGCATTATTTTTGTGTATGTGAACTGATCTGTATCTATAATATTTGATTGTGTGAATGAGTCTGTCTATAGACAGCCCCAACTTTGGTACAACTACATTTTAAAGTAATATTGATAAACGTCTAACAGCTTCTTAGCTCTTTTGGTAATCTGTTTTTTTAATCGTCCTCCAACTTCTTCAAACCTTTTCCCTTACCTTGACCCCTTGTCACCCATCTCTCTGTTCCATCTGGCCATAAAGAAATGCACATAAATATGATATCAGTAGCCTCAAATACAAGAGGGGTTTATACAAATATACACCTCGTGTGTCTGAAACTACACAACATCCCTATTGTAACAGTATTATAAGTGGAATACTAAAGGCCCTCAGCTCTTATCTGTTTGCAAAAACAAACATCTGTCAAATGATTAGATGACAAAAGTGTTAAACGTTTTCTTGATAATTCAAATTTTTTTAATGATCTTTCTTTTTAATCCCAAGTTATTCAAGTTATAAACTGACCGATTGGATGCCTCAAAAACCATGTGGTTTCACTTCCAACGTTGGAAGTATTTCTAATGAGGCCAACTTTTAAGCATTAGGGGTGTGGCCTTCCAACAAGCTCACTCCTGATTAGGGCTGAGAATCTCAGGGTAACCCGATACGATTCACGATACATGGCTCACGATACCGATAGTATCTAGATATGCCAAACATCGCAATAATCAACATTTTACCTTGGTAATCTGTAAATATAACTATTTTTAAGCAATTATATCTTTTTATTTTTTTTCAAAACCTTTAAATGTAGAATAAAAAATTCACAGATGACATTTTATGTCAGATCATTTATTATTATTGAGGCAAATTAATATTGTTCAGCTTTACGTTACGTTACGTTACGTTACGTTACGTTACGTTACGTTACGTTACATTACATTACATTACATTACATTATACAGTTTCATGACGGCCTCCTTACATTCCACTGTCGGGTTCACGTGCAGCGCCCCCTGGTGGACTTCTTTTTTTGTATTATTGCAAGAAAGCGATTTAGGGTAAGAGAGAGGACCGGTAATCGTTCGTGAGTTGAAATATCGCGATAGTCCAATATTTCCTCCCACTTCTACTCCCGATTGGTGCGAGTGGTTGCCATAGAAACGACGACGCATACCGACTTGAACCAAACACTGACGATTCCATCATGGCAACATCCATATTGGAGATAAAAATAGCTACAAATTCAAATGTTGTCATTTGGTTGGAGCAGGAAGTAAGCCGTTTTCTGTGGGCAACATCACACTCTGTCCAGTTTTTATGTACAGTCAATTGCTTGGACTAAAGAGCGCCTGAGCATCTTTCCTCAGAGAAATGCTAGTTTATGTGTAGAAAGTCTATTTTCTATTATTGCAAAATGACCGTGATGTTGTCACAAGTACTTTATGAATAATTCAGTAAACAGACCTGTACTTGTCAACGTCTAACTAATAAAAGAAGATGATGGATTATTTTGTAAAAATTTCTTGATCTTTTTTTCTTTTTTTGTCCATCTTTAGACCACTCAGTGGCGGCTAAGTCTGGAGGCTGTTTCCCCGGCGACGCCTCTGTGACCTTGGAGAGCGGCGCTCAGAAGCCCATCAGGGACCTGCGGCCTGGCGAGCGGGTCCTGACCTCATCGAGCATCGACGGCGGCGGGGCGCTGGCGTTCAGTGAGGTCCTGACCTTCCTGGACCGGGACCCCGACGCCCACGGACTCTTCTACACCCTGCAGACGGAAGCAGGGCCGCAGCTGTCGCTCACCGCCGCCCACCTCCTTTTTGCCTCGGAGGGAAACTGCTCAGAGGGGGCGGCGCCGGCCCCCGGCGCCCTCAAAACTGTGTACGCCAGCGACGTCCAGCCGGGACAGTGTGTGCTGGTGTTAGGGGGGCGATCGGGGCATCTGTCTCGGGTTAACCGGGTCAGCGTTGCCGTGAAGAGGGGCGTGTTCGCCCCGCTGACACAGCAGGGCACGGTGGTGGTGGATGGGGTGTTGGCGTCCTGCTACGCGGCGGTGAACCAGCACCTGCTGGCCCACTGGTCCTTCTCCCCCCTGCGGCTGATGCACAGCTGGACTGGGACCACTGGGGGCCACCACGAGGGAATGCACTGGTACGCACAGCTTTTATACTGGCTGGGGAGGAGGCTGCTGAGCTCAGGGCAGCTCCACCCTCTGGGCGTGGCTCAGGAGAGCAGGTGAACATTTCCACATGAACAGGAAGAAGCTGCAACTCGGTGACGAAAACCTCAAAAATAAATTGACTTTTAATACAAAGTGACTTGAGTTTAGAGCAGATTTTGAAGGTTTGAAGGAAATGTACAGCTGGCCGTCGTATTACCACGAGCTGCTTTTGTTTTGTTTGTCTGTTATATATATGTTTTCTATTTATCTGACTTCCTTTATTTATTATAAATTAACCAAATCTTCATTATCAGTAAAAGAACTGTTTAAAATGTCGTCTCTGAGCAGGTTAACACTGTGTATAGGGCCCTTCTCTTGATTTATTTATGAGTTTACGTCTCCCTAAAAACAGATTTTCTGCCTTAAGCAAAGACTTTGAAAAAACAAATTTGACAATTTGATATTTAAAAAACTTTCTAGAACAGAAGTTTCTGCAGAGGCGCAAGAGTTCATTAGAAATTGACCTCTGAGTTGTGGGCGGGACCGTTTATGATCAAGTATACAGTTTAGGTCAAGATACCAGATCAGACGAGAAATCAAAGACGTTCATGGATCTATTTGTCTACATGTGAATAGATTAGAACTGAGGGGAGCAGGGAGCTTGTGGCCACAACTTAATTTTCTTTATATAAGACCTCCACCATCAGAAAAATTACACAAAACACGAAAGTCATGAAAATCAAAATAGGTCTAAAAATAGATATAAATGTAAAAACGCTAAGAACAAATTCTAAGAGTTTTTGTGGCTTTAAAAACAAATTTCTAAACATGGACCTTAAAACCCAAAACAGTTAAAAAAAGAAAAAAGGAAAAAATTTTTTCTGGGCTGTTACACGTTATCTGACCTTTTTGTTTGTTTGTTTGTTCATTTTGTGGAGCTGTTATTAATAGCGTCCAGAAATGAAATGAATAAATAATGATTTTAAAATAGATACGTAAAAACTAGGGTTGTGTATTGGCAAGGGTCTAGCGATACAATACGCATTCCGATATGTGTCTCACGATACAATACGTATCGCGATATATCTCAAGACTGTACCAGAACATTAAAAAACATTTTTGTTTTCTTTTTTATGAAGAGTATGACTTCAAAAATTCATTATTTAATGATTACAACGTTAAGCACTGCGAGTGTATCTCAGATAAAAGCTGCTTTTACCCACAAATTCATGCTGCTCTTATTATGGTAAATTATTAAATACTTCATTTTAATTGGAACAAGTCAATATTGTCTGATTTCCACAACAATAAAAGTTTCAGTAGAAGAAAAAACATAAATTGGAGGCTCAGTGTGCTGCCAACTTGTGGTTGGGGGTTTAGGTGTAAAACAAGACGCTAAGGACGGTCATAAATTATGAATCATCTTGCAACATTTTAAATTGATAAATTAAATATGATATATCACCAAATTACACTCCTAATAAAAATACAGGGCAAACCTGAACCCATAAACGTCAATATTTTCAAACGAAAATCTCAAACTTTACCCAATTCTTTAAGGTTTTACACTGAAATAACAAGGAAAAATGCACATTTAGGATCTACTCCAGAACATTTTCAGTTCATTGTAATTAGTTTCGGCATTGAAACGCTTTGCTCTCGAAAATGTTCAACTTCCTGCTTTAGAAAAAATACTAGATTGTATTAAAGTTGTTTACAGAAAACTGATAGTTTAAGAGACTTATTGTTGGGAGAAGGAGACATTCATTACAAAGATATATATTTTTGAAAATAAATTTATGGAAATGAAGTTGTGTGTTTTGTTGCTTTTTTGATCCAAAGTTTGTGGTTGATCAGAGCAAAAAAAATCCATAGCAACCATTCAGTTATTTTCATGTTGGGAGGCGATGAAGAAGTTAGCAACTTTTCACGTCTGTGCTTCAAAGTAAAATTTTTATTTTTCTTAGCAACCAGTGATCTCTATGTAGTAGTTTAGTGGTAAATGCAGGAATTGAGCATAAACTCTGCCTATGTGTACTTTAATGTAAAATGTGTCAGAAAAAAATGTTTTAATGATCATACATTTAAAAAAAAAATCAATGGTTAAACTATAAAAAGTGATTAGTTTAAAAAAAATCAAATTAAAATGTTGGTTTAAATTTCATTTGATAAAAAATAATATTTTAAATTGAAACAAATTACAGAACTTATGTTAATTGATCTAATATTTCACTTTTTACAGTGTAAGTATTTTTAAATATATAGTTTGATTGCACCTGGATGACGTCACTTGACACCTGTTGTGGATGCAGACAGGTGTTACATCGCATTTTAATGTGGAGCTGTCTCCAGAGCCGTGCGTAAAGCCGCCACAAGTTGCCGGCTAATAATAACAACCGGCTGCGCCTTTAAGAGGATGAGTAGGGTGGGGGTGGGGAAGAGTAATCTTTAGGATCGGATCCTATCCGCATCACTTTCCGAACCTGACGGGTCCAGGCGCATGTCTGACTCTGAAGTTCGAAACTTCGTCTTGTTGGTCACTTTTTTTGTGTGTTGACGCACAAAAAAAGAAAGAAAAAGAAAAAGCCCGGATTGAATTACGCCGCGCGCCTTTAAGAGGCTACCATCGGGATTAGAGTTACGCACGGCAGGGCAGGTCGCGCGCTCAGGAGGAGTTTTTACGCACGGCCGGGGGACCCAGAGGACGCACGCCCGCAGCTGCACTTCTCCCTCTCTGCATCCACCCAGACGCCACCTCACCGGGTAGCCCGTCCCCGCACGCCCCCCACGCGCAGCATGGCTGAGATAGGGAAAGGGGTGACGGCCGGAAAGCTGGCCAGCAACGTCCAGAAGAGGCTGAGCCGGGCGCAGGAGAAGGTAGGAGACGGGTGTAACCGGATCTCCTCACTTTGCACCGTCAAACAGCAGCGGCAGTCCCACTGATACCAGCGGGGTGACCGGGGCAGGTAATGGGAGGCGCACACCTCAGTAACGAGGTCAACTGGATTCAGATAGGGGTTTGAAGGTTTAAAATAAAATAAAAACAACACTTTCAGTTGTGTAAAGAAGTTCAATCTACTTTATTTATTTAAACTTACATTATTAGTGCAAAAATATAGGAATAACACCTGCAACAAAACTAGTTCCTTAACTTTAAAAGCAAAAAATATCAAGTTTAGGATCCTAATTTCTATCATGATTTTTAGTTGGATGTTTTTCTTTTCATTTTGAGTCAAAAATAATCTCCATTTAGTCTCTAACCTACTCCTAACTCCTTCCTCGTCCTTAATAAGTATAGAAAATCTACAATTTTTAGCCAAAATGTTTGTGAAAACCTTCTAAATTTGCACAAACATCAATTACAAGAAGAAAGCACATTCAAAGTCAACCGGGTGCCTAAAATCCAGCATATTTACATATAAAAGTTAGGATTTCTTTATGCTAAAACAGACAAGCAGATAGGAAATTCCCAAGATATCTTTATGCTTTTTGTTGTGTTTCTGGGGGGATTCAGGTGACCCACGATTCCCAATTCCTTTTATTTTATTTCAAATTTCATTGAAGGACGCAAATGTCTTAAGCGTACAAGAGGGGGAAAAAAAAAAAAGTCTAAAAGTGACTAAAGGAAACCTGATCGTCAGCGTGTGTTGGACTCTTGAGTTATTATTGTCTGCCCTAATCACTCCTGCTGCTTAAGCCTGCAGGGGTTATACCCTGTAATCACCTCAGCGTCACTTCACAAGTGCTCTCACCTGTTGGTTAGAGTTCACGGTTCTAGTCGCTTCAAGACTTCAAGACTCCAGATCCTCTGAATGAAGGTGGTTTTGTCCATATAGGTTCAGTTTGAGTAAACCACTAAACCAGAACCACCCAGAGAAAGTCTAAGTAAAACCTTAGCCGTAACTGTTCTTACAGGTGTCTTCTGGGGAAAACATTGGATAACCTGTACAGGGCATCCGGATGGGCCGCATAAAGCAAAGTCATAGACTGCCAGAAGTCTAGTAGGTCGCACAAAGGCCTCGCTAGTGCTGTTCATACTATCAGTGCGGTAGTCTTGCGTCCATCCTGATTGGTAGAAATTAGGAAACCAATCAGAGTTCTGTTTTTGTAGGTATCCAGCTAGCACTTACTGTATATATCACATGCATACAGGATTAGTCAGTAAGGAACCAGTACTTGAACCGTGCTAACGACTAGACCAGGGGTCATCAACCCTGTTCCTCGAGGGCTGCCGCCCTGCTTGTTTTGCAGCTAACCCTACTTGAGTAATAGCTGCTCACCTGGATCAGGTGTGTTCTAGTGCTGCCACAAACTATTATTTTAATAGTCGACAGATCACTGATAATTTTTTCCAATTAGTCGATTAACCATCATTAGCTAAAATTAACTAAAAACTAGATGTATAACATTACCTGTGATATTCCTATCTGAATTTGACCACTGAAGATGCTAGTGCTGATGGCTGAAGACGCTAAAATTGATAGCTAAAAATGCTCAAGTTGAAAGCCAATATTAGTAAAATGCCAAATTTTCCCAAGAAGCTGAAAAAAATCTTAAATTAGCAAAAACAGCTAGCATGTAACTGAAATATTAGCTAAAATTCAAAATAGCCTAAAGCTAAAAAAAATCTGAAATTTGCCAAATAGCTAGCATACAGCTGAAATATCAGCTAAACTCCAAAATAGCATAAAAAAGGAAAAAAAACACCAAATTAGCCAAAACAGCTAGCATGTAACTGAAATATTAGCTAAAATTCAAAATAGCCTAAAAAAACCCACAAAATCTAAAATTTGCCAAAATTTGCATGCAGCTGAAATATCAGTTTAACTCCAAAATAGCATAAAAAAAAAACTTAAATTAGCCAAAACAGCTATCATATAGCGGAAATATTAGCTAAACTCAAAATTAACCGAAAAAAATGAAAAAAAACTATATTAGCCAAATTCTAGCATATAGCTAAAATATTTGCTAAACAAAATAGCCTAAAAAAACCCAGAAAAACCCTAAATTTGCCATAGTAGCTAGCATGTAGCTGAAATATTAAACTTCAAAACAGCCTAAAAAAACGTAATAAATGCCAAAATAGTCATAAAAGCTAGCAGAATGCCATTATAACTTTTCACTTTACAACACTCTGAATCCATTTAATATAAAGTATCGACTAATCGACTATTAAATTAGTCGTAGACTATTTTAATAGTTTAGTCGACTAATCGTGGCAGCACTAGCGTGTTCAGTCAATCAGAAACTGGGCTGATTCAAACAGCCTCCTTTAAGATTTGTCTCTTAGTCTAACCTGCCTGTTGGTGGTGGCGACAAACAGACACTGGTCTCTTCGCGAGAAAATCTCCCTCTGGCTCCTGTCTGCTTTATTTCTTTCTAACAGCTTTGTCTTTGCAGACATTACTTTAACACAGGGTTAGCTGCCAAACAACCTGGAACAGGAACAGGGTTGGAGACCCCTGGAAGGAACTAATAAGGACACCGCAAAACAGCATAACCTGTATGTTATACATGCTTACAACTTGTGCCATGCTTTAGAATACCTCTTAATAAACATACACAACAATTTGACATTCAACGTTGGGAGTGGGGTCATCTGGACCCCACAAGTTAGATTTTCACTGGTGTTGGTGGCAGACATGAAATCCTGTCCACCTTTAACCACATTTGTCATGGCATGGATAACACATCAGTGTAAGGCTTAGGTCATCTGGACCACATAAGGTAGCACAGGGGTTAAGATGTGGGTGATCATGTCTACGGTCGGGACAAATTCAAAAACTTACAGTACCGCATGGTTCAACCTCCCATATGAAACCATTTCCTTCGTTTTCATTGAGACTTCTGCACCTGCGGCAGGTATCTTGCTCTGCTCCTTTCAGCAAACGACTCCGATTGTCTCAGGGTTGTCCACACTTTCATCTCTTTCTGCAGATTTTTTTTTTTGGTGAGATTTAAGTGAACACCGTTAGGTCACTTGTTTAGCTTTATGTTTTGGGTGGTGATCCGCCTGGAAGGTCCATGACCTGCAAATGTGACCAAGCTTTCCGACTCCAGACCAAGAATAGACTTAGGCCTTGAGGCCTCATTGGTCACCTGAACCAGGCGACCAATCATGAGCAGTGCTTGAATATCTGGAAATCATGCAGCCACTGCATCCATTGAGGCCTGCAGTTGCCTATCCCTGCTCTAGACACACATCCTATTCCAGGACACTTAAATAGTCTTGAGATTTCGCGGTACCTTTCACAGATTCAAGATAGTCTGTATCAGATGCCATACAGTGGAACCAGACAATCACCAAATCTCCTCCGTGTTCACAATTGCTTCATTCATGTAAATGTTAATAGAGATGGTGTGCCTTCCTAATGGTTTCAGTTTAGTCTCATCTGTCCAAAGGACATTCCTGCAGAAACTTGTAGTTTGTTGCTTGTGACTCTTTTTTTCTGGATTTACTCAAAACACTGGTTCATCACCAATAAAGTATATTTAGAATCAAGCAGCAACAAATAGTCAAATCTGAGTGTACCTTGATCCTATACTTATGGAGAGAAAATAGACTCACTCTGGTTTGTGTGTGGGAAATTCTTGATTTGTAACTCATATCATACATTTTGTGCAAAAGTATTCTAGTGATGCTTCCCTCACGGATGAATTTGTGAGATGTAAAGAGAGTCCCACGATAGATTCGTGCGTAAGAGGTGATTCGTGCATATTTTTTTGAAAGATTTTTGTGTGTAAATAGTTTCAAGCTCTTGTAATTTTAATTTGTGCATGTGTACATTGTATTTTGTATTTTTTTAATTTTGTAATTTTTTTTACATTTGCACAAAATGTATTGAGTTACAAATCAAGAATTACACACGCACAAATCAGAGTGAGTCTATTTTCTCTCCATACAGAATCCTCCTTAATTTTTTTCTTTTTGTCTTTGGGTTTTTTTCTATTATAGTACACGTCGTGATCAATTTGCAGCCAGCAAGGTCATTAGTCTGCAGTCCTGTGGATGTTAAACGGAAGCGCCTTCAATAGTCTTCCAGTCTTTATCTCTAGAATGCTTGTGTGTGATTATCTCTTGAGACAACTCTCCCTTTAGACAGACTGACTCATCAGAAGCTAAAGGACACCTCTGATGCTAAATGATTAATGTATATTTTTAATTCGTTCTTAAGGGACCGTCAAGGTTTTTCAGGTTTTTTTGTTAGTTTTTTAAAGATTGTCTGTATGATTGACAAAGGCTACAGCCAATTAGAACACTGTATTAAAATAGTAATAAATGGGACTGTGTATTAAAAATAATTTCCAGAAACGATTTGATTTGATTCACTGGAGCCTGGATCGATTTGATTACGATTTTTTTTTTTTTTTTCTCGATTCTTCAGTTCAAATCAATTTTGAGTTTACACATTTATACACATTTGTTTAGAAATACATTAATAATTTGCTGTTGTTTAATATATTTATATTAATCTTATACAGTTCACATACTGTAAAATGCATTAGTTAAATAATGAGATTGTTAATATCATACAGTGTTACATTGTTTCTCACGAGAAGTTCTAAAAAAAAAGTTTAGATAATTAACATAGTAAACATTGTTCTGCTTCACCTGGAGGGTGTTTCAGTTCGGCCACTAGGTGGTGATAGTGGTATAGCAGTATACCTTATTCCAGAAGAAGACAGTGTGAGCAAAAAAAGTAATTTTTGACCACAAATTGTTACTTTAAAAAATTTTTTTCTTTAAAGAGTTTGAAAAATTCATACCTGTGAGTTTATAAAGATGTTCATTTAGTCATCGATGTATGTCTACACCGACCGAGCGTTAGCATTAGCCGTCCTACACTACAACTACTATGAATCCATATGTTGAGAAAAGGTTAATCCCTTTAAAAATTGGCTATAAATCTGTAAAATCGTTCTTTGTATAAGAAAAAAACAGACGTTTTTGTCCATTCAGCATCAGAATACACTGAATTCCCTTTGGGTTTGGTTGCTGGAGCCTATCCCAGCTACTGTTGGGTGAATGAGTGAAACAAAAACATGTGATGCCTTCAGTAGTATAGTTCTTTGATGGATTTCTAACATAAAAATGTTATAAACTGACTTATTATGACTCGTTCAAGCTTGCTTGAACACCAAACACCAATAGTACTTTTTTTTTTTTTTTTATATACATTGTAACAGTTTTATTTGGACAGACTGGTAATCTAATCTTCGAGCAAAGCCTCGGTCTGTTGATGTGGCGTGATTTAAAGTTCTCCCAGCCGTATCCATCCACTGAATGGATTGTGAAAAGCAGGTGCTGTGAGTCAACTGCGGTCCAAAGCGGCGTCCACATTCCCCGGCATCTCAGTGCCAGAGCTTTTTTAGGAGCGGGGCGGACTCGCGGGGAGGTTCTCTGCGTTTGGAGGAAACTTGAACAGATCTTCACTTTGAGAACTAAACTATGTTGGCTGCAGTTCACAATCTTATCACAAACTAATTACAGATGAAAACAGACGCTAAAGGAAGCGTATTTCAGGCTGTTGTCAAGGTGATGCATAAAACTACCACAATGAAGACACTTAAAGCTCTTGAAACACACACATATGAAGAAGCTCTAGAATGTACATTGTAACTTGCTTGTTGATTTCTAAACTTCATCTTTTTCATGTAGTTTGTGGTTTTGCTCTTTAGCTTTGAAACACTTTCTTTTTTTACCAAATTAAAGATTAAAGGAGTTTATTGCCATTTGCACATGTTAAGAACAGGTACATTGGAATTTTTTCTTGGCTTCTCTCAAGTCAGGATTTTTTTTCCTTCAAAAAAGTTACAAAAAACACAATGGAATCATAAATTAAGAAATAAGAAAAATACAAGAAATAATGAGACAACAGAATGAGTGAGTATTGTACATTGCAGTAAGACCACGTAGTATTGAACTGCCCCAGTGTTTGTCATTATTTCACATTTTTCCTTTATCTATTGCACATTGTTTTCCTAAGCTATATGGATAAATAGTTTAAATAATATAGTGAATATGTGGCAGGTAGGACCCTTCCGACCCTTCATCCTTCTTTTTAAACAGGGTTTTTCACAGGGTTTTTCATTTGACCGTGGCACCATTAATCCCGATCAAAACTTGGGCTGCCACGATTAGTTGAAAATATTAACATAGTGGACGGCTAATTTATTAGTCGATTAGTCATAACTTTGTATTATATGGAGTCAGAGTGTTGTAAAGTGGAAATTTATAATGGCATTATGTTAGTTTTTTGGACTATTTTGGCATTTATTAAGGTTTTTTAGGCTATTTTAGAGTTTAGCTAACATTTCAGCTACATGCTAGCTGTTTTGGCTAATTTAGGCTTTCAGTTTTTTAGGCTAATTTTGCATTTAGGTAATATTTTAGCTGGCTATAAGCGTTTCAGCTGTCAGCACTAGCATTTTCCGTGGCCAAATTCATCTTACAGCATTCACACCAGCATGTTTGCAGGTAATGCTATATAGCTAGTTTTATTAAGCTTAACGCTTAACGTCCAGTTTGTGGATAACTTGATTAGTTGACTAGTCAGAAAAAATAATCAGTGATTAACTGACTATCAAAATAATAATTTGTAGCAGCAATAGTCAAAACACAATCTTATGAATGTGTGTTGTTTTCAATATATACATTAATAAACAACATATTAACCCTTTATTACCAGAGCTGTCACCAGCAATAGCAAACATGCATTTACAAATGACTGTAGCTCTTCAACCGTTTATGCAATTAACGTAATGCCAACTGACTCTGATAAGAAGTAATTGGGTCACAAGCTGTTAGATTTTAATGTAGACATTTTACTACTCTAAAGTGTTACATTTCAGTGCAAAATCGCGTTTCCTCTGCCTCAGAATCTGTTGGAATTATTCCGTAAATGGTAAAAGAGTTGCAGTAATTAAAAAAAAAGTCAACTCTGGAGAAAAAACTCCTCTCTTAACTGTTTTTTTTTTTTTTTTACAGTAATAATGTGAGAAATATCAGGAAAACTAACAGATTGTTTACACAGGATGCTTATTTTTCAGTTGATCAAGGAATTTTTTTTTTTCTACAAATGTTTTGGGAGTTACCCGTGAAAAGGGCTAAAGTAAAGCAGGCTGGCGTTTATTTTAGCTACAAAGTACGAATTAAGAACATAAAATGTGAGGATGGAGTCCAGTGTTTGCTTGCTATTTTGCTGAATTGACTTTTCCTGTTTTGTTTTGTTTTTTTTCCGGCATAAAATGTTTTGCGTTCTGATTGGCTGTAGAAAACGATCAATCAATCTTCACCGTGCTTTGTCTTCTGTACAGAATGCGTTCAGTTTGACAAATCTACATAAATCTTCAATTGCAATCAGATCTTTGTTTTCAATCTATAAGACTAGACATATTTTTCTATGAAGGTTACAATTTCTCAAATTTAAAGAAGGAGAAAAATGTAAAAAAAAAAAAGTTATTGTCTGTCTGGTAATTGTGTATAAGTGTGTGGTGACTTAAAACATATTCTACTTAGCAAATTTGACCAATCGCTCGTTATTTCTGGAATGTTTCCGTTGCAATGAACAAGGGAACACTGTAAAGTCGATGATAGGAACATGGTCTTAATGCTCAACAATTTATCTGCACTTCAGTAACTTGTAGTTTAATGCTTTAACACTCCATCGTTGACGTTCTTTTAACTGTCGTAGTGGTTTTTAACGATTCATAAAATTCATGTAATTTTAGCAGCGCAGAAAAAAACCCCTGTGGGCTGATGTGCAACACTTTATAGTAGTAAAGTGTCAATGGAATCAACATAAATCAGCTTGTTTTGACACGTTATAAGTGTTGCATATCAACACAGAGCTGCTTTTCTGTCAGAAGTCATTGGAATCACATTAATTGTGCAAACAGTTGCGGTAGTTCAAAGAGCGTCCTTTTTCTACGTGTTGCTAGCGATATCTCCAGTATCAAAGGGTTAACTGGGTGGACACACTGCTGCAGTTGTGTGAGGAGTCCGTCTCCTGGCCAGCAGTCTCTGGTCTGTCCCCAAAACCCCCATGCCACCGGGGTAGTGGTTTGTCCTGCCCCCCTGTGTCAAGCAGTCCGTCCTGCTTTTTTTCGCTCATATAAAGCTTTTACAATCAGGCTCATACCCTCTACTTTTTCACTGTGTTCTTGTAAAAAGCATGTTTGGTCTTATAATGTTTTGTTTTTGTACTACCAAAATGTATCTTTTGTGTTATTCACGGTGTTAACATGCGTTGGCCACATCCAACACATTCTCACTCAAAAACTAATCATGTATGGACGTATGGTTTGGTCCCCCTCTGCGTCTCTTTTTGGGTGTCCCTAACTTGTCTGTTTTTGATGTGCTGGTTGTTCCCATTAAACCAAGAGTCCCCAACCTCCAGGCCGCCAACCGGTACTGGTCCAAGGGTCTCAGATGCGAGTCAGGGGTTCCCAACCCTCAATACGCGGACCAACCCTACCGACCAGTACCCGTGCCCTAAAGCCTTGTTTCCACTGAACAGTCCGATACAGTTCGATCCAGTATGCTACAACAGTGACGTGATGACACGCTAGCGGTCTACACCACACATGCACCATGAAAACAAACCGCTCACTGGAAGTAAGGCTTAGCTGAGTATTAACTGGAGCGTACCGGACCACTCCTTACTGCACCGTACTGCTCAGTGGAAATGGTGCAGTACTGTTACCGCATCTGCGTCCAGAGGGTGGGGGACCCTCGATCAAATGATTTGATAGGAACAGGCAGTGTACCAAAAAACGACGCGTAGGGACACTCAAAACGTCAAAAAGTGACGGAGAGGGGGCCCAAACAATATTTTAAATTCAATTTTATTAATATAGCCCAATATCACAACAAAAATGCCTCATTGGGCTTCACGGTGGTAATAGTACAGAAGCAGAAGGTCGGTCATAAAATATAAACGATAGCCAATTGCTAAACTAAACAGACTTAATAAAACTGGTTATCCCTGTTGTTAGACCCTCCTTCTCAGTAAGGAAAAACTCATTAAAAACGCCTGATTCAAGAAAAAAAGAAGAAACTCTAGGGATGCCCACACGAAAGAGAAATCCTATCCCAGGACGAATAGCGATTTAGTAGGACCGTTAAGGAGGAATTGGCTAATCTAACTCTACAACTATGCATTTGAGTAGAGTTCAGCCAGATAGGACTGGGGGACAGGTAGGGGCGAGGTCCACGGCCAAGACGGGCCAGGGGCAAGGTCCACGGCCAAGACGAACCAGAGGCGAGGTCCGCGGCCAAGACGGACCGGAGGCGAGGTCCGCGGTCAAGACGGGCCGGAGGTGAGGTCCACGGCCAAGACGGGCCAGAGGCGAGGTCCACGGTCAAGACGAACCAGAGGCGAGGTCCGCGGCCAAGACGGGCCGGAGGCGAGGTCCGCGGCCAAGACGGGCCGGAGGCGAGGTCCACGGCCAAGACGGGCCAGAGGCGAGGTCCGCGGCCAAGAACAGGAGCACAGTTGATCTACCTGGAATCACTTTTCTCTGAGATGCGAGTTGGGAGTGAGAATGTGTTACCACGTCACCTTAAACATAAAATATAATATTATAAAGCTTTATTTTGAAAGTACAACATAAGTCTTTATTTTTGTTACCTGGACCTGTCTCTGGTTCTCTGGGATTTTACTGCGACATTGACATGTTGATAGATTGGAATTAGAATGTGAAGCTTGTATTGTATTGTGGAGAGACGGATGTGGAAACGATACAAACTTCCTGATTGACTGATAAAATATTTTAGGTTTTTTGTGTCTATGCAGTAGAAAGGGATCGCAGACAAACCAGTGGAATTTGACTGAGTGGACAGTGGCTCATGTCAGATCAGTGTTATACCACGAACAGCTGCTTTGTACATATTTGTGATCAGATGGATCTCAAATGGTGACCTCTGACCTTCCAATCAATGTTTGGCCACCTTACAGAGCACCACAGCTGCTCTGCTGCTCATTCGATGCTCACCATCGTCATCTGACCACAGAAAAACAGAATGCAATGTTCTCCTGGATTTATAGTCCATAGACTTTGCTAACCAATCCTCAAAACAGATTATTTCTTTGAATTAAAGTGGATTATAACTGATCCAGTTCAGTGTTTCAACATCCTGTCATCACGATGATTTTATTTAATAAATCATTAAATTAAATTCTTTTTTGAGTGACCCTAAACTCAGAGGTCAAACGCCACAGACCAAAAAACTCAAAGGCCCGATTTGCTTGTTGGCTGCCCGGCGTTCTTTCAGTCGAGCTCTGGAGCTGAGAGGAGGGTCAGAGTATCGTCTTCCCTCTGAGGGCTGGTTGAGGGGGTTTGGGAGGGGGTACGAGGGTGAGTTGGCTTCAGCTGTCCGTCTGCTGGCATGCTGCCCCCCCTCTGTCACCGTAACCATCTCCACGCTCTGTCCAGCCTGATTAGAGTGGGTAACTATCCAACTGGTTGTTTTGGTTTTTTAGTACCCATAAGCGTTTATGACAAGGTTCTTTTTAATATTGAATAAAAACACGGAAAATAGACGTCAAAGCTGGAAATTGGAAAAAAAAGAAAAAATGAATGCAATTTTGTAAGGAAATACAGGAATTATTTCTCCAAGAGCAGCTCATTAGCCCTCCCACAGGTGATTCAACAGGTGTTTCATTCCCTCCTTTCACTTGCAAGTAAAACTCAGAAAACTCTGAAATATAGAACTTTTAACTGTTGAAATTTAAAGATAGATTTAAGTCAGAAATATTTGGAACAGAGAAAGAAACTTTGACATATGACATCACTTCCTGTTTCTGTGTGTAAATGGATACGTGTGATGATGTCGAGATTTGAACGTTTGTTGATGAGAGTAAAATTCCATAAAGAACCAAGTGTGCACCCTTTGTTTCTAACAAAATTGACACAACAAATTTGCAAAATTTGTTAAATTTGCCATTTTCAAAATGGTTCAACATTAGAGCGCATCACTAGGCATGCATGTGATCAGTGGTGAAGGCCTCATAGGAAGGCTAACATTACAACAGCTAAGCCAAAACTTAGGAGTGGTGTACAGTTATATACGCTATTTGCCTAAACTATCAAAAATGCAGTAAATATATTTTTTAGTCATTGAAACTTAACGATAAATGTCGAATTTGCATCATTCTTACTACATGTTCTTTACTAGTGCAGTTCTATTGCAAATAATGGAAAAGAGGCTCAGCTAAATCAGGAGAAACATTTAACAACAAGTATAAGTATAAAACAAACTGAATTTTGTTTTACTTTAGGTGGGAGTACATATAAGTTCATTTTTAAAAATGAAATAGACCCTGTGTCATAAAATAACTTTCTATTGCTGGATATTTGCTTGGATTAAAAATGCGATAACCTGGTGTCTTCTATCTTTATGACCTTTTCTTCTTTTACTATTGAATATAAGCATGGCAACATTGGTTTAAAATTTAATTTAAAAAAAATACTTGTAAATGCTTTTGAACCTTAAAATGTTTGCCTCTGGACAGCAACTAGACTGTTGTGAAGCAGAAGCTGGAGTTTGCCTTTTTTTTCCCCTACTTATAAACAGCTCTAACAGTAGAATAAACCTTTTACCGCCATGTTTGCTGACAAATTTGAATTTCTGAGGACTGGTACAGCCCTCAAAGACCTCTTGATCTTAGTGTAATGTCGCAGTGGTCCAAGAAAAACAACTTCTTTTACTATTATGAGATCACCCCTGTTTAAAAATGTAAAAAATATTTGACAAAATGTAAATAATCTATTAGTTATTCAATAAAGTAGCATTTTTCTTTAAAGCCAAAGAGCCACAGAAGAATAAACATGTGCCTCCATTATAAAGCAGAAATGAACCCTTGGATTTTTGCCAATGTTGATTAAAATCTGTGAATTTTTGTATTCCTGCAACAAATAAGACAAAGTTCTTGAATGATGTTTAGGTTAGTCACCAGAACCCCCAATTTATTTTTTTTTACTGGATGTCTCATGAAGCAGATTTTTGTCACCATCGCTCACATAGCGACATGTGGTCGTAATGTCACGTAATGCCGGTCAGCTGTGCAATGAGAAACACGCCGGAGAATTTCTGGTCGGACAAACGAGGATGAATTTGGGAACGTTGGAGTTCCTGTCCGTGGAAAGCGGACTTAGTCACTCGCCCACCCCCCAACCCCCGGCCCAGAACAGAGCTGGACTCTAATGTCTCCATCAGATGAGAATTAATCACAAAACTCCTGGAAACTGCTTTACCAAACTTCAAGAATTAAGAATATTCATAAAAAATTTGAGAGGAAAAGTTTATACAAAAATGAACCTCCATCAGTTCTTGAAAAAAGTTTTATGACTCCAAGAAAAAAAAAGAAAAGTAGAAATAAAAGGATTATCTTTTTTATTTTGATTCTTGTGGGGGAAAACGCTGAAAGAATTAATGACTCAAACATCCAGACTAGATTCCATTGAATCTTATATCTGTACTTGAATTGAGTCAATTTGTGAAATAGAAATGTAAAAAAAACAATTTGTTTGGCTTGTATTGCGTCATCACAGTCTGATCAATGAATGACAATTTGGGAATCATTTTTTTATTTAACCATTATTTACTCAGGAAAAAAAAATCCCATTGAGATCCACTGATCTCTTTTTCATAAGGGAGTCGGGGTCAAGAGGCAGAAATTCTGCTGCCTGCAACGTGGTTCAACATGACAGGTTTGGTGGTGGGTCAGTGATGGTCTGGGGAGGCATATCCATGGAGGGACGCACGACCTCTACTGCCTAGGAAATGGTGCTCTGACTGCCATAAGGTATCCAGATGGAATCCTTGAACCCATTGTCAGATCTTACGCTGGTGCAGTAGGTCCTGGTTTCCTCCTAATGCACCACAATACCCGGCCTCACGTGGTAAGAGTTTGCAGGCAGTACCTGGAGGATGAAGGAATTGAAACAATTGAATGTCCTTCACCATCCCCTGACTTAAATCCAATAGAACATCTCTGGGACATTATGTTTGGGTCCATTAGGCGCCGCCAGGTTGCTCCTCATACTGTACAAAGCTCAGGGATGCCCTCACACAGATCTGGGAGGAAATACCACAAGACATCATCCGTCGTCTCATTAGGAGCATGCCGCGACGTTGTCAAGCATGCATACAAGCTCGTGGGGGCACACAAGATACTGAAAAGAGTTTTGAGTTGCAGAAATTAAGTTTTGGAGAAAATGGACTAGCCTGCCACATCTTCATTTCACTCTAATTTTATGGTGTTTACACAATTGAGCCTCTGTAGACTGAAAACTTTTATTTCCATTCAAAGACTTTGTTCCTAAGACACTGCCCTGTTGTTATTTGTATAGATTCCCAACTTCATATTGAGATCTGATGGATCTAATGTGTTTCTTTAAAGTGCTTCTTTAAATTTTGTGAGCATTGTATATACAGTACGTGTGTGTATATATATACTATTTTATATGAAAGTGTTTTTTCTGTAAAAAAAAAAAAAAAACCTCAAATGTGTTTAGTTTAGAGAAAAGGCTGCCTAAAGCTGAACCAAATGCATTTATTCCAGGGTTTACATAAACAACAAAACAACCTACAACTATTTTTTTACTGAAAAACTTTAAAAAAAATTATCAAAATGTCCATTTTTATGTGAATTTCTCAGAGAAGAATAGTTGTGATCCGAGCTTATCAATGCTGCCCAGCTTTGCTTCCACACCTGTTCTTCCCTTTCTCCCAACTTGCCTCACGGCTGTGGGGCGGGCTAAATTTACCCTCACAGACCCTCTTCTTGTCACCCTTAATACCCCACAAACTGCCCGTGTGTATTTCTGGAGGGCTGAAACCAAGCACCAGCAGTTATTGGAAAACTTTAATGATCCCTTGTTCGTCTGTTTTTGTGAGGATTCAATGAATTGAAAGAGTCCTAAGTTTACACCGAAAAGATCACCATACATTTTTTCCTGTTTAAAGTTTATATTAAAAGCACTTTTCAGAATAAGAGGTGTTGATGTCGTTGCCCTATAAACAGCCCGTGGCGGCACAGGGAAGTCCCCTCCGCGTTGTTCTCGCCGGCTTGCGTGTCCCTCACAGGATCGTGGCGGCAGGTGGTGGAGGTGACGAAAGCGGGGGGTTCGAACCCGCGCACGCTCTCGCTCATCTGATCAGATTAGCTGCTGACCTCATTCACCGGCCAAAAACTGAAAAAAAACATGTCAAAGCAATGACAATGCAAAGAAATATTAACAGAGAAGACTTTTCTCATTAAAAAAACAAACCAAAAAAACAAGTAAAGATGAGAGGAAAAAGATCTCACCAGTGAAAGGCTCTGTTTAATTTGCTCATTTATGGTCTGATATTAGTGATGTAACAATTCTCACACCAGAATTCCTGGCCTCCACACATGGACCGCACGTTGCTATGCAAGTTTTTAAGTCGGGTCTTGAGTTGTACGGACACATCGGGCACACACTGAGCGGGCGCTGAATGTCCGACCCGGTTTGATGTGCTTACACACTGGCCGTGTGTGGTGCGTTTAAGACAGAGGTCTGCAACCTTTAACAGTAAAAGAGCCATTTGGGCTCGTTTTCTACTGATCCAAACCTAGAAGGAGCCGCATTGACTTACGTTAGCCTTTAAGAAATTTGGATTTGCATTCATAACCTTTTTTTTTTTTTTTTTTAATAAATGTAAATGTTTACTTTTTTCCCATGAAAAAAGCAAAAAAAAAATATATGAAAAGAAAAGCTTCACTCAAAAAGGTATTTTTTTTTTATGTTTCTAACTTTAGTAGCAAAAAAGCAAACTGGTTGCTTAATTACTAGCTGAACTTCAAATTAGCATAACATTTCTCTGTAAATGAAATCAGCCAAAAAATTTTGCATGTTGCTGAAATAAAAGCTAAACTCAAAATTAGCCTAAAACCCCCAGTAGATAACAAATTAGCTAAAAATGTTAGCATATCGTTAAAATATTAGCTAAACTCCAAATTAAAATAAAACACTAATTAGAGACCAAAAAAAAAAAAAATCTCGCTTTTTGCTTAATTACTTGCTGAACTCCAAAATAGCCTAAAATTCCTCAGTAAACTAACTTAGTCAAAAACGTTAGCATGTTGCCAAAATAGAAGCTAATACTCTAAATTAGCCTAAAAACCCTAGTAGGTAACACATTAGCCAAATACCTTAGCATGTTGCTAAAATAGAAGCTGAAACTCTAAATCATCCTAGAAATCCCACTAGAAAACAAATTAGCCAAAAACGTTAGCATGTTGCTAAAATAATAGCTAATCTTCAGCCAGAGAGCCACTATGGAGAGATAAAAGAGCCACATGTGGCTCTGGAGCCGCAGGTTGCAGACCCCTGGTTTAAGAACACGCTCTACGCGGGTTTATGAACGTGCGCTAAGCAGGTTGTATACACAGTGAAGAAGGGCTCACACAGGGATCTGCAGGAGGAGATTCTTCTTCTATTCAGACCCTCCAGGATTTCACAATCGCAACTATTAACGCAAATTCAGACAACCCTGCTATTTGTTTTATTTTCACCGCAACTGTACTGCAACTTTGACTAATCTGCTAATAGTCATGGAAGACGACATGACTCTTCTCCTTCGGAGTTTTTTTCCGCGAGTCGTGCTCTCTTTTATTAACTCTCGGGGTGGGCTGAGCGCGTGCGGTTGCGGAACTGTCTGTCATGAACCAATTATGAGAGAAAGACCGAGAGAGACTCTGGATATTGAAAAAACAAAGGAAGATATAATAATTCCATTTAGATCATCCTCCAGATCAGATTCTCAAAGACTTGGTCTTCCACCAGCAACTCACCAGTAAAGAACATGGAGATGCTGTTTTTTTTTTAAGTTTATAATTTTTCCCTGGAAAAATTAAATCAATCCACAAATATTTGTTATTGTGAGCAGAGAGGACCAAAAGTTCATTTTGTGTTTCACAGGTTTATTCAAGTTAAATGACAGCACAACAACATTGTACATGGTGATGGTCCTGTATTTTCCTAGTGCATGTGTCACAATAATAAGAGATGGAATATGAGTATGTTATTTTATTTCATAATTAACATTTTAAAGTGATTTTCAAAAAATATTTATATTGAAAAACATTGTAACTTTTATCAGTCACATGAAGCCCAACATGAACAGAATATGAAAGGATTTGTGATTATTTATTTATCGAATCCTTTATGTTAGTAGGAAAATAGACAGTTTGATGTAAGGGGCAAAAAGAAAACGTTAAAATACCTTAAAAAAATAATCAAAATCGTGACTTTAAAACTGTGAATTGAACCGTGGCTTGACTGAATCGTTACATCCCCATCTAAAACATATTTTTCTGTTTCTTTAATATTTTTTATATTTTGTACACAAAAAAAAAAAACAAACAATGATGATTAGAATACAAAGCTAAAGGTTTTGGTTCCCTCTCTGCAGGTACTGCAGAAGCTTGGTAAGGCGGATGAAACACGAGACGCTGCCTTTGAGGAGATGGTGGCCAACTTCAACAAGCAAATGGTTGGTGATGCTTTCCCTTCTTTTATTTATTTATTTATTTATTCATTCATTCACGTACCACATTTTGTTGTTTCAGACCGAAGGCACCAAACTTCAGAAAGACTTGAAGGCCTACATGACAGCGGTGAAAAGTGAGTCTAATATGTTTCTTCCTGCTGCTCCGCCTCTGTCCTCTAGGGGTCCCTGTTAGTTTAGTGTATCAGCTGCAATAGGTTGAAGGTGCAATAACAGAGAAAATATTACATAAATATGGAGCTAAATTGGGGTCAATATTATTTGAAACCAAAATAAAATATTTTGAAAAAAATATTAATGTTTGGCTGAAAAAATAGGTTTCCAAAACTCAAAATTTCAATTTCAAAGCTATTTTTTCAGTTTTAAATATTTTTTTCAGTTTCTAAACTTTTTTTTCGTTTACGAACCTCCAAGTTTCAGTTTCAAAACTTTCGGCCCCGTTTTTAATATTAAAACATTAATATTTTTTTCAAAATATTTTATTTCGGTTTCAAATAATATTGACCCCGATTTAGCTCCATACATAAATAAACAAGAAAGAAACCAGAATGATGCATAAAGATGCACTAAAAGACTGATTACATTTCATTTTGCAGCGATGCATGAGGCGTCCCGCCGGCTGCAGGACTGCCTGGCTGACATGTATGAACCCGACTGGTTTGGGAAAGAGGAGACAGACGCACTGGCAGAGGTGAGACCCAAAAAAATAGTTCTTTTCAAACTTAAAACCTCAGGAGATCCCAGGAAATACCGACGATGATCTCTAAACATTGGAGCGATTATTGAAAAAAGCGATTATCTCTGTGTGTTTCTCTTTAAATTCTGACCATCTGTGTTCTCCAACTGCATGTCTGAAGGAAATGATTGAGAAGGAGTTGGACTTTAACTTGGAGGTAAAGTGCGTAGAGCTTCAGTCCGTCCCACAGATTAGATGCTTTAGAGGAGAGTTTGTGGATCTGCTGGTTGAACTGTGGGACAGAAGCAGCTGCTTTAGTAGTAGTGAAACCTTCAGCATCATGTAGATGTTTCCATACTGCCAGACTTTGAATATCTACTAGAACTCATTAAACTGATGCATCAAACAAAAAAAAAAGTGTTGTTTTAAAAACTATAAGGTTTAAGTCCACATTTGTATCCTCCCACCACAATATGGGTTGTCCGGGGGTAATAAAAATGGACAAAACTGAACGGCGAGTGCCCAAAATATCAAGGTGGTTGACCGCTCTGTGACAGTAAAAACGTTCATGGTTCATCATTTTTTTTCTGCTAGCATGACAGGTTTTAGTAACCGCGGAAATGCGTCTCTCAGCAATAAGACACATTAGATAATTACAGGAAAATGATAAAATATTACTGGCAGATAGCAACTAAAATGGTTAAAATTAAGATATCCGCTAAAAGCTTTACTTAAAAGTCACGTCTTCGTTTGACTTTAAAGTAAATAAGGATGAATAAATAGTAAATAGGTGAGACGCAGGCGTGTCATCTGGATTTTTCAACCCCACTGAACCCTGTGGACTATATGCAGGGAGCCTGTTGGTGCTGATCGCACAATATAGTGTTGCGTTCAGTCTAACTCTGCCTGGAGTGGACTATCCCTGTTCTAGAAGCTTTGGTCAACTGTATTAGTAAAGCAAAAAATGTGGTTTGGCAGCATCATAAAAATGTCGATTCTGAGGGAAAAGTGAAGAGATGAGGCAGGAAGAGTCTGGCAGTGTGAGAAGCTGACTTCAGTGAGGTTCAAAGCTCTGTCCTGAGTTGTTGTCTGTGTGTTTCAGGACACGGACACTCTGTGGTTAGAATATCACCAGAACATCACCGACCAATCCCTGCTCTGCGTGGACACGTACCTGGCTCAGTTTCCTGAAATCAAGGTGAGTCCAAAGTTGGAAATAAACAACACGAATGCAGTCAATGACACAACAGGACTTCAATATAAATACCACGAAAAGAAAATTACTGGTGGAGAAAAAAGAATGACGACAATAAAAATGTGTTGTGATGATTAAACTCTTAAAGATACTGATATGAATACCGTGATCCTACGTTTTCACACTTTCATGTTTTGTTTAAACTTTCAAAATTCAAACCTTCATGGAAAAATAAGTTCAGTATTGTGGAAAACAACAAACTGATAACAATTGAAGATTTATGTAGATTTGGCAAATTGAACACATTCTGTACAGGAGACACAATACGGATGATGACAAAGTATACAGCCAATCAGGACACAGACACACACAAGAAAAGATACACAAAGAGGAAGTCATAAATCAAATAACACAAAAATGGATAAATGAAAGCAGTAGATATAGAGAGATTAAGTGACCAAAAACTACGCTCAGCAATAATGCTGACTCAGCTTTCATGGTGTTCCTTCTCAAAAAGGCTCGTATAGCGAAGCGCGACAGGAAGATGGTGGACTTTGACAGCGCTCGCCATCACTTCGCCTCCTTACAGAAAAGCAAGAAGAAGGACGACGCCAAGATCGCCAAGGTAACTGTCAGCGGTTCCTGTGCTTGAGCTTTGATCTAAGGTGGTATGGAGATGTTCACACCACAAATCTGCTTAATCTGTTAACTTGATACATTAAGAAACAAACACAAAGAAAAAGTTAAAAAATCTACAGAACTTTTATTTATGTAGTTACTTAGCTAAATTATTTAAAACTTATTTGGAACCTCATAAAACTAACTATTGATCGATTTGAACAAATCATGTGATTCCTGATTTGCTGGTTGTAGAAACAACCAATAAAAGGAGCACATTTGGTTATAAAGCAAAGAAAACCAAAAAAACTGCAAACTTGAGTTTGAAAGTTTTCAAACTGTCAAGCACGGCGGTGGAGGGTTAATAATGTGGGCTTGTCTCGATTATTTCAATATCATGGAAGAACCAGATTTCTCATCTCAGTCTGACAAATCATTGTAAGCTAGAGGTTTCTCAGTCTAAAGTGTTTGTTTGTGACGTCGTACCACCTTTAGATCAATCCGTTGACCAGTTTGACTTTGCTGTGGTTTCACTTTTACTTAAATAAAACAAATGTTTTTCTCTCACAGACTAAACTCTAATCTGCATCTGTGCTGAACTGTTTGCGTTTTCTTTCTCCTCCTCACTCTCCGTCTCTCCTGCATGGTGTGTGGTGTTAGCCAGCAGCCCTGTTGGAGATGGCAGCACCCAGCTGGGCTCAGGGTTTGATATCAGCCCACCAGGTGGCTCAGACTAATCTCTCCTTCAACCAGGTGACGCTCTGGTTCTTGTCATCTTCCCACAAGTGGAGATCCCTGAAGTAGTTGGTTTTTGAGAAGTTGTTCATTTGTGGCTCACGGGTGGATACAGACTGTCTGGTGGTGAAAATTGGGTTAAAAAAAATGGCTTCCGCATGAAATATCAACCACTTGTTGAACCATAGAGCCAAAAGGATGATGCATATTGTTTTTCAAGAGTCACGCTGTAGGTAATGGGGTCTAGCTAACACCTTTAAAACATGAGAGGGTAAAATTACAAATAATCCAATAATCCAGCATTTTTAATAAATTAATGTCTGCAGAAAAATCTGACCAAAGCACGACTCTGTGTCCTCAAAAATAAGTTTGCATAAGTTTGAGTTATGTCTCATCATTGTCACGTTACACTAGAATGTGAAGTTGTGGAGGTCTGTAGAAGTTGATTTGACCTCAAATTGGTAATCAATTTTTAATTTGATCATGAGTTTGTAAATTGCAGTTCAATCTTACATTTTTAAAAATAATGTTAAGCAAATCAGTAGGATTTTAACTTGATTTTGTTACCTCAATTCGAAAGGCATTTTACTATTTGCAATTCAACATTAAAAAAACAACAGTACAATCTCTGTTTTTTTAAAATTCATTAAAGTTACTTTAAATGGATTGTATTTTAATTTTCCATGATTTTTTTAAAATTCAAATTCAAAAGATTACAAAACAGCGCCCCTCCCTGCTGTAGTGCATTTTCATTTTCATCACTTTTGAAATTGTAATTTTTTCTACCCATAATTCAAATGATTCCATTTAACAATTTGTATCTAAATAATGCATATGGAATCGTCATTTGAGAATCACTTTGAATTATGGGTGAAAAAGACTTCCATAGAGGTCAGAGGTCATTTGTACAGTTTCATTTCTGCTTTGATTTGACTAAAGATGTTTTCCAACTATGGTGACCTGCAGGCGAAAACGACATTTTTTCAGACTTAAATGACAATTTTACATTAATGATGGATGTCATGTTTGGTTTGCATGCATGTTTCCTGCGTGTCTGCTCATCCGTCATTTGTGTGCACAGGCGGAGGAGGAACTGGGCCGAGCTCAGAAGATCTTCGAGGAGCTCAATGTGGAGTTGCAGGATGAACTCCCAACACTGTGGGACAGGTGAGGCGCCGACCAATCCCGATCTCCGCTCCCCGCTCTGACAAATCGGTTAATAGGTCCTACTTGTGCGTTGCAGTCGTGTTGGCATCTATGTGAACGCATTCCAGAAGCTGGCAAGCCATCAGGAGAAGTTCCACAGAGAGATGAGCAAAGTGAGTGAGCTGGAAATCCTTGATCAGTCTGAGTTTTTTTGGTTATTATTTGCGCCTCCTCTCGTCCGCAGCTCACCGAAAACCTGCATGACATCATGACCAAACTGGAGGAGCAGCGGGAACTCAAGTAGGTTCAGGCTGGTTTAAAAGATTTAAAGGCCCGCAGAGGACATGGGTGTAATGTTGTTTATAATGCTCACCACTGCAGAAGAGATGTTGCTGCAGTGTCAAAGAAAGGGGAAGGAAAGAAGAGGTAAACGGAGCTGTGTGTACTGCGCATGCTGTTCCTGTGAAGGCCGCATGAGTTCACGGGTTTGTTTGTGCCGCCTTGAGGTTACGGTGTTCCTTCGTTCATCGCGGGAGTTCCTTAAATATTCTGTGAAGTAGGAACACAGATGTTTTAAGGCTGGAAATCTCCTAACTGGTCATGTTTTAACACTTTTTTCAAACAAACATGAACATTTTCACACAGTTTTTTTTTTTTAATAAATGTGTCAATCTAAACGCATTCTTGCCACAGAAGAGTTTGATTGACAAGAGCTAATCAGGATGCAGAACACAGTGAGCTGTAAAAACAGAGAAAAAAAAAGCATTAACTATATTACAAGCTATATCGCGAAGGTATCGTGATATATCGCCAACTGCGATATTATGAAGGAACACTATATTGGCACTTCCAAATTTTGTTGTCTTTAGTGACAAATTTATTTCTATATACAAAAGAAGAACTAACAAAATAACATTTAAGTTTATTATAGTGATCAGTGGAAGAATAAATATCCAAATTTTACTTGAAAAATTTTGTGCGAGTTTTTTGTTGATTAACCAAAATACAGGCAGGAATCTATAATATATTTACTAGTGTGCTTTTTTATTTTTTGTATTAGTATGTTTGATTTTTTTTTTTTTTTTATTTTAGTGAGGGAGCCAACCACAGCGACTCGGCTACTGTCGCGCCAAAGGTAAATTCAATCTAGTGGTGCATGCGCTTCTGCTATTAATTTTTAATTTAAAAGTACAAAAAATGAAAATCTGTAGAATTTCTTTTTTTTTTTTTTTTTGATTTTGCAAAAAATACTCAATGAATTTATCTAACCTTTGTTAAGAACTGTTAATCAGATTTTAAGTCGTTTATGCTTTGCTAGCTAGCTGCATCGCTGACGTTCTTTGAATTATTGTAACTTTTTGACTTTTTACACAATTGACGCAATTCCACAGATTCTGAAGCGGAGAAAAGCTGCTTTTCACAAACACTTAATATTGGTAAAGAGTTTACGCAATCAACACAAAGTCTGCTGGTTCCGACGTGTAGAGAAGTAGCTTTGCACCATAATGGAACAGTTACAAATCAATTGGTTTATGTCAGATGTGTAAACGGTTGAAGAGTTACGCTAGTTTAAGGATTGTTTATTTGTTGTCAGCGCTGACGGCTCAGATGTTAAAGGGTTAAATGACGTGCGATGTCCCCTTTAATGGAGATTTGCACCAAATGACGTAAACTTTAAAGCCACTGAAGGACCATCCTCACTGCGCTCGTCACTTAACCTGCATGTTTGCATGCATGTGCTGCACGGTTTGACTCCTGCCGACGCTTCAGAAGCCCGGTCCTCCTCCCAGTCGGCCTCCCCCCAGACTAACGCCGTCACCAGACCTGAGGCAGCATTGTGCTGACGAGGATGAGGATTCGGTGCCCGCTACGACCAAAGAGAGCACCAGCCCAACGCAGCAGGTCAGGATGAATAGTATCAGACTCTACTAGCCTGGAAGAGAAACAACTTAATGTAGAATTGGATTAATATTTTATCATTGGGTCTTGTCTGATAAAGTGTGTTTGATAGACTTTGGGTAGGGCTTATAAAAACAAACATTACACCTCAGCACAGGTCATGGCTATTGGAAGTCTTTGGGGGAAAGAATCAAACAAACCAGTGGGCCCAAGAACAGAGCCTTGAGGAACTCCAAAGTTATCTACTTATCAATCGGATTCAGCTCTGACTCTGTTACGGTCTACTTTTCAACTCAGCTGTCATCAAATATATTATGACTTCAAAGGAATGCCAAAACCTGTTCCTTTAGGTCTATCTATAATGTTTGTTTTAGGTCTATTACCACCTCACTTCCATTTGATTGTGTAGATCCGCTGTGTTCATGCAATCGGAAGCTGATTGACTAATTGTCCAAACTAGCTAATTGGCCAGGATTGAGGTAATGGTTGCTGGAAGTTAAGGATGGTGGTAGATCTTGAGGACCAGGGTTTGGTTCTCCTACAACAAAAGAAAACGTGTCTAAAACACTTTTAGGCACCATGTCTAAAGAAAAACTACATGTTGTGAAATCGTCCTGACATAAACGTATGTGCGGGTGTATGTGTGTGTGTGTGTTGTCATGGGAAGCAGTGTGAGCCCTGGTCAGGGCTAAACCTGCTGAACTGGGATGTGGAGGTATTACAACCAGCTGCTTCTCCGGTACCAGAGGTGGGTTTGGGTTTCCAGGCTGAGATTTTTGGCTGAATTCTTTCATGGGGATGATCATGTTTACATGCAGTTCTATGAAAAAAAAAGAACTATTTCTGCTGATGCTTCAATTTGGGGGCTTTAACTCGCCATTTAGACACTTTAACCCAACAGTGACCCAATTCATGAATCTAAAAAAACAAAAGCATCTAAGACATTTAGCGTGTTGACAGTGTTACTGTGGTAAGGCATACCCGAAAACTCTTGAGAATCTAGACCCACAGAAATGGATCTTTAATATTCATGATGGCAAAACACTCATATCAACTGAATGCTTTGCAAATATGGTGCTTTTGGGATAGAAAATAAGTCCTAACACCGATGTTTGTAATTGACAATTACATCTGCGGGCAAAACATTCAGTTATTACAAACCTATTACAAATCCAATTTTAGTTACAGAGTCTTCGTTTTATTTAGCTAAAAGACCAAACTATGGCTTAAAGTTGTGTTTTTGAGGGAAACTGCTTGCAGATTTTCTAATTGCATGTAAGCACAATCATTGTGTGTGTGCATGTTTGTGCATTTACAGATACAAACACCTTCTGTCCACTCTATGAAGACATTCTTTGATGGTTTATCAGTCATTTTGTTCATGTGTTGTTTCTAAGGGGGTTTTTCTTCAGATTATACCATCCATAGAAACCAAAGAGTTGTTTAAATCTTTTTTTGTTTATGTCCTCCTGCTTCATGGTAGGGGCCTTCATGGGTAAGCTACCATATTTTTTTTTTTTTTTTTTTTTTTTTTTTTTAGAAATCCCTTGCTGCATTTCAGTTTACTCATTTCCACATCTGTGGACTGAAACAAACTCTTCAACTTCCTTCCTTTGGCTTCCCCAAACCCCGTACGATCCTCGATCATGACCCGCATATCCCTTTGACTTTTCCTCCGCGGCTTTGTTTTTGTTATCCCGCTCGTCCCTCTATCCGTCCTTCTGGACTTTTTTTTACCTCTTATTGCCCCGCAAACCCGAACCGCATAGGAGGGGCAGAGTGCCGCGGAGCCAGCTCCTGAGCACGATGTGGACCAGTACGCAGAAGAAACCCAAAGCGACTGGGATTACAATGACACGCAGAGTTACCCTCAGCATAGCTGGAACGAGGCGGAGGCGGCTGAGGCGGAGGAAGCCTGGAACCATGACCAAGGCTATGTGGCTCAAACATACACAGAGCCCAACTGGGACGATGACGATGTGGGACAGGGTGAATGGGGTGATGAGGAGGTAAATTTGGGATAAGGCAGCCAACTGGAACCTGAGTCGGGTCTTTAATAGTCCAGAAATCTTCCCAAAAAAATCTCATTTTCTTGATCTTTTCTTCTTTACTTGTCACTCTTATTTGGTTTCTTCACATAAAAACTAAAGTTGTGTTAAAATTCAGGACATTTCTGTGCATTTTCCTTGTTCCAGGGTACAGTGGCCAATGGCTCAGATGGTGAACTTCCTCCCGGGTTTCTCTACAAGGTGAGTCCGCCTCATGTTTGCTCTAAAATAAAAAGCAGATGAATCTGTAAATGGACAGATACGATCCATTTGGGTTTTTGTTCGTCAGGTAAAAGCAGTACACGAGTACACGGCCACAGATGGCGATGAACTGGAGCTGAAGATTGGTGACATTGTTCTAGTTCTGGCTTTTGACAACCCAGACGAACAGGTCTGTAAATCTTAGTAAAAATTTCAATAAAGGAATGATTTTGACTTTGATTTTGAAATATTTTCCTAAAGGTATTTATTTTTAGATTAGATATTTACATATGTGTATATATATATATATTATATATATTAGATATAGATATAGATAGATATAGATATAGATATATATATAATATATATATATAATATATATATATATATATATATATAATATATATATATATATATATAGTATATATATATATATATATATATATATATATATAGTATATATAGTGTATATAGATATATATCGTACACAACATTTGTGTCTTCAAGTAAAATTCATTCAAAATATTTTAGCTGTAGCTCACATATACAAGTTATGACAGCGTCTGACAGATTCTCCCGAGCCCACTTTCAGGGGAAAGGGGTGTGGCCTTTTATCAAGTTCACTACTGGTTGGAGAGTGGTTGCCCATAGAAATGTAGATTAAATCTACATGTGAAGATGTCTGGCTCCAACACGGCGACGGACATACAGTATCATGTAAAACTATTGACTGGATTGACTTAATTAGGTTGGAATTCCACGTTAGCCATTTTCTATGAGTGAAGTCTCACTCGCTCCGTCCTGTTCTCTATATACAGTCGATGATACAAAGTGTAACTGAAATGGAGCTAAACAATTTTTAGAATGAAAAATAAACTTTAAAAAATAACTATTTATTTTTCAAAATCATGAAAGTAGCTCTTGAAGGTAGCAAGGCACATGTTAAAAAGCTAAAATCTTCATAGTTTTCTCTACAAATCAAAGGCGAAACTTATATATTTATGAACTTTTTAACTGCTAGGAAGCTTAGACACAAGAACCTTTGCTCTTAACAGAATCATTTATAATCTGTTGTTCATTTTCTCAGTTTCTTTGAACTAAAAGTACAAAAAACTTGAGTTTCTGTTCTGATGTGTTTGAAGACTGAAGCGTGTGTTGTGTCTGTGCACAGGATGATGGCTGGCTGTTGGGCCTGAAGGAGTCTAACTGGTTGCAGAAGAAAGACATTTCAACTAAAGGTGTTTTTCCTGAGAACTTCACCCAAAAAGTTTGAGGTGCAAAAAAATAAAAAAAAAAAGTCTCACTTCTTTGGTCAAATCTCACAGATTTAATTTAAAACTAATGTCTACCAAAACACATGATTATCAGCAGAAACTTGTTCTAAAAAATGACATCTTATTTGGTAGGAAATGGTTGGAAACAGTGCCTGTTATTGATCATGAAAGTTAAAAAGTTATTGTATTTCTTTTTTTTTTCAAAATAAAAGCTGCATTTGCTCTCTGACACTGATTGTAGTTTCAGGGTTGATGTATCAGTTTTACGGTTTTATGTCCATTCTCTTTCAGGTTTAATAGGTTCACATTATTTTGCATTTTATTTCGTTTCACTGATGGAAATTTGCCTCAAGTTATTTGAAACAAATGTCCTTAATCATGGAAATGTTGTTATGCAAATGTCTAACGGGTTTCTTTAAATTATGCAAGTTTTTTTTCTTTCTTAGAACAGTGACAGATATCAAGAAAAGCAGTTATAAAAAACTAAAAACAAGAATCCAGTTATATGGTCACCTTTCAACCAGATCAGAAGCTGATGTGGCTCCGAAATGCTAAGATTTTTCAGTTAGTTTTGGATGAAACAATTTTATAAGAACATTTTCTTTTTTTTTCTTCTTTTGCATGAAGGATTTCATTGTGTTGTCATTTTCTGTGATTTCAGCTGGTGTCAATCTGTTAAAAAAAAAAAAAAGGTTGTCTGAGAAAACCAGATTTCCTTGAACAGATCCCTGTGGTACACCACTTGTAACAAACAGTATTGTCCCGTCTCCGTCCCGCATGACTCAATGTTTACACAGTTCAGTTTCTTGTAGTTTTTCAAAGGGAACAGTAGTTTTTTAAGAGGCTAAAGGTCACGTTTAAAAGGTCAATTTACAGTATGAATTCTGACTAAAACAATGTGTTTTTGTTTTTCAGCAAAAATTCAATTCTAGTCCCCAGGAATTGTTGTTATATGGAGCAGCTAACTAGGAGAAAAAAAAATCTTAAACCCAAACTTTTTTGTTTGGTTCAAAGTTGAGCCTTTTTTTAAAAAAAACAAACAAAAACAAAACAAGTATACCACATTAATCACATCGAGAAGGCTATTTTTAAACCATGTGACGAATGTTATAACTGATGCAGGATCAGATCAATATCAATAAAAACAAATAAAACCCCATGTGCTCTATAAGTGTTTTTCTTATGCATTTTAGCAAATGGCAGCCTTTGTGGAGACCCCCCCCACACCCACACTTTTTGAATTTAGTGCAACATGCCAGCATTCCTTTCCAGATAAGAATCAACACACTCCTCTATACACCATCAGATGACAGAAACAACAAGAGTTGCTCACAGTTGTATGTCATCAGCGTAAAACTTTTCCATCAAGTTGCTGTTACCATGCCAACAACTGTGCCATTGGGAGATGCCAACGTTTACGGACCACAAAATGTCCTTTCATGTAGAAAACTTAATTAAGCTGAGCCTCATGGGAAGGGTTGGGGTGTGGGTGGTACATGTCCTCTTCTTTAACAATATAACCAAAAGTCATTCTATTTTATTTTGTCTTATATTTAGCCCAACAGAATGTTTGAAGTATTAATGAAATTAATTAAATACCTAATATTTACATTAGATACTTAACCCATATGATCTGAATCAAGTATTTCACAAACAAAAATCTCTTAACAGAAGACTAAATATACATTAATCATGTTAAAAAAGTAAACACAAGGTAAGTAAATAGATGCTCACCCTCTTTTGGGATATTCAGGAGCTGCTACTGTTACCAACACTAAAATGCACACAAGCTGGACTGAATGAGAGCATGGCAAGTACACAGAAGAGAAGAGAAATCACTGTCTGGCTTGTATCAAAAGAGGGAACAGGCAAGCGATTCATCCTTTCTTTTTCTTCAGTTTATCTGGGACTAGGTCGAGGTGGCATCAGTCTAAGCAAAGATGTCAAGATTTCTCCACCCAATAACTTCCTCCAGCTCCTCTGGGGGGACTCTGAGGTGTTTCCAGACTAGATGTAAAGAGGTGTCCTGGGTTTTCCCCCGGACCTTTGGCCAATGGGACATGCCTGGAACACCTCCACAGGGAGGCGTCCAGGAGGCATCCTGACTTGATGCTCGAGTCACCTCAACTGGCTCCTCTCAATGTGGAGGAGAGGTGGCTCTACTCCGAGATCTACCCGGGTGACCGAACTTCTCTCCCTATCTCTAAGGTAGGGCGCAGCCACCCTCCAGAGGAAGCTCATTTCAGCCGCTTGCGGTCGGGACCTTGTTCTTTCGGTCACGACCCAGAGTTCATGACCATAGGTGAGTACTGGAACTAAGATTGAGTCAGAGAGCTTTGCTTTCTGACTCAGCTCTCTTTTCACCACAAGGGACCTGTACAGAGACCACATGACAGCAGACGCCGCAACAATCTGCTTGTCGATCTCACGTTCCGTTCTTTCCTCACTTGTGAACCAGACCCCAAGATAATTAAACTCCTCCTCTTGTGGCAGGTCAAGAACCATTACCTCATGTTTAGCAGTGATGACCCTCTCCCAGACGCTTTACACTTGGCTGCAAACCACTCCGATGCATGTTGGAGGTCGTGGCTTGAGGAAGCTAACAGGACAACGTCATCTGCAAAGAACAGAGATGAAATCCTGTGGTCCCCAAGCCAGATACCCTCTTGGAAATTCTAGAAATTCTATCCACAAAGACTATGAACAGAACCAGTGATAATTTGATGATTGAAACCCAACAAACCCCTCCAGCACTTATAGAGGGTGACAATCTGCTCCACTGTGACCAGAGTTCTTCCTGAATCTGAGGTTTGGCTATCGGCGGAACACGTGATCTGTTCCATACAGTAACACAGGAAAATCCCTTTGATGACTAAACAACCTTTTCATACATATTTTTTTAAAAAGTTCACACATATGTTTTTAACAGGACTTAATAAATCTGAATTAATTTAAATAGAAATTTTAACACTGAAAAATGTTCCAAATTCAATAGATAGATGAGCTTTACTCGGAGCAGGCTCGTCCAATCGGTGAACAGGAACAGGATCACAATCAATAAGCAAATCACCTACAGTGCCAAGAGTACACAAAGAGACTAAAAAGATAAATAAATAAAAATACAATATCAACAATCTACAGAAAATATGAAAAATAGTTAAAAATACATTACTTAAAAGGACAATAGCTAAAATGCACAATATATATAAATAAATAAAACATTTTTTCTCAATTTTAAATAAGTCATAACACAGCACAATACATTTGTTAATTTTTATGAATCATTTAAATCGCTCTCTTAGGTGAAGAAACAAGACTAAAATCGCAATGGATGACTTTATTCTTCAGATGTCACTTCACAACACAGCTCATTCATGTGACAAATTATACTAACAAATTATATGCACTTTTGGAGAGCAATAAAGTTATTCAAGTCAACATTATTAACTTTCCCCCATCCGTCTGCCATGTGGAAATCTTCTAAATAAATGGGGTTACAACAAAAAGATTTCTACAGGCATAGCGTGGGGAAAAAAAACGTTCCACCCCTTACAAATACACATACAAAAATTAAATGCATAAAAAAAGCTCGTTGCAAAAGCTGACACTGATATTGTGGCAACTTAATGAGAGAAAACAGTGCGAGAATGATTTTACGACAGCTGTCATTGCGCCTCCTGGCCGCTTGGTGTCGCTGTCGTTCCAAATATAGAAACGACTACTTTTACTTTGCTGCTGTCAGCTTAGCTAATGTGTAGCTAACTCACTCCTGTCCCACTGCAACGCAGGCTTAGACTTTGGACGTGCAGTTAATGCAGGTAAGCGTCTTCCATTGCTAGTTTTGAAGCTCTGCGTGAACTTGTGTTGAGAAAGGTCTTAACTTTGACCTTTAAAATAATATCAACGGAGAAGAAGAGACGCGCAAGGGCTAGCTTAACGCCGGTGTTTCCTTTATCGGACAAAGGGTAGATAAAAACTAATTTTCCAACATTGTTTTGTGTTTATTACCAGTCAAATGTTTCTCCATTAAATTTATATTTTTACGTGTGTTTTTGGAGGATTTATTATGAATGTGGATATTGGAATCGACTCATGTGATCTGATAGGTGTTGCAACAGATCTGTGCAGCTGATTAAAGAGCTTTTCCTTTCCGTTTTCCCGTCAGTCTACCATCATGAAGAGCTCCAAAGACGCCGTGCAGGCAGCAGCCAAGGAGTTCCTGCAGTTCGTCAACAGAGGAGTGTCTCCGTATCACGGTACAGTTGCACACAAACGAACTCTGTTCAATAATGTTCGTATTTAGAAACTTCCGGTTTCTTAGTGTGCTCGAATGCAATTAAGTCACATTTTATGACGTTATTCTAATTTAAACTATTTGTACTTCAATTCGGCGACACTAACTAAACAGATTAGCGTTTGATAGCGGCATAATCAAACAGTTAAAGGACTAATCTGTCGTTGGTGTGTGTGCGCATGCGCCAGAGATGGTCAGATTGACTTTGAACTTGAGATAAGATTAAAGATAAATCATATATTGTGTGATGATTTTTAAGGTTCTTATGAACCCCTGTGTGTCAATCTTATTTCTGTCAGACATCTGAACAGAAAAAAATTGTCTTTTAATTCTACCTGATCATCGGACACGCCCCCTTCAGGCTGATTGACAGGGATAAGAAGCCAATCTGAACATAATTAGTGTTTGGATTTAGCTGAAATTACAATTTAAAAGTCAATAGATACAAAGTTTGAAAAAAAAAAATTAAAGTTTGGAAATGTAGTGAGATTCTGAAATGGGATTTAAAATTTAGCTATAAAAATACTCAGTGAGTTAAATCCTTTTGACAGTTTGGAGTTGGATCTGAAAACAGTTTTTCCTGTTTTTCCGCAGTGGTTGAGGAATGTAAACGGCGCCTCCGGGAGGCCGGATTTGTTGAGCTTAAGGAGTCAGATCAGTGGCACATCAAACCAGCCAGCAAGGTGGGGTAGATTTTGTTTGTTTTTTTTTTTTATCCTGGAGGTGCTGTTGAATTTATGTGTTTTTAAAATAGTAATAATATTTTTTCTGAAGTATTTTGTGACCAGGAACTATTCCAGCCTGATCGCCTTCGCTGTGGGGGGACAGTACAAACCGGGGAATGGGTTCTCTATGATCGGAGCGCACACCGACAGCCCCTGCCTCAGGGTGAGAGCCTGACCGCCTCCTCCTGTTAGCCTCCTGGTTTCACTCTCACACCTCTGATCAGACAAAATGGATCACCGTCAACCTCTGACAGTGGAAAAATAAAATCACACATGCTGCAAAAAAGGAGCCTTTTTCACTGTGATAGAGTACCTGGACCCCTTAATGAAGCTTAAAGACCAAAAAATTGATATGTTTTTTGTTTTAGAGATATCAGAAAGGTTATAATTTTAATAAATTCTAAGTTTTTAATAGGGCTGTGAACATTAACGCACGCGATTAATCAAACAGAATTAATGCGTTATTGAGGAGCAGCAGTCCGCTAAAAATAAATGTTCTAAATGTACAATTTTGTGTGTGATTTTTATATTGTGAGTATTTGCAAATAATAAGTGATCTGCAAACACTGAAGCAAAAAAAAAGTTAATTGCGATTAATTTTTTCCCGTGTTTGCGATTAATTAGTTAATTTATTTTTTTAATCGATTCCCGCTCTAGTTTTTAATAATTTTCTTTCTTTTGGTTTCAGGTAAAGCCGAGATCCAAAAGGACAAAGCAGGGCTGTCTGCAGGTGGGGGTGGAGTGTTATGGAGGCGGCATCTGGAACACCTGGTTTGATCGAGATCTCACTGTTGCCGGGCGGGTTATGGTCAAGGTGCTACAAAGCTCACCTTCCACAGATCAAACTTGGAGCTGGTTTCACGTCTTGTCCTCCTGGGTCATTCTATGAAGTTATTTTGTGTCCACACAGAATGAGGGCCAGCTTGTCCATCGCCTGGTTCACGTGTCCAGGCCTCTGCTCAGGATCCCCCACCTGGCCATCCACCTCCAGCGCGACATCAACGATTCCTTCGGCCCCAATAAGGAGAATCACCTGTGAGAAGGAAGCTGAATTAAAACCTTTAGAATATGTTTTTTTTTGTTTTTGAAACATGCGACTTTGTGTGTCAGCGTCCCCATCCTCGCCACCGCCGTCCAGGAGGAACTAGAGACCGGCTCCACATCCTCTGCAGAGATTTCCTCTTGCACCGGCACGGTACGCGCCGTCTTCTTTGTGATTTTTCTCAAATGCGCTCACGTTTGAAAGGCGGTCCTCTTCATCGCTGCCCCTCAGGCGGAGAAACATCACCCCGCGCTGGTGAAGGTGCTGTGTTCAGAGCTGGGTGTTGATGCAGAAGCTCTTATGGACTTTGAGTTGTGTCTGACCGATACTCATCCTGCGGTGAGTCCACCTCCTGTGACCTTTAACCCTTGATTACCGGGGCCGTAGCTACAATGTTGACATTCTTTCGATCACTGTTACTCTTCTAAATGTTCAGCAAAGTAATTCCAAAGGATTCTGAAGTAGAGAAAAGCAGCTTTGGGTTTGCTCCTGTTCACGTAACCATAGTAACGTAGAGTGTCTACTGATGTGAAGTGTTCTACTAAAGCAAACAATCTTTCAGCCTAAAGTATCTGCTGTCATAAAGTGTCTGCTTTTCTCTGTATTAGATTTTTGTGTAAAAAAATGTTTCAGTAAATTATAACTCATGTATTTTTTTTGTTAGTTTTTCTCATAACGTAAGGCGTCTTTGCAGGTTTTAGGAGGCGTGTACGAGGAGTTCATCTTCTCCCCTCGGCTGGACAATCTGCACAGCTGCTACTGCGCCCTGCAGGTCAGACTCTGCAACTGCAAGCGGCTTCATCTGTTAAGTTCTGCTGCAGCCTGCTTGTTTCTGTCCCCTCAGGCCCTCGTGGAGTCATGTTCCGGAGACTCTCTGAGCAAAGACCCCAACATTCGCTTGATCGCTCTTTACGACAACGAGGAGGCGAGTTCCACCCGTCCTCGCCGTCGCGTTTGGATGACAAAGACTGTTCGCCCGTGACGGCGTGTGGTTGTTTGCTGCAGGTGGGCTCGGAGAGCGCTCAGGGCGCCCAGTCTCACCTGACGGAGCTCATCGTCAGTCGCCTCGCCGTCTCCCCTTCCAACCTCACCTCCTTCCAGCAGGCGGCGCCGCTCTCCTTCATGATCAGCGCTGACATGGCACACGCCGTTCACCCCAACTACCAGTGAGTCCCCGAAGCCTGAAGGATTAAAAAAAAAAAAATCAACGAGCTGCTTAAGTTTTGTTCTTATCTTTCAGAGAAAAGCACGAGGAAAACCACAGACCGGCGTTTCATAAGGTGATCTTTGATTATAGAATAAATAATCTGTTCCTGTCAGTTCCTCTGACGTCCTCGAGTTTCATTCTTTCAGGGCCCCGTCATCAAGTTTAACAGCAATCAGCGCTACGCCACCACGGCCGTCACCGCCGCCATCATCAGGGAGGTGGCCAGCCAGGTGGACGTGCCTCTGCAGGTATTTTCTAAAAGAAAATAAATATTTCAGAATATTTTTTTTTTAATTTGTTTTATTTAAAGAAAATGAAAACAATTGAAATACTTGATATTGTTAGTTTTTAGCGTCTGTTAAAAATGATAAAGAATTATAAAAACAGACTTTTTGCTCAACTATCTCAAAACGAAATTATTATGAATCTTTTTTTTTATTTTGTTTTTAAACATACTTTATTTCTTTCTCAATTTTTAAGGAAAAAAACGATAAAGTTCTTTGATTGTGTTTTCTATTCAGTTTTATAGCACTTTCTTTGGTTTTGTGGTCACAATAAATGGAATTTTTAAAAACTTTTGGGCATTTTTTTGCACAAAAGCTGTGCTGTGTTTTTTTATTCATGCAAATAAAGACACAAATATGTTTTTTAGACATTTATATTAAAAAGTTCATTTTTGAACTGTATTTTCTAAATGAATAGAATAAAGTCCAAATGAACTGTTTCTGTAATTGACATTTCCACTAATGAGCATTAGAGTCTCAGTCTGCCACGATAATTGACTATTAAAAATAATTGACAACTAATTTAACAGTCGATTAGTTGTTACTGTATATGGAGTCAGAGTGTAGTAAAGTTGAAAGTTATAGTGGCATTCTGCTAGCTTTTTAGACTACTACAGGCTATTTTGGCGTTTAGCTGATATTTCAGCTGCATATTAGCTATTTTAGCTAGTTTTTAGTTTTTTTTTTTAGGCTAGTTTAGAGTGTAATATCTCAGATACATGCTAGCTGTTTTGGCTAATTTAGGCTTTTCTTTTTAAGTTTTTTTTAGGCTATTTTGGAGTTTAGCTGATATTTCAGCTGCTTATAAACTATTTTAACTAGTTTTTTTTTAGGCTAGTTTAGAGTGTAATATCTCAGCTACATGCTAGCTGTTTTGGCTAATTTAGGCTTTTCTTTTTAAGTTTTTTTAGGCTATTTTGGAGTTAGGCTAATATTAACGTGCTAGCTGTTTTTGGCTAACGTAGGCTTTTTTTTTAAAGTTTTTTAGGCTAATTTCACATTTGAATAATATTTTAGCTGGCTATCAGCTGGAGAGTTTTCAGCTATTAGCTTTAGCGTTTTCCGCTATCGATTTCAGGATCTTCATTAGCATCTTCAGAGACCAAATTCAGCTGACAGCATTCACACTAGCATGGCGTACTCTGTAAACTTGATTGGGGGCTCACTGTTGTGGGCAGGTCCCTAAAATATTATTTCCTCACTGCAGTACAAAGCCAGATTTCTAGATTTCTATTTTCCAGCTTTTTAGTAATTAGTTATTTTTATTGTTTTTAACATCATGTCAGTGTGTGTTTGTGCGAGTGTGTGGAGGGGTGGGGGTGGGGTTTGAGGGCATTGTCCTTTATTTTTATCTTTTTATTAATTTTTTTTTATGTAAAGCACTTTGATTAAAAATTATCTTTTTTGAAAAATAAAGTTGATTTGATTATTACAGGTAATGCTATATATCTAGTTTTTAGTTAGTTTAAAGTAATATCCAGTTACATCCAGTTTGCGCATGATCCGATGAGTCGACTAATCTGAAAAAATAATCATTGATTTGTCGACTATTAAAATAATCGTTCGTGGCAGCTCTACGAGAGTCCCTCCTACCGACAGTAAACAGATTTCAGTTTTCTCCTTTTCCCTCTCCCTGCAGGATGTGATGGTCCGTAACGACAGTCCGTGCGGAACCACCATCGGACCCATCCTGGCCGCTCGACTCGGCATCCCCGTGGTGGACATTGGCGGCCCCCAGCTGTCCATGCACTCCATCAGGGAGATGTGCTGCACCTCCAGCGTGCTGCAGAGCACCACCCTCTTCAAGGTGAGTTGAAAAAGTCTTAAAAAAAAGCTTTTATTTTGAAAATGTAAGAAAAAACATGAGCATCTATGATATAAAAAAGAAGTTAAATACGCCTGGCAAGTTTTATCAAATCTATTTAAGTAAAATCCATTTTGTGTTTGAACTGAGCGCACTCAGAAAGCTTTGCTGAAGATTTCAGAACAGATCTGTTGTAAACATTTCTGTCCTCCTGCAGGGCTTCTTCGAGCTGTTCCCTGCTGTCAGGAGCAAGCTTGTCGTGGACTAGATCCCCGAGGGGCCGCACAACTGTTCAGGGTCTGCAGAAAAAGAATTTTGGAAGCAAAAAATACATCTTTTGAAAATAAAATATTAAAAAAAACCCTCAACTGTTTTTTCTTTTGTGTAATATTGATTTTTTTTTTCCATTTCTCAATTCATAGTTTGAATCAATTTGCCAAATGCTGATGCAGAATGATGCTTCTTCACCACAGGGGAGCCATTATTTGAATAGACCATCAGATTGATCAGCTGTGAAAATGATTCACTGAGTTACTTCCATGGTTCATCTGTGTTTCTTATGTCTTTACTTCTGTTGTCAGCTTGAATTTCTGCTTTCATACCTTTGCACCTTGTGCTTTTTTCCATCTTATATGTTCTTTCTTTTGTTTATTTTCTTGATGTTTGGTACTTTTTGTTTGCCGTCTTCTGGTGTTCATGTCAAGTTACTGTTTTTTTTTTTGCCCTCAATTTTGCATCTACAGGAGTACAAGTAGCTAACAGCCACAACATCCACTAAGGCACATGTGGTAGAATTAGAGAATTGAACAAAGAAGAATCCAGGAAAATAAAACTTCTCTTTTTTAAATTTTTAAAGAAATTATTTGTATAGATGTGCAAAAAACTAAGGATATGTTCAAAAACTAAAGTTCATCTTAATACTTTGTAATGTCAAATGTTTCATGTAAATCTCCATCAGGTTTAAATTTTTTCTATTTTGGTCCATTCTCCCATGCAGATCTTCTCAAGAGCTGTGATGTTTTGGAGCTGTGGTTGCTCAACATGGGTTTTCAGCTCCATCCATAGATTGGATTTAGATCAAGGGACTGACCACCTCAGAACCTTAAAAACTACTTGTATAAAGAAACACCCCGATTTGTTTTGGATTGCTGTCATGTTGGAAGATCCAGTCATGTTTCATCTTAAAAACTGTCGCTGTCAGAAGACATTTTTGCTGAAATCTCACCATTTGTGCCCCATTCCATGTCATATGAGACCAAAATGAATCCCTCAGAAACTCGAAATGGACCCTGTCGTGGGCTGACTTAAGCTAGGACGTCTTTTGGAGGACTTGAGTGAATCCATGGCATCATCATGTGTTACTATGGCAACCTTTATTACTGTGGTCCGAATCTCTTCAGGTTCCGTTCCCCTGTGTAGTTCTGGACTGTTTTCTACCCGTTCTCAAGATAGATGAGATCTTTCATGGAACTCCAGGTGGACATTGATTGTCACTGATCTTATAATGTTTCAATTTTTAAATAATTCTTCCGACAGTTGATTTCTTCTCGTCAATCTGATTTTTTTTTAATTGTACATCGGTTCATTCCGGTCTTGTTCAGGTGAACAACCGTGGTCTTGGTGTCCTTTGACAGCTCTTTGGTTTTTGTGGAGAGGTTGCAGTCTGGCTGGTTCCAGGTGTCTTTTATACAGATAACCAGTTCAAACAGGTGACATTAAAATAGGTAACAAGCGGAGGACAGAGTAGCTTCTTAAAAAAGAAGTGACAGATCTGGGAGGAATAGAATTACTGCATATCTGTTGGAATTAAACACAGTTTTTTTACTCCATTTCTCAAAAAAAAAACATTTTAAAAGGCTACTGCGACTTTGAATGCTGCACCGCTGTGTGTCAGTTAAGTGTAAATGTACATTCACTGATGTGTATATCTATGGAAAGGATACTTAGCAATATTTCATTTTTATTAATTTTTACTTTTTCTAGTGTTATTTGGTATATACTTTGAGACTTAATTTAATGTCTACCTTTTTTTGTCTATTATTGTGTTTTATATTTCTTGAATATTTCAGGTTTAACTTTAATCAAGCATGCCGCTGGTTGGTAAGTTGGCACAAATCCCTCTTTCAAATGCTCAATGTTTTGTAAAAACTGAAAATCTTTAAATAAAGTTCTCAAAAAAAAAAAAAAAAAAATATATATATATATATATATATATCATCAAACACCTGAATTATTCTTTTATATTCTGTCTCTTAACCAACTTGCAAAATCAGTGGCTGACATCAGCTATAGAGAAGATCTACATGAATGAATGGACCAAAATGGCCGATTTTATGCAAACTTGCTGAGGATCTACAGGAAACCGTTGACCTCCGTCAATGACAATCAAGTTAACATTAACCCTATAGAGCTCTATCGCTGGATGATTTTCACCTGAGCAAAAGTATTTACTCGATTTCCAATATATTGCATTTTCTGAGTGTGATGGATCCCAGGGTAAAGTCTCAAATGTTCCAAGGAATGAGTGGACCAAGTCTCCAGTTTGATTATTTTTTTCTTAGGAATTTTTTGGTTCTCAAATTCCTATTTTTTCCGTCATTTTCCATCATGTTTTCATGATCTCCCTATGCTTATATTTTCCATTTTCTTACATAAACCAGATTTGAAAATAAAACAAAACTAATCCAATTTATCATGTGTTTTTTTTATTTACTATAATACTCTAATACTTTTTATTGGGTATATTATATTGGGTAGAAATTACCAGGCAAAAGTGATGGTGTAACTTTTTATAGTGAAAGTGTTCAAGGATAAATTTGATTTTTTTTCCATTTGTTTGAAAAAAAATCTCAAAAAAGATAGGTTTATGCAAAAATCTTGAATCTAGGACTTATTGCATGTGTATCCTCTGATGCACTTTTATTTACTCACACTAACACACACAGTGTATCTCTTTTATTAACCTTTACCAGTGATTATTTTTGATTCTTTGGCTCAATCTTTATACGAAATGGTGCAATATTTGAACTTTATAGATGTTTATGTATATGTTTCACTTTATCACATTTTTATCTTTTTAAAGAATCCCCAAAAATAATTATTAAAAAAAAATTCCATAATTTATTTGTAAAAACGACTAAACTAAATATGTGTTAAAATGCTTCAGGTTCAGGTTCTGCAGAACAGCGCCACCTATGGTGTGTTTTTCCTTATTCTCCCCCCTCTTCTCCTCCTTCACTTGCACTCTGTCTGGCATCCTCCTCCTCTTCCTCCTCCTCCACCTCCTCCTCCTCAGCAGCAGCAGCAGCAGCGGGCTCTCCTCAGACATGGAGAGCTGGTAGAGGCGCAGCAGCTCTCTCCGCCTCTCCTCTGTGGATGTTGGATGTCCTACCATGTCTGCGCGGCTCCGGGCGGCTCTGTACCTCCTCCTCCTCCTCTTCACCGCCTCCTGCCGGCTGTGTGCCGCCGCCCGACACGGTAAGAGCCCCGATGAGGATGATGATGGTCGGGCATGAAGCCAGGCGCTGTGCGTAAATCGTAAATCACGACTTCTCCGCTGAAGGAGCAGAGTTTGCGCCTTTCAGCACTTTGTGTTCCGTTTCCATGGTTACCTGCTTCTAGTACGAGTTACACTTTCTTGTTTAGTAGCAAAAAAGTGTTTTTTTTAATGTGTAATCTGTGTGGATGAAAGCAGGAGATCTGAACTCTGTCAGACTTGAGCGTCTCTGCTGCATCTGTTGACATCGATGCCAAGTGCGTCACTGGCGCAGATTTTCTGAGCGCATCTGGCTGAGTCAGAGAATCAATTTTCTTTTTTTCTTGTGAGGCAAAGAGGAGGAGGAGGTGGTGGAGGATGAGAGAAAAGATCTAAATGTTGAAGTGGGATGGAAGCAGCTTTAATGGAAAAGATCAGAAGCTTTTATTTACAAATGTGGACTAAAAAGAGAAGTTATTTGGAATATTTGACAAAATGGCGCAGAATAACATACATAATGCAATGTGCTGGAAATTGGTTGTTTTTGAGGATTGTTACTGAGTTGTTTTCTTTGCAAGTTTAACAGTTTAATGCTGGAGCTTGCTTCAAATTTGAACTAATTACACATTTAACAGAATTCCAATGAATCTATAGTGAGAGAAAAACAGTTTTCCATGCATGTGCAAGACTTTATAAAAGTGTTTGCCACAATTAACATAAACCGGAGACTTTTATGTTTTCTAGTGCTGTCTGAATTTACAATTCCAAACTTTGGGTGCCCTAGAAATTTCCCAGAAGTCTCTGCGAAAAACCAGAGTGCATGGATCCTAACATTAGCAAATATAGACCACAATGCATTGCGTTTGAACATTTTTTACCAAAAAAAAGTGTTAAAATGTTTTTTTTTAACAAGTTGTCTACATTTTCACCATCAGAACACAGTGGAGCCATAAATAGACGTCGTAAAGTGTTTGTATTAAAGGGTCACCAAACTGTAAATCAACTTTTTTTGGCTGTTGACCTTTATAAATGGGGCTTTAGAAGTGCTGTCTGTTGGTCAACTTTTAGCCAAATTAAAATAAACTTGTTTAATTCGTGAAAATATAGTCAAAACCCGTCTGTGTGCACAGGTTGAATAGAGGTATTACATTTGAATTTTGGGATTGGTCGAACCATGTAAGCTCCAGAAGTCCCACGTCATGATCTGCAGCTTAAGTGATAATAACAGTCCAGTTCCCAAGCCCCACCCCTCTGACTTGATTTTCATATTTCGGCTGTGGGCGGAGTCACCCTCCAACTCCCCTGTTTGGTTACCCTTTAATACGATTTCAATTGGAGAAATTGGTGACGTCACATCTGCCTAAAAAAAAACAAACTAGTGAGCATGGTGTCTGAATTCTTTAAAAATTCAGGACACTAGCTAGTCCTGCACTATATATTTTATTAGAAGCTGTAGAATTATGGGAATTCGAACATAACTTAACTTATTCTGATGTGGAAAAAAAAGCAGTTTTGTGACACTTTCAGTGCAATATCAGTGCCAAATCTGCTTTTCTCCTCGTCAGAAATGATTGAAAATACAATAGTTGCATAAACTTTTCAAGAGTTATAGTAGCAATAAAAGAATACGTTATTTTGTGGTGGATTGTTCAAAGGTTATTATTAGTCAGCGTGAAACTGATGGAGGATTGTACGGGAAAAAAGACTGTTTTCTTTGTCTTTTTTAAATTAAATATTATAGTAAGAATGCACTATATTCATCCAATAATAGTTCTTAAATGATCAAAACACACAATAATAGAATTGAAGATAAAGATAAAAGGCTATAAAAAATAAACATTGGATCAATTAACAAAAGTTCTTTACATTTAAAATATTAGTTTTTATCAAATTAAATTTTTAAGTTGAGTAAACTATCAACTCTAAATTTTTCATTTGATGAAAACTAATTATTTTAAATGTAACAAACTACAGAACTTTTATTTGATCCGTTTCACTTTTTTCTGTGTATTTTTTTCAACACCTAATTTTTGTTTTAATAAATTATTTCTTTAAACGATCTGGTATTTTTCTATTTTGAGGGATTATTAAACATTTCTAAGTCTCATAGAAACATCCACTAGATAAGTTCTGTTAGATACGTGAATAACCTGATAAAAAAAATAAGTTGTTTTCATTTTTAAACAACATTACATTAGAATATATTTAACAATTAACAGAGCAAATTATTAGTTAAACCCTTTAAAAAACCATAAGCTTCTACGAAGTTTTGAAAATTCACAAAATACATTTTCTTTGTTTTTTGTTGTTTTAGGCAAAAGCCTAATTTTTGTTAGTTTATTATTTATTTATTTTTTAATTAAAGCTCTCCTTTTATTTCAGTTTAATCCACGAATTTAAAACAATGCTCTCAGAACCAAACTAAACTGTTTTTTTTTTTAATGGAAATGGTCAAATTAATAGATAGTTAATTCAAATGTATAAAAGTAAAAGTTCTAAACTTCTGAATCAAAATCAATTTAGTGAGTTGGCAGTTATATCAACCCCCAAGTACTAACAAATGCCTTTAATTTGTTTGTTTTGTGGTTTAAAAAAGTGCTAATAACTCATACAAACATCTCTTAGTCGGCAAACAAGTCAACATGTCTGTGTGGACAAAGTCATCGACTTTTATCATTTTGCAAAGAAAAATATGAAAAAATGTACTTTAGTATAAATACATGAATATCTGTGCACAGATTTATCAGACTCAGACATAAAAAGTATACAGTTTACAATATAATAAACCTCATTAAAGCAGCAATTTCCATCGTTTTTTAATAATCCCATGTAATAAAAGTGGCTACTTGTTTGAAATTGCTATTACTAATTGCTTATCAAATACACTCCGCTAAAGTCTGCCACATTAATGCAAATGAAAGCTGAATTTGCCTCAGATTGTCTCAGAGTTTTTTCCTTTTTCATTTACATTTTTTTACATAAGATTAATAGTCAACCAATACTGAAAAATGAAATAACAGTTTGTTAGCAACTTAAAAGCCAGTGTGGCTGAAAACTGAAAACATGAAGGCCTAACTAAGAAAATGACAGAAACAAAACAGAACAAACATATTTTTCTGTTTCTGGAAGAAGTTAAACTTTCTCTTTTTTTTTTTTTTTAATTTATGCAAGACTCACTCTGATAAAGAAAAAAAAACGTTTTTGGTGCTTTTAACATGTTCCTCTAACATTTCTCTGATAATCGAGAACATATCTAAAGAAAATAAAGATTGACATTTGAGTATTTCTTCATCCAAATCATTTGAACTGAGAGCAGATGAAAAAAAAGTATTCTAGAAGAGAGTAGTGTTTTACTCTTTTAATTATCAACTTTTTAAGTTACATTTTAACTGTTTTAATGATGATTATGGGTTTTATTTTTAATTTAACTGTGTGGTGTGATGTATGGAGCAGGGACAATGACATAATTTCCGTAAGAATTGATAAAGTATATCTATCTATCTATCTAGAAGCTGCAACTGACACGCCACGAGCTAGCCTCGTTTCCACTTAGTGTCCGGTCCGATAAGTAGTGGTTTGGTCCGAATCAGTTAACTCTGGCGAGCGTTTCCACTCAGTCAAGCCTCGCTCCGACTGAGCGGTTGTTTTCACGACACGTCTGTGTCATCCAGCAGCTCGTCTTTTTATACTGCTTTACTTTTTGTAAAAATTGTATAACAGAAATTTAATGTTGTTTGTAAGAAAATAGCGGGCGGCTAAGAAAAATGCTGTTGTTGGAAACGTTAGCTTAAATCAGCGTTATATTGGTGCTTTCTAATGCCAATCAGCAGATGGCTACAACGGCTCCGCCCCAATCAATCTCAATGGACCTACAGCTGATGGGGGGCCCCCTAGAGGTACGGGTCGGTACTGTTTAATGCAGGGGTGTTAAACTCATTTTGGTTCTGGGGCCACACCCGTTTGAGTGGGCCGGACCTTATTGATTCGTTTTTTTAGTTGGAAAAATGCCTCAAACAACCAAGTAACCTAATCACTTATTATTATCAAATTATTATTATTATTATTATTAACATTTTGGTAATTGTGGTGTCACCCAGACGTGGAAAGACAAAGAAATGCTGTTATTTCTTGATCTCTTCTTATGCCAGTGTTTCTTTTCCTTGCTTCCCCTAGTGGCAGAATTGTGCATTGCAGACATTTCTTTAAATAAACACCTCTTGCCACAGAATGAGCTAGAAACTCGCTTTTTCCCCCCAACATTCTTATATATATTTTTTTCTCACCATCTGGTGGGCCGGATGTTTGACACCCCTGGTTTAATGAGTCCAATTTAAATCAGAAACGCTCATAATACCAGAATGGACCGCTCAGTGGAAATTAGGGTTATGTCCTGGAAAGTAACACAGGATTTTCTATTTTGGCCAAAAATGTCTAAATTGTAAGTGAAAGAATGTTTTTATGGTTGGAGTGGTATGTCACGGGTTTTTATAAGACCAATAAAGTTGCAATGTTCAGTTCAATGTTTGAACTACTAATTAAAGGGTAACCAAACCAGGAAGTTGGAGGGTGACTCCGCCCACGGCTGAAATGTTAAAATCCAGTCAGAGGGGTGGAGCTTGGGGGCAGGACTGCTTTCATTACTGGAGCTGCAGATCATGACGTCAGACTTCCGAAACTAACATGTTTGACCAATCACAAAATTCAACAGTAATACCTCATTTCAACCTGTAGGGGGCAGCACACGGACGGTTTCTGACTGTATTTTGTAGATTTAAACAGTTTTATTTCAATTTTTCAAAAAATGACCAACAGACAGGACTTTTAAAGTCCCATTTATAGACGTCAACAGCCAAAAAAAGTTAATTGATCGTTTGGTGATCCTTTATGGAAGCGGTGACCTGATGTCCTGAAATGATTAATAAGATGACACTTTTATGTCCATCATTCAAAAAAACATTTTTTAAATCCTTTTACTGACAATCCAGCTGTTGGGACATCCATCTTCTGATCTATATTTCTTTTGGGGTCACGGGGTTGCTGAAGTCTAGTTGGGGGTAAACCCCGGACAGGTCACCGGTCTGTCACTCCCACATCCAGAGCGCCTGTAGAAAACCCAAACTCCGCACAGAAAAGTCCCAGCCGGGATTTGAACCAGTGTTTTCTTGGTGTGAGTGCCAACCACGCATCAAAACTGAGATATTTGATTCCACTTCTTGGCAAAGACCAAAAACTATTTTCCAACGCATCTCTCTAATGACAGATTTTATTGAACACGTCAGGTTCCCAAACAACATATGTACAGTTTGACTCCCACCACATTTATTTCCTGATGTTTTTGCAGACATTTATCTCAAAACATCGTCACCGATCAGTGACTCATCAGTAAGAAAAACAAACACAAAAATAAACACAGGAATAAAAAAAACAAAAAAAAACAGTGAAGCGATCGGGTGAAACCACGTCATCCAGTGATGAGTCACTCCTGAACGCTTCACTGCGTCTGCTCCCGGTTATAACGGACACTTCCTGTCTCTGAGGCGGAACGGCATTTCAACACACGGGGGGGATTATTATTTTATTGTCACAGACCCACAATTTGTCTGAATAGGTCTCAGTTAATTTGTAGCAAAAGGCTACAGAGTTACATTTGATCCCAAATTAATTGTAAGTAAAAAAAAAAGACATTGGTTTGTTGAAGCAAATCATTGTTATGATTTTAATTACATTTCCTCACAGCTTAATTTAAATAACATGATTATGTCTGGAAGGATCTTAAGATGATGCATGAAAGCTCAAGAAAATACACTAAAACACTAAACAATGCATCTTTAGATTTATTGTTTAATTAATTATTTTTCTTGCAAGAAAAATAATTTATTTATTTTTAATTATTATTTTTAATTAATTAATAAATAATAATCAATAAATTATTAATTAATTCATTATTATTATTATTAAATAATTAATTATTTTTCTTGCAAGAAAAATAATTAAAGAAAAAATACAATATATTAAATTAGAAGTCTTGGTAAGTCCATCTCCTGATCACGTTAACAGATTTCTTATGGATTTGAAGATTCTTTTTTTATTTTGGAATTTTTTTATTTGGGGGGGGGGGGGGTTGTTTTTGCAGTGTATGCAAATAAATCCTGTTAACTTTTAAGGTTTTTATCCACATTATCTCCATTTGGCTGTGTGTTCCTTTAGTTTAAGTGATGAAAAACTCATGTTAATCAGATGTTTTTAATAACACTTTTTTTATTGTTCTAAACTAAATATTCTTTAAAAGCCTTTCATGTTACAAATCCACTCTGGGAAATGCATACATCTCAGTTCAGGAAAAAAATAACAAAGTTTAATTTACCTCTCCATAATAAGGAACACAATCTTTAAAAATAATCTGCATTTGAAGAAGAATTGTCCAACAAAAGAAAAAATGAAAAGAGAATTTTATCAGCAAAGCTGCTTGTTTTGTTCTCTAACTGTAATGTGTTTTTTTTTTTGTTGTCACCTCTTATCCAGGACTCCCTTGTAAAAGAGATTTCCTGGATACATGAACGTTAATAAATAAATATAAATCAGCTCTTTGGGGCGTGACAGCATACAGGGTAAAGACACTGAGGTTTTCAGAGGTTATTGTAACCCTGTGGTTTCCATAGTTGCCATGGAGACCGTTTGAGGTGAGTCCTCTATTTCAAATTATTCAAGTTTTCTGCGAATAAATGCATATGTTTTATGTTTTCACTCATATAATTGGATATGAAAATGTAAAAAATACATCGTTGTAGTTTTAGTGCTTACAGTGTAAAGTTTTCATGATCCTGATGTCTGTGGTGCTGATTTTAAATGGAGCTGTGAAGATAGAATTAAGTGTCTGAAGTGGGAGGTGAATTCCGGATGAAAATTAAATCTAAGATCAGCCGGATCAAAAGACTTCCATGAATAACAATAAAGAAAAATGTGTGGAAGCCTGCAGCTCCACGCTCCGTCTGAATGTTATCTGGACTGTCAGGGAGTAAAGGTGGGAGGTCAGAGGTTCAGCCGAGCCGTGTGGAGGCTAAAGCTCCGCTGCCACTATCTCGCTCTCATTCCACCTTAAATGACCGTCACGAGAAGAGCAGATAATGGCAATGAAGCAGAGCGCCGACCCTGATGATCATAATGATGATAATGGAGCTGAAAGGCCGCTCTGCTGCTGTTCTGACATCAACAAATGTCAGAGAGAGAAAAAGAGCTACGGAATCAACATAATGTTGGAAATATTATATATGTGGTATATTTACTGAGATTTTCATATGGATTTATGTTTTATTTAACACAGGGAGTTTAGAAAAAGAGGACATGGGGTCAGATTTCACTCTCTTTTTGTTTAGATTACTTTAAATCATTCCTGTTTTCATTTCCTTTTATCACATCAGTTTCACCTAAACCAAATTTTTTACTCACCATGATGCTTCCACCACCATGTTGTACAGTTGACTACTTTTCTGTAATAAACAAACATATTTTTTCCCTTCAGACATTGAATATTAGGGTAATACGTTTAAAATCGATTCTGTGATAAATCGCGATATTTCGCTTGCCGATACTTATCGATTTAAAATCCAGACAGGACTAGATTTATTTGATCATTTATGAGCGTTCTTCATTTCTGTTTTCCACCTCAACCCCTTGCTGGCAGCACAGGACACTTGAGCAGCTCTTCACCGCAACCGAAATAACCACAAGAACTAGCGTGTGTTGAATGTTCAGGCATTAAATTAAAAAAAAAAAAATTACCATTGCATTGCAATGAAAAATGTATTTATATTCAGCTTGAGTTTTTTTTCTAAGTCATACTCTTAAAAAAAATGAAAAATTACAATCTTGCGATATATCACGATACGTACCATATCGTGATACAGAATATGTATCGTATTGCCAGGCTCTTGCTAAATATAGTGTTTAAACGTCCATAATACTGACCCCACTGTGCCCTACAAATTATTATTTTGTATTTTACAGTTCAGACTCCAATAAACCTTGATAGTGACAGTTAAAAAACTATGTTGGTTTTTGCCATTTCCCCTCTAATAAAAAATAAAGCTCCATAAACTGCTTGCAAGTGAGGTGGGTGGAGTATTTTTCTTCATAGCGTTGCTGTGACAACCCCTAGGACATTGCGATAACTTTCACTGAAAAAATACCTTTACAATATGTCATTTCAAAACTTCAAAAACGTAGCCAGAAACAAACTTCTGACGTTAGCAAACACGCTTTATCTAGAGGCTGAAAATCTTAAAAACTTCTAAATACCAATTTATATTAAAGGGAAAAAAAAGGCTTGCAAAGATGTGAAAGCCAATAAAATGACTGTAAAAAGCAGTGTGTCATCAGTGTTGTCACTATTTTGCTCAAGCAAAAATAGTGAGTTGCTTAAGTTCCAAAAATGGAGTGTGTTTTGATTGCATTACTTTTGGTGTTTTGTAGAACTTTGTAGCATGAGAGTCAATGGGAAACTGTTCTGTTGTGACACCAGCCTCTAGTGGTCTCTTGAGGAACTGCAACATTTGGTACACACATTTTAAAAAAGGAACATGGGGGCTCATTGTAAACACTGGTCTCGATAGAAACTCTGAAAAGTTAGCTAAAAGTGACACAATAATTATATAACACTTATTTATCAATCCCAGCCAACAAGTAAAGTTCATGGTTGCTGTGCACGACCACAATTATCTATCCTCCATGTTAAGTTGCTCCTCACCTTTTACTTCTGCCTCTGTGTACCTGAATCAGTGATTTAAAGTCTTCTGGATCACCGGATGGTTTCGTTGTTCTGTATCCCACAAGTGTCAAATTGAGACAAGTGGATCTGAGATAACACGCCGCTCAGAGTCTACGAGAGAAGAACTCTATTCTATAAACGCAAATTCTATAGTCTGTGAGTGAGAGATGTGAATCCAGCTGAGGACATCTGGGACATATAGATGGGAGGACAGGCAGCCATTTGTGAGTGAGGAGGAGCTAGAAATGCTTAAATTCGGGAAATCGAGAATCCCTGAAGGTTAATCTGAGCAGGTAGTGATGAACGGTAACATCTCAATGCAGTATCCTTTAAAGCAGGGGTGGGCAAACATTTTGATTTGTGGGCCAGAAAGGGTTCTAAAATTTGGCATAAGGGCCGGACAAGGAGCAGATGGAAGGAGTGATTTGGTAATGAATCTCATAAACTAAAAAAATAATATGGAATTTAGAGAAAAAACATGCTTTAATTTGGATTAAAATTTAAAAACAGAAAATTTGGGAATTTTAATTTCTAAATTTTGATTTTTGTTCTCTTTTTGGTGATCCAATGGGTTGATGTTCTTCAGAGGAAAATGCAAACTCAAAGAAATCCAAAAAATCACCACACATGAACACCATTCTCATGAACACCATTCATGAGAAGAAACCAGAAATACAATGAAAATAAAACAATAATTAGGATTTTTGATTCAATGTATTTTAATTTGGAGGGCCAGATTAAGTAGCTTAAGGGGCCGCATGTGGCCCCCGGGCCGTAGTTTGCCCACCCCTGCTTTAAAGTATCCTTAGAGAACTTGAAAATGTCACACTGTTGGATGTGACGTTCCAGAGAGAGGCTGTGATGTGTGTGGCAAGTAGTGGAGGGAGCATTTCCTGGATTTGTTCATGACCTTTTTTTAATAATAAAAATGACTTATGTCTATTTTTTGGCACCAACAAACGCAAATATATAAAAAGAACCTTGCATCTCTCAAAATATGAGATTTTCTGTGCCAAACATCAGTGCAGCTCTGGGCAGCTGTTAACCTATAGTGCAGAATAAAATAACTAATAAAACTTTTTTCATTTGTTTTTACCGAGGTTTTGCTTTGCATATATAATCTGTCCATTCTTGAGGTTGTGTTGAGCAAACAAAACATCTGCAGGTCCACATGGATGTAAAAACCTACATAGTTTATCATCTATGTGCACCTCAGCCATTAATTTATACATTTAACTAATATACTGAAATAAATGCTAATTAAGTAATTCTTACGTAAAACATTTGCTATTTTATTTTTCTTGTTTTTGTTCTTTCTCCCCTCTTTGTCCTCAGCAGTCTTAAACTTCTGGGTTTTGTTATTTTAGTTTGGGCTTGGACCTTGTAGTCTTAGTATGCTGGCTTTGTTTATTTGTTTTCTTTAGGTAGTTTTGATTAGGGGGAGCTGCTGACTCAGACGGTCGACATGGCTGGGTCAGCGGTTTCCATGACTTATTTTATGTTTGGTCAAGGCGCCACCATGGAGAGATAAAAGAGCCACGTGTGGATCTGGAGCCGCAGGTTGCAGACCTCTGGTCTATAGAAAGCATTTAATGTTGATAGAGAGAAAATTGCAGGCAGAGAAGAGGAATACAGATGCTTTCTTGGAGCTTTCTTTTAAATAGCTGCGTATATTTATTTTATTTTATTTTATTTTTATTTTATTTTATTTTATTTTATTTTTTTTATTTTATTTTATTTATTTTATTATTTTATTTATTTTTATCCTTACTTATTCTGACTACCTGTGCTGTTGCATATAACAATTTCCCCACACTAATAAAGGTTTTCTTAATCTTAATCTTAATCTTACCACAATGACCAATTTCAATGATTTTTCTATGAACCTACAACCAATGGGGGTCCAAAAATTCTTTAAACCGGGATAATGGGTCCGTCCCTCAAAATACTAGACTGGATTGACTCTAAAACCAATTACTGGATAACAAACTAGAGCTTGAACTATGAAGACAGGTGGACGGAGAGTCTCCGGCTGGACACGACCTTCCGGCAGTAATCCTCCTGCGGTGAAGGCCGTCGCACAAGTGGTAGTAATTATGCAGATGAGCTGTCAGTTTATCACAGGGGGAGACGAGGGGGCGGGACCTTGACAAACACATTAACATACAAAGCGCCAGTGATGTAAAAAACATCGAAGCCCCAAAAAACAGGAGAGCGGTCGTTTAGCGAGAATCTATGTGTGTTTAAGTCCAGGTTCGTACGGTGGTTGCCGTAGCAACCCTTTTTTTATACGGCATCCTTCAGAGTCGGGGTCCTTTTATCTGATGGTTTATCGCTGTAAAAGTTTTATCTGTTTGTTTGGAGAGCCGTGTTCTTCCTCTTGAACAAATACCAAGCCCACAAAAAAAAGAAAAAAATATAATTTTTCTGGCATAATCTGCCTCACCACCATTGCTATACCATAAATACATGAATGGAAACATTAAGATTTTCTCATTTGTGAGGTTTCAGTTAAAGTTTTATTTCCCCCCAGCGGCTGCGCAGTGCAGAGACCTCATCGCAGAGATTTCTCCTAATGAATCGGAGGTGTTCAAAGAGATGACACGTTTGACAGCAAACAGCAGGGAGGGAAGGAGATGCGTGGGCGGAGGAGAGAGGGCAGAGATTAGTCATCGAGGGGAGGCTGCTGTGACCGATGGATGGATGGATGGATGGATGATGGATGGACAGACAGAGAGACGAATCTTCGCTATACTTTTAGTGGCATTGCACTCTTAGATGATGCTGAAACCGTTCAGTTTTCTGGATTATTAATAATAATAAAAAAAACATAATTTCTCATATACTAGATCAAAAAACAGTCTAAAAAATATTCTAACACATCTTGTTTACCCGTGTGGGTGCATGTCACCTCAGCTCTAGACCAATCAAAGTCCTTCAATTATAAAAAAAAGCTGTTTCCTTTTCATGTTTTTTTCTGAATGAATGCTCCTTATGAGGTTTCAAAATATTGGTTTGATTTTATCTTCTTTCATTTGTCTCCTGGTATCTCTGCTGTACCACAGATGTTCTTGACTTTTGGGCTGTATTTTGTGCTACACGCTTGTTTATTTTTTCCAAAAAGTTACGAGGTGTCGATTACTTTATCTGTGTTGTCTCCAGGGAGGTCAGGTCTAAGTCAGGACGAGGCAGAAGCCTCACCAGATCATGTTCTGTATGATACTTTGTATTTATAATAATGCACAGATTATATTTTAATTTAAGAGGAGACTACTGAAGGCAGCATGTTTTTGATTCTTATATTTAAGTATGTTTTTTTTTTTTTTTTTTGCTGAAGTGCGATTCTGATCATCTTTAGAACTATTTTTTAAAATTATTCCCAGTGGTCTGTTATCATCAAATAATCTGTTTCTGAAAAATACAGTAGTTTATTCAAAATTCACCTCTGAGTTGTGGGCGGGACTGTTGGCGCAGAGCAACCCCGCCCTCGTTCCCCTTACGAAGAGCTTGGAGCAGAGAGCTTTAGCTCATCCACCATAGTTTTTGTATGCTACACATACAATCTTTGTTTTTTCTTCTGTTCCTGATTCACAATGATTTGAATAAAGAAATACTCAGAAAATATATTTCGAGCTTAATTTTCCTAATTTTTGTCCTCCAGTGAGAGAAAAACACAATTTTCATCCAAGTGGACCTTTAAATGCAACACCACTATCATGAATCAGTCCCCTGTTTCTCATAGTAACCAGAGGGAACTGTCTCTGGAGTACTAACACTTCCTGATCCTCTATACTTCCCATCAGCCTCTTTCTGTCATTCCCAGAAGCCCCACAGCTGGTTCTCATCAACAATCCCCCCCAGGAGTATTTAGTTAGAGCCCTGAGCTCAGCTCGGTGCGAAGTCTTGTTTGTTCCACTCGGCCAGCAGCACTGAGCGCTCTCATCCTGACCTGATCTTCTGGTTCATTTGACCCTGCTTTGTCTGACTCTGATGGTTGCTGCCTGCCCTGACCCTCACCTGGACTCGGGTGACTCTGCTCGCTCTCTGATACCCTCATGCTCATGTTTGACTTCTGCATGCCTGACCCTGATTGAACTTTGTGGTTTAGCTGTGCTTCACTCCGGTTCTCCTGCTGTGTGCCTGTCTACCACTTTTTAATCCAAACATCAACATTTACAGGAAATCCTCAATCTAATTTTTACTTTGTTTCCTATCAAACACACTATATGTAAATCATAGATTATAGGATTTTTTTTTCTTTTTGCTATGAATGTTTTCAGTTTTATGGCTGATTTTTTTCCACTTTACATGTTTAGTTGAAATAAAACTTTTGCTCAGATTTTCACTAATGACAGCACTTTTTACTGGATCGACAACCATCAGAGAGCTGCGGGTCAGCTGCTGTTTTCCTGATCCCACAGCTCATTACAGGCTGAGAAAAGGCCAGCGGGAACGCGGCGCGTTCCATCTGCAGCCCCTTAGCAACAGTTCCCTGCATCTGTTCAAATGCGACCGTGATTATGCTCCCCTCTCGTGAAGTCCGTTGGTGTCTCCGTTTTCCGTTTGACAGAGTCTGAACTGAAAACATCATAAAAGCCTGGAGTGCGTCCAGAGCAGCGAACCGCGATGATCTCTGCATCCATTAACTTCCTCCCGCCAGGAGCCAATGACGATTACTGCCTCCAAAACACCCCAAAGTTCCACCCTTTTCATAGTTTTCAAGTTTTTTTTTTTACTGGAAAAACACGCAGTTTGTTATGGAAAGTTTGTTTTAGATGTTAAAAATTATTAATTCTAACAAACCTTTTTGTGCACATAAACTAAAAAATCCCCAAAAAAACGTTTGTTATTAAAATAAAAAGCTAAAAAAACCAAACATCCATTATTAAAGTAAAATATAAGGCTGGTTGTGTGATTAAAAAAAAGTTTATTTTTGGTAAATCCTTTAGATTCTGTTCGGTTTTGGTAAATAAAGTTTTTCTTTGTGTTTGCAGGTTGTTTATTTGAGAAGAAGCTCTGTCCCAGAGACCAACTGTGCAGCGATGGTGAGTCCTACAAAGCTCTGCTCTGATTGGACGGCGGTTTCGGGTGTAAAATTACAGCTAATTTTTCTAAACAAATTTTTTTATTTAATTACATTTAAATTAAGTTAATTAAAATTAAGTTTTTTTTTTAATTTATATTTTTCAAAAGTAATTTTAGAAGCTCCAAAATAAAACAAAAAAAATGCTTTGACTCTGCTCACAAATGTTTAAAGTTTTTACTTTTCCCTGTGACATTGTGATATCAGTGTGACATTTTGGACTTCCCCCATTTGCTGTTGTAACAGAGACAGAAGAAAAGTGAATAATAAAAGGTGAAACCAGATTTCTATCAGATCTGCAGCATTCTGGCTCCACGTTAAGGTTCCCGTCTGCTAACAGCAACAGATGTGAAGATTTTTTAAATTAAACTAGAATCTGGTCCAATTTTTAAACATTTTTCCTCAATGGAAATTTTTATTGCTTCATTTTTCTTGATTTAGATCTGTGATTGTGCTGGAAAACAGTTGTATGGTGTCATTTCATATATTTTCTGTTCTGCTAGATATTTAAAAAAATGTAAAACGTTAACTCTGAAGAGCTGTGTAAGAGTAAAACAGGAAAAAGAATGACTTAAAAATAATTCATTTGCTCAGATTGATACTACCTATACATATATGGTTTGGATACAAATGAAGATAAAAAACTGTGGTTTTTTGATTTAATAAAAAAGGCTGGATGGCTCATTTAGCTGGGTGAAGGACTAGCATACAGGAAACCAAAGATTTCATTCTTTCAATCCAGTGTGGATCCTTGGTTAAGATCCTATTGTTTAGCTACATAGCCACAAAGAAGACCAAATTCAAATTCTTCTCCCTACCTCTCCAATTGAAGGAGCATTTCCAGAGAAAGGGGATTCCGAAATGTATTTTTTTAAGAGTAGAGCGAAGGGACTTTGAGTTCTGTATCCCTCCGCCGGTAAGGTGAGCCGCATCGCGCTGTGAACAGAAGTTCACATTTAAATCTAAGTAATGATCGTTGTAGCATGACCTTTTTTAAAGTTATTAAACTGATGTTAGGTATTTCCGAGCGCTAGCAGCTCCACGCTAACGTAGCTGACCGGTGACTTATGATGATGTCATCGACTATTTTTTCCATTTTTCCGTTAAGAGGGATAAATGTAGGGGGAAGCCATCTGGGTAGGGGTAGAATTCGGATTCGGTTTAAGCTGTGCCAGTCCTTAGCCTGGATAAAATATGTCAGGAAGGGTCTAAACCAGCTGTGTGAACCAGTCAAAGCCGATTTACTGTGGCGACACCTGAAAAAAAAAGCCGAAAGGTGAACAACATTGAAAGAAACTGTCTTTAATTTGGCTTTAATGGTCCACAACAAAGCAGGAACAGACATTTTGGTCCAAATCAATGGCCTGCATGAAGTGAAGGGTCCATAGCAATCACGTCTCTCTTCTACATTTGGGTGTAACAGTAGCCAAAGCTGTTCACGTGAAAGATGACAGAACCTTGAATCTTTTAGTTTTGCACTGTTAAACATGTGCAGCAACTTCAACCATGTAAACTTTATTTATAAAAAAAAAAAAAAAAAAAAGAAGTGCTTCTCATACATGCACAGCTCAAAGTGCTGTACAGTTAAAAACAATAACAGACAAAAAAAAAAATTAAAAACATTAACCCTTCCCCCTGCCTCTATTAACACACAAAACAAGTTATTTTCACATGGTAATCCAGGCTATACCTCATTTTATTTAAATTATAATAACATCTTAATGAGATTTAAACCCGTTAGTATGTGTTTAACTTAAAGTGTCAATGGTGAGGAATTTTTTTTTGGTCATCCAATTAGATATTTTATTGGAAAATCTTTATTTAAAAATAAAAGTTTTTGGTCAAATGACTCACAGGTCACATCTATGGAGCTTTGAAGTCCGACTTGCACGTCTGAGACATAAACGATTTGCTACCCTCATAGGGTTTGCTTTGGTTGCCATGGTGACACAACCAGAAGAAAGAGTTATGGACCTCTGTATATTCAATTAACCTCCCCATGTGAGTTGTGTGAGGACAAATACGAATATCAAATTTGTCTAAATTGAATTGTTGCTATTTGACCTTTGACCCTCAATCTGAAGGCCAGAGTCGTCATAATACGCTGCTCCTGGATCTCACATCTCTGAAACATTCAGCAGTTTTCTAATCACATCCATGTCTTAGTCTCCGTGTTCAGACAGGAGAAGGATGTTTTGTGTAGAGTGTGTGTCCTCGTGTGTGTCTCAGACTAACAGTGAAGCTGCATTATTGATGAGAGGAAAAGCTTGTGCTTACAGGCGGAATTATCGGAGGGGCTGCTCCTGTCAGAGCTTCATAAACGTGGTAAAGATAGGTAAAAATCCTAAAATAGAAAGAAGTTATTATTTGGTTATTCACGATCAAATACAATAAAACAAACAAAAAAGAAAATGAATTACCTTTAACATAACTCTCCAATTTGATTCTCCTAAATTATTTTTAAACTGGAAAATATGTGTATAACTTTTCAAATCAGTTTGTTATGAATTCTAAAGTTAAAACCAACAGAAGAAAAATATACTTGTTTTAAAGTGGTGCGAGCAACTGGGTACTTAAAATCAAATCTCCCCCATGATTTAAATCCTTAGAACAAAAATCTTAAGTAAAATTTAAACAAACCTAACAGAGTTTGTTGTTCCATCAAGTAGACTTGATGAATAATACATCTTTACTTTCCCTGCACCAAACTTTATTTATTTTTCTAATTTTTTTGTTTCTGCAATAAACATAATGGCATTAAAATTTATACAGTAAATTTATTGAGGCAGGATAAGTAAACAATGTAACATTCTTAATCATATTTTCTTCCAATATTACCCTGATGCAGGGTCACAGGGCGATAAAACCCAAAACCCACATTAGCTCACGGGTTGAATGTTCATTGAACAAACTAAAACTAAATTTTTAAAACTTTAAAAACATAACTTTTTAACAAAAATATGAATAAAAACAGAGAGTAATATAATTCCCGAATTAATCAACTTAAAGAACTTTTAATATTTTACTCTCCCTACAAATCAATTTTGTCAAAATTATACAAGCTAGAAATAAACTAAACGTTAAAAGAAAAAAATTAAAACAATGTGAAAGTCTGCGTGTTCCGTAAAACCATAGGTCATTAGAACAGATCTGTCAGCCTCCATAATCGTAGTTATACTTTAATATGCTACCAGGACAAGATGACATCGGGCCGTTAATAACAATGATTACAATAATGTTAATAAAATCAAATGATCTGGCGTGCCAGGTATAATTCCCCAGGCCTTGACTTGTCAATGTGACCTTGACAATGTGACATCATTTTGTTTCTTTTTTGAAAAAAAACCATGTGGGAAAACAATAAACTTAAAAGTTTTCAAGTTTAATCATTTATTTTTTAACTTCTTCTGTTAACTTTTTAAACATTTTTACAGAGTAAAATAGGGTGTACATAATACAAGTTTCAGTACATTTCAGAGACTTCACAAATTTCTTGTATATATAAGATAAAAAGAATCGGGCCCACAATTGATCCTTGAGGAACACCATAATCCATTTTTAAGTATTTTACATCCATAATCTTAAAAATACATATTTTAGCCTTTTTTAATTGTTTAATTTTTATCTTTAAAAACATGTTTAAAGTGTCTGGTACATCATTAACCTTCCACCACCGTGCCTTATAGTTGGTGTGTCAGCTGAAAAGCACCAAACATGACAAAATTAATCTTAAAATCTTGATGTAACACTTTTAAGACATTTCTCTGGAAAAATGAGGACTTCTGATGAGCTTCCATATTCTCACTGAAAGGGTTTTTCAAAAATAAATCTTTCTTCATTTTTTGTTCTTTCAAACATTTACAGATTTAATTAATTTAGACCTTTACAATCAGGGACAAATATGTTGAACTTTTTTGCAGCTTATTTGAGTGTTAATTGGTCAAATTCTGAACTGATTTGAAAAAAAAAGCATCTGTGAAAATTGGTTATCACAATTCGTTTTAATTTTGAAGCCAACAGGCTTTAATAATTACCAATATGCATTTAATTACGAGTCCCTGATCAGCCCATGTCGTCCATTCTCATTTTCTGTCTAAAGAAATAATCTTTAATGACATTTTTTTTGCATTCATAACATTTTTTTTAAAGAGTTTCTAAAGATTTTTTCAAAGAAAACTCAACAATGATTTTTTAATTAAGGTCTACCTGAGATCTACAAGCAATCTGCCCCAAAAGTGTTTCATAGTTGTGGATCCAAATATGTCACTTGAAAAAAAAATTCTAATGTTAATAGATAAAAAGCTTCCATATATGGCATTAAAATCAGCCAAGTGTAATGCACTTTTGAAACATGAAAATACATAAATATCCATCTATTTTACAATGATAATATCTCATTATGACTAATCATTAACTCTGCTCTTCCTCCTTGAGGTCAGTCATTGAAATTCACTGTTGAGCTGCTGATTTTTAAGTGTTTAATGTTTCTTTTGTGGTTTTCATTTTTCTCATCGTTCTGTTCCTCATGTTTTTTGAGAAGGGCTGTAGTGGTGGCGGAGGGGGGGGGGGGTGGGGATGAAAAGAGACGTAAACAAGGTCTTCCTCCGTCAGCCGCTTTGAACCAATCGGTTCTTCACTCGCCGTTACCGTGACAACCATGACATCACTGGCCTGACGACGGTGTGTCTCCCTCTCGTGTTTGTGTCTGATGAGAGGAGGGGGGGGGGTGATGAGTCATCTCGGCTTACTCTCTCACAATGTGTGTGTGTGTGTGTGTGTGTGCTTCTCTCTCTGTCTGCAGACGGGCTCTTCGGACAGTGCCAGGATCCTCTCCAGGAGGCCGCCCGGTACCAAGTGTCAATCCCGGTTCTCCGCAGGCTGCAGGAGGTCCTCAAGGACCTGATGGTGCAAGGTGAGCCCGGCAGAGTGGCGGCAAAACACAAAAAGGAGTTAGAACCTGATGCGAGTGTCCACCCGCCTGTAGGTCTGAACTGGAAGGACGATGTGACCCAGAAGGTCATCAGCCGAGAGCTGAGAAATGTTCCCACCCTTCGCCCCAAACTCCCCGACAAGTCCCCCAAACAGTAAGAAAACCCGCTTCAGTGGTTTCAGTCAGGACTCTGTGAAGGGTTCAAATGTTATCGCCTTCTCCAGAGCTCCTGCAGACCCGGCCGACCCAGAGATGATGAAGCAGTACCTGGACTACATGGTCCTGAGCTCCCCTCACATGGACTCCTACTCCTACCACAAGGTAGGAGCTGTTGCCCCCTCACATGCTCAGCTGCGCCCCCTGGTGGTACATGGAAGTGTTCGTTTGTGTAGCAGCCGCAGTTCGGTTACCAGGACGACGAAGAACGCTCCCTTAACTCCCTGGATGAGAACCCGTCCTTCGCTCGCTCCGGCCCAGCGGGGAACTCCCTGGATCGGGACCGGCAGCTTCTGCAGGACCTGCTGGTGTCCTACCTCACCGAGCCCTCTTCCTCGCCTTCCTCCTCTTCCTCACCCACTCAGTCGCTGTCGCTGCACAGAGCGCCGGTTGGAGCGGCTTCCTCGCTCTCTTCCTCCTCGCCCTTTTTTGCAGATCTGGACTTCCCGCTAGACTATGGCGAGGATTACATTTCCCAGGTCGCGCAGCTCAGCAAGCAGGCTCCCCGGGAGCAGATGGAGAAGACGGTTCAGAATGAGCATGACATCCTGTCCGGACTAGACGGTGAGACGAAAACGAACAATCCAGCCTCATCGTAACATGATGTCTATCAGTCCATTAAGTCCCAGAAATCCTTTCCTGAATGAATCAGTGATTACGTTAACTACCTTTATTGCTACTATAACAAGTACAAGTACACAAAATTACTCTTTTATAGATAGGGAGACAAGAGAAAGACATGAGGAGAACACTGGTGGCAAAAAAGTATACATTTGCTCTCTTTAGGGTAGGGTATAGTCGGAGAAAATGACCCCACTTTTACAGAAAAGCTGCCAGATCCGATATTGTATGACAAAAGCAATATTTGAGGCAGAGGAGCCCAAGGATAGCATTTTATAAGTTCCCACAGATAAAAGAATCGCTTCTGGTGTGTGATTTTGTTTTTATGTGGAGCGATGAAGCCTCGTCCTGCGGTCAGGTTCATTCCTCTCCTCTGTGCTCCCAGAGCGCTCCCTGCAGAGGCTGGCTCTGCTGCTGGACCGCTACGGTCTCGACCTGAAAGATCTGTCTGCGGAGAAGGACGACGGCCCCGCGGCTCTGAAGCAGCTGCAGCTGGAAAGCTCCTACGGCCAAAAACCAAACAAAGGTCGGCGCCACTGCTGCTCCTCGTCACTTCCTCGTCGTCGTTCGCGGCGTTAACTTGACGTTGTTTGTGTTTCAGTTAAAAATGGGAATGACGCTACGGGGAAGAAGGTTAGAGTTTCGGCTGTCAGTTGTGTTTTTGTAGTGTCTGTGGATGAAAAAACCCTGATATTTAGAGGATTTCTCATTGAACATCAATGGTATGTCTCCATCCATCAGGTCACAGAAGGCTCCATGTCCTATAAAACGGTCGCCCAGGCAACGTCACCCTCCACGGGTGAACCAAACCCAAAGCAGTCCGTACCCTCTAAGGAAGACAAGCAGGGAGGAGCAGGTTACATGGTCACCAACCAAAGGTAAACAAGCTCCACTGCTTGAAGAATCGCATCTTCAGAGAAGGAGAAACTGAAAGAAAATGAGTTAAATGCGAGTTATGATCAAAGAAATAAAAACTCACATCATAAAGAGAAAGAAATGAATGGAGGGAGATAGAAAGAATGTGGTGGATGATGATTAAACACAAACATCTAACGTGGTATTTTTGTGTATTTACAAAAATGTTATCATGTTTGTGTCATCTAAAATATATATTTAGAACAAAAGTCCCAAGAACAATAGAACTCAGACTGTGTTAGCCTCCTGAGAACCAATATATTCATTTATGACCTCTGTACTCTATTTACGGCCCCCCAAAAAGCAAACTTTCAATATTTTCAAATAAACAAATGAGATTCCATTAGGAGGGTTACAGTCTCCTTATTTAAGCACATCAGGTCTTAGTGAATAAGAAAAAGGACATAAATAAAAACAAACAAAATTTCCTTCCACTGTAAAACGTGAATTGTTGGATCAATTGGGAAAAAATATGTAATTTGTTACATTTAAAAATATTAGTTTTTAATCAAAATTAAGTTTTTGAGTTAATAAACCATCAACTAAAAATTTTTAAATGTAACATAAAAACAGATTTTTTGGTGATTGATCCGATGGTTTACAGTGTACAGATGACATAAATAAAAGGGCTGGTTCTCAGGAGGGTTGAAAATTAAGATAATGTGTTAAAAAAAATATATACATATATTTTGTAAAATACAAACTTTATTTTGGAAAAATAAAGTCAGTAGTTTCGTTGGGAGAATCCTTTCAATTTTGTTGGTAATTCTTGAGAGAATCAGTGAGTAGTTTGTACGGGTGTCCTATGGGCACCGAGCCATCATCTGTAGACTGTGTGCATGTTGCATTTGCACGCAGTCAATAAGGAGCCTGTACATGCACCATACTAACAGTAATAGTGAAGACACCATAGGACAGCATCATCTTCACTTCATTAGTGTGTCCAACTTTCATCAGCCTTATAAAATGCCACACACACATGACAATTGCATGTTTTATTCCTTAACTTCCCTTACGGCTCGTAATGCGTCCTCAATGGACACGCCTGTGTTTCTATTATAACCCTCAGTGGGCCTGGAAAACCCAAAAACCCACACCACCACCAGCTCAGGGGTTACATTTACTAAGGTTTTAGATTTATTTGCAATATTAACATACTTCAAGGCTAAATGGTATTTTATAAAAACAGCTGAATTCTATTTAGTGATTCCAAGATAAATTCTGCATCACGGCTCACCGTCTGTCTGTTCTGCTTTTTCTTTGTCTGCAGCGCGGCCGGGAAACCCGTCGCATTCGATGTCCGACCGAACTCCAAGAACCTGACGGCAGCAGACGCAGCCGACAAAGCAAGTAAGAGTGAGTTTGATGCTTCAACTGAGGGAAAGAAAGAGGAACGCAACACTCGAAAGACACTTTAATGTGGAGACAGGGAAGTTGAGGGAGATAAATATATTTGTGAACATTAAAAAAAATTAAAATCAAAATTTGAAGAAGAAGAAAATGTTGAAATGGGAGAAAAAATTAAAGTAGTTTCAGGAAAAAATAGTAGGAAAAATGTCATTAAGGAAAAAGAGAAGAAAAACAAAAAAAATCTAAGAAAGATAAAAATTTAACATTTAAGGATTAAAATTTAAAAAAGAATTTTGAAACCAACTAAGAATTTAACATTTTTTAATTTTAAAAATAAAGTCATAAAAATGATTCCACAATTATTTAGTGCTTGTTTCTTTAAAAAAAGATTAACTTTACTGAATGTTGATGTTTTACAGTTGCTGGGAAGAACTTCTTGGCGTCCGACACAAGATTAAATGTTCTACAGAGCGGCGTTGGCGAGGTGGGTGTTCAGATTTTTATATCACCACTTTACATTTACCTTAATTTTCAGTAGGTTTGAGTTTGTTTGTCAAACTTGCTGCTTAATACTGTGGTGTCACTGAAGTCTGAAGGGAAGGCGTTGCCCCTGGCGACCAGGGTCCAGCCCGGCTCCCGCTGGCTCTTTACCACTCTTGTGGCCATGGCCTGCATCGGCGGTATCGTCGTGGCAGGAATGACCATCGCCTGCCTCCGTCACCACGCCCACCGGCTGGCAGCGAAGAAGCTGGGTTTGGGACCGGAGGGCGGGAGCTTCACCCATCAGGAATACCAGGTGAGGAAAAACTGGGAAAACCGGAGCATTGAAAAGTCAGAAGAAAAATATATATTAGCAACACTGTAACGACGTGACACATACAAACTGACTCACCAGGACCTGTGTCGCCAGCACATGGCCTCCAAGGGCGCTTCGGCGCCTGGAGGCTGCCGCTTTGGGTGCCGTGGGGGGAGCCAGCGGGGCAGGTGGTGGAGGAGGAGGAGGAGGGGCAGGAGGAGGAGGTGGAAGTGGAATTGGAGCAGGAGGTGCCGTGGGAGGAGGTGCTGACTCAAGGGTAAGCAGCGTTTCGTCCCAGTTCAGCGATGGAGCTCAACCCAGCCCCAGCTCCCACAGCAGCACGCCGTCCTGGTGCGAGGAGCCGGCACAGGCGAACATGGACATCTCCACCGGTCACATGATTCTGGTCAGTGCCCAGTTTTTCAGTAAACCTTAAAAACAAAACAGATCTGAAGAAAAAAACATCAAAGGAATAAAGATAAAAGACAAACATAGAAAGATGAAAAGAAAAAACAATATAATGAGTAAAGATCAAAGGAAAAAACAAACAGATAAAAGATTAATAAAATGTTCCAAAAAAATATATTAGAAAAAATATTTTTTTATCTGAAGAGAAAAACATCAAAGGAATAAAGATCAATAAAAAAACGTCAAATAAAAGATGAAAAGAAAAAAGATTAAATAAATAGAGATCAAGGGAAGTAAATAAATAAAAGATCAAATTAAAACTATAAAATATAGAACACATTAAAGAAAATAATATGGGAATAAAATCATAGATCAAAGGAAAAATATAAAAGGATAAAAGATGAATAGATAATCAAATTAAAACATTTAAAAAAACTTTGCTACAAGTTTTTAATTAAAAAAATTCATTAAAGTTATGATAGTTTTCCTTAACTCATACTTTTATCTTTCTGTGACCAATAGTTGTAGGCCATTTCAAGCTGAAATTTAGACTGGGTTGATATGAAAGAGCAAAAGATCAGATCAGCAAGGAGCAAGATGAAACCTTACCAGGCTTGGAAGAGGGAGAACATTTGTTAGCATTTTATATTGCCACAGTGGACTTTTATCATTATATTCTTCTCCAAGTTGACTAACTTCAAGCGCCCAGTCAAGCAAGAGGTGTCATTGTCCGTTTAAGTGGTCAAAGAGTGAAGATCGTTCAGAGACCACGTTATTTGCTGTTGCCAATGACAGCTGTGGTGTTGAATTTAAAGTATTCACATCAATAGCTAATTCATAACCAAATACTTTTTTCAGCTGTTTATGCAAATGTCCAAAAAAAGAATTTTTTTTAAAATTTTGTTAGTTTGCATTCTAAGATAAAAGGGTAAAAACACATTTTGAAATCCTAACAAAAAACATGACAAAAGCAAGTATTTAACTCGGAATTACAGGAAAAATGGAATAATTCCATAGAAGAATGATCACAATGTGGCGTCAAACTAAAAAATGAAAGATGAAAAAGCTCAAAACCACAGACCCTTTAAATTTAAAATAGTAAAACTCACGTCAAAGAAAATAAAAACAACAGACAACTGGGTTGTAGATGGGTCCAATCGGTACAAGTATAAGTTGTATCTAATATAGTGTCCAGAGAATGTAAATGAAGCACATTTAATGTTCAGTTTTCTTTTGATAAAAAAGTTCCCCGACAGTTGTTGTTTTTAGCCATCCAACAGTGTGTTTCGAAAAGTTTACCTCATAAAAACACAATAAAGTTGATAGCTGTAATTTTCAGTAACGCTCTTTGCTAATGAAGGCTTACATGGAGGATCACCTGAGGAACAAAGACCGTCTGATGAAGGAGTGGGAAGCTCTCTGCTCCTACCAGGCTGAACCCAGCGGCGTCTCTGTGGCTCAAAGTGAAGCTAACGCTAAGAAGAACCGCATCCCCGATTCAGTACCCTGTGAGTCTAATATAGCTAATCAGAACTGAAATGTCTTTATTTCTGCTTATTCAACAGTTTTATTGCTTGAATGAATAAAACGTGGCCATTTTCCTATAGATGATCATTCTAGGGTGAAGCTGAAAGCGGAGATCAACCCCTCCCGCTCAGACTACATTAATGCCAGCACCATTGTGAGTCTGCACTACTAAAACAAAACCTAAACATGATGATATAATTTAATTTGTTAAAGTAATTCATAAATAAATATGCTGATGAAGAGAAAGCTCTGCTCTGCTCCTGCAGATTGAACACGACCCGCGCATGCCGGCTTACATCGCCACGCAGGGACCTCTGTCTCATACCATCTCCGACTTCTGGCAGGTCAGTGTGACCCACATGAAAAATCACTACAGCAGGTCAGTCTTGCACTGTGAAGCGGCGTGTCTGGATTATAAATGTTTCTGTTTTTGAGGGAAGATGGTTTGGGAGAGCGGCTGCACCGTCATCGTGATGATGACCGCTCTGGTTGAGGATGGGGAGAAGCAGTGCGATCGCTACTGGCCTGATGAAGGCTCGTCTCTCTATCACATCTATGAGGTGTGTGTGTAAACTCGTCCACCTACACGTGTGGGGACTGTCATATCTAACAGCATTTTGGGGACATTTGTTGAAGTGAGGACATTTTTTTTAAAATACATTATATATTATTTTACATATATATAAGGTCAATCATGATGAAAATTTATTGCTTTTGTTAGTAAATTAGTTCAGCATTTTTAATCACCACTGCACATTTTTATGGATATTTGGCAGTTTAAAGTCCCAATCAATTACTAAATTTACAACGGCCCCAATAAAGTTATTACTGTGTTAATGGAGCCTTTCATGAGATATTATCAAATTTTGGTTAAAGCCAGTTAATACATGATACACAATTATGCACTCAAATGTTTTTATTTAATATTTTAAAACTTTTGGTGCAAAACTTAAAAAAAGTTATAAAAAACGTGTTTCATATTGGAGTGCCCAAGGATTCTGGTCATTCTATTATACCAACATGGTCAGTAAGAGAACAAATCCAATGTGACTGGAAATGTCTCTCCACATGTGTGTGTTTTTTTTCTACACCAAAGTGTGTATCTCTGTTTCTCTTGGTCCCACCAGGTGAACTTGGTCTCTGAGCACATCTGGTGTAATGACTTCCTCGTGCGCAGCTTTTACTTGAAGAACGTGCAGACGCAGGAAACGCGCACGCTCACACAGTTCCACTTCCTGAGCTGGCCTGCACAAGGCATTCCGACCTCCACTCGCCCCCTACTGGACTTCCGCAGGTACTGCATCTAACGATGGGGTTAGGGTTAGCCAACGAGTAGCTTCTGAGTCCCTAGACCCCCTTCTCCATTCAAACAGAATGACATGCTTCAAAGTGGCCTTTTTGTGGCCTGTCTAAGGCACACCTTTGTGATACTAATGCTCTCTAATCAGCATCTTGATGTTGCAGACTTGGAAGGTGATATAGATTATTTCAGCTAAGAAGATGTGACATATATAAACAATATGAGTGAAATGGTTATTGTGTTTTTGTAGAAAATGTCTCAGATCTTTTAGTTCATCTTGTAACAAAACGGGGCACAAACCAAAGTGTTGCCTTTATATTTTGTTCAGTATATTTGTGTGCATTTTTTACATATGTATTTGTAAACAATTTTAATAATCAAAGTTTTCTTATATTTTTTTGTTTTTCTTCACATTTTCCAGAATATTATTGTCTCTTTTTTCCATTTCTTTTAATAAGAATTTAACACAAATATTTATATCAATTAAAATGTATTAAATGATTTTAATGATAATAATAATAAAGAAATTTCCAAGTGATTCCCTTCTTATTTAACCCAGAGGACAGCAAATAAATAGAAAAACTCAGCCTTTAAACACATATTTAAGAAATTTATTTAGTGCAAAAAGGCATATGTGTCAACAGGCAAAACTTCCAAACCAAATTATAACTTTCAATGTTTCAATTTCTGTCCAATTTTCATATTAAGATCATTGCAGTTGACAAGACTAAAAGCAGAATAGTATTTGAACAGGAGGACAGTGCAACATGTAAGCAAGAGAACTATATCCATCTGTCTGTTCATCTATTCACTCCATTTCTAAAATGATTTGAATTCTATTTAATTCCTCAAAATATCCTACAATTTAACCTGATGAGTTCTTGAGTGCCATCCTGATATTTTTGCTATTTTTATTCTTTTCTTTTAATTTTTGTTTCATGACTTACATTTTATTACTCTTTTTACTTAGAAAGGTGAATAAGTGCTACAGAGGCCGCTCCTGCCCCATCATTGTGCACTGCAGGTAAGAAATGCACAGTTTCTCAGTCCAGCATCAGTTTTTTATGGTTTCTATGGTGATCAGTTCCATTTGGGTCAAAGTCATTTTCTTTTTAAAGGAGCATTAAAGGCTATTAAAAAAGATAACAATATTAAGTTTTCATAAAGATTTAAATTCTTAATAAAGTGGTGTAATGCGTCTGATTGAATCTGTTTCCATAGCGATGGCACAGGCCGGACCGGGACTTACATCCTGATTGACATGGTTTTGAACCGCATGGCTAAAGGTGTAGTAGGGTGGATTTTTGTCAAGCAGAATTTTTGTTTTAATTAAGATTTAAGATTTATAGTGTGACTTTTATGAGGCTTATTGTACAACAGGTGTAAAAGAGTTCGAATCATCGTGCTAACAACTGGAGAGCACGTCCGGGACGCAGAGACCTGGGATGGTGCGCACCAAGGTGAGTCCAGGGAGGATAAATATTCAACATTTACGCAAAAAGTATATAAAGCAAGATTTTCTGATTTAAATTTGTTTTCAATTGAGGTTTTGGTTACAAATTTAGTCACAAATGTTAGTTGCATACACTTAGAGCAGAACTTTTTTTTATTTTATGAAGCTAACACAGTAATGATTTGCTGCCCTCTGCTAGTGAAACCTAAGAGTAACAGTTCATCATCGTGTTTGTCTCCAGGACCAGTTTGAGTCGCTCTGACTGCAGTGGCTGAGGAGGTGAACGCCATCCTCAAAGCTCTGCCTCAGTGAACCCAGAATCATCCAGACTGGCTCCTGTGAGGCGGACTGAAACCATCACCCCTCCCCCTCTTTCACACCCTTTGACCTTTCCTCCTCTGTACATGGATGAGAAGTGATGCTTCCTCCTGCATGTCACCTAAACTTCAAACCAAAGTGCTGAAAAAAAAATTATACAGGTCAAGAAGAGTTTGAAAAATGACAGAGGAATAACCAGCATCCAAATCATGAAGTGTTGGTTTATAAAGTTTGCAAATCAAATTGGAAGTACAAATTTTGCTGCGTCATGATACTTAAAAAAAGAAAAAAGATATTTACATGTTTTCTGTGTACCACTCAAGCATTTTCAAGTCTCTGTGGATGTGTGCATTTACCTCATGCAAGATAAAAAAGTTGAAAAAAAAAAAGCTTAATTTGTATTTGTGACAGCTGAAATAATCTTTGGTGTTTAAGTGCTGCAACAATAAGTGTGTTTTTTGTCTACTAAGTAATCCAACCTTCCAGTTTCCAACGTTGGTAGAGCCTGGTCAGCCCATGTTTACTACACTTGTGGGGGATCCCAACTCACTTGAGGGTCCTCTTAGACAGGGGAGAAGTTGTGGTATTAGTCATGTTGGGGGTTAAATGAGAGTCAAGGGAATGTCATGAGAGGAGGAGCCTCTAGGGGGAGCTGGCGGATTGTGCGGGAATCAAGATAATGCTGCGTGGGTGCATGTTAGAAAAATGGAGAATAAAGTTCCTGTCTTCAGCACAGAACGCCTCAGTCTTTTTGTGAAACAATAACACGACAGAAGTGGCCCCTGCCTTGTTCTTTTCCCGGGGGGCAGATGGGTGGGTGCCTGGAGCAAGACGTGGGTCTCCCTTGGAGGGCCCTTGTTTGTGCTTGGGGTTGAGGGGTGGAGAAGGGTATTAGAACCTGGTTCTGAGATGGGGTGCTGCAATGGCTTATTCTCCAGAATGGTTGAGCGCATCTCAGTGCTGGGTGGTGAGAGTGATGTTCTCTGGCTGGGTTGGAGCTTGCATTCTTCGTGCTCTTGTTCCCCCCTGCTCTCTAGCACTGGCGGCCCCTGTGGTGGTCCTTCCAGGCCTGGTAAGGGTGGCTGATGTTGGGTTTCCTGGCGGTTGGATTTCCTCAATTTGCTATCTTTTTCAGGTGTCTGGAGGACCCTGGCTATCTCTTGCTGCCTTGCCTTTGGTGAGGGGGTGATTGGGTGCTCCCAAAATGAAAATGAATCTAAAACAGTCCAAAAAGTAAACCAGTAAATAGGGAATCTTCTCCGTCATGGTTCTTTAGAGACGTTGGAGAGCTGCAGCTCCTCACACTTATGACCATCTGGATCTTTTAGCTCTTTAGGTCATTTTGCTGTTTTATTTCAATAACTATAAACTCATGCAAAAAAAAGGTGTAAGATATGTTGTTATGTGAAATCATGTTTATTTTCCTCCCAGATAAAATGTACAAAATACATGATAAAAACAAAAAACAATTATTTACTGTTCAACTTTTAAAGTGAAACAACACAAAATACAACAACCATAACACAAAATACCTATTATAATGTGCATAATAAAAAAAGGAAAAAAAATAAGAAGGTTTGCAAATCATGGTAAAGGTTGAATTTAAAAATACCAAATATCTCATCTTTATCTAGGTTCTTCTATCAGTATCTGATCTGTTCTGGAGAAAGTAGTTCTCAGGTTTCTGCACAGGTTGGTTCTGGAGTCGGTTCTGTTTGAAATGACATTTTTTTTTACAGATTCTAAATTATGTATTTTTATTATCAATAACAATAAAATCCTTTCAGATTTCTGCTCTTTTTAGAGTTACTTATTTTTAAAGTTGGTGTGTTGATGTATTTTCTCTCCTCTGACTCTCCCTCAGGTGCGCTAACCTTAAGGTTTGCCCAGCGCACGGCTCTGCGCAAATGGTATTGATCTGAGTGACTTGAAGAAAATAAAGAATAAAAACAGAGGATTCTGGACACAACTTGATAAATACAGAATGAGCAGCTAGGGAAACAGAAAGTGAAATTTATATTCCCTCGGTTATTGGGAGAGTTATAATACGAACTTGTAAAGATGAAACCCACGAATTTTCATTACAGATGTTACACTCCTCACTACACACTTTCTCCACTTTTATCAGCCAGACATTAACATTTCTAAATCTAGGATTACAGAATGAAAACTAAGATCTGATTGCGATCACAGATTTATGATCATGTTGCCAGATTGAGAAGAAAGTAATAATGGGTCTCTGATAGTGTTTGGGGGCCGGTCCAAATGAGGATCCAGCCAGCGGGCCGTAGTTTTTGGGTACCCCTGCTGTAATTTAAGTTAGTGTGGCATCCATTTATTCAAGCTTTGCAAACGAGGGCGATAATGATCAAAATGGTCAGAGCTTGATACATTTCTGTTCTTTTGTTTCATTTTACATATGTGATGAAGTTGGGTTTTTGCTTTTCCCCCTTTCCTGATTTGTTTATATCTAACGGGATTTGGTAAGTGTTAAAAGTATATTTTTTGCATTCAAATTATATTTAACGTTTTTGTCAGTTTCTTCAAATGTTTAAGAAACATTTAAAGTTTAAAAATGTAGGCATACTGCTGTGACATGCATTTTTCATGACTTATCGCTTGAGTGGGTTTGTGCTTTGTCACATAATTATGATTTATGGAAATGGTGTCATTGGGAACCGTGTTTTTTTCAGACATTTCTAGAATTTCAATAATGTTTTGCACCTATGTATAATGGAAACACAGCCAATAAGAGTTTCTGGGGAACAGAAATCAAGTCTAAAAAATCTTTAATTCATTAATAGAATATTGTGATCCAGAGTTTTCGTTTAAAGGTCAGAGACAGAAATAAGATCCAATACCTGTGTTTTTCCCTAACCCATAAATATCTAACACATAAATGTTTTGTCTAATCAATGATTTGCTCATTTGTTGATTGGCCCAGAGAGGAACTCACATCTATTAATATATGTAAGGACATACATAAAATATTCCAGTGATATATGCAAAAGTAGAGAAAAATAAAGCATATTCCCCAATAATGCAGAAAAGAATATAGAGTGATGAAAGGAGAACAATGAATGATCAGAGTACATTATATCTACAAATGGGTCAGAATTCCTTTTGACTGATTTCTTTTTTAATTATCTGGTTTCTGTCAGTCTTCATGTGTTATTTCCTCCAGATCTTGAACTGTTGATCATCTGAATCTAACTCATGTTTTTGCACTAACAGCAGAAATGTCCACTTCCCCTTTCTGCTCTGCAGCACAACAGTACTGACTCACGGTAAAATTTGATCATTGTGATATGTGAAAGTCTATCTGAGATTTCAAAACGATGAATAATTATTAAAAATGTTTTGAAAAGTAACAATGAAACAAAATAGGAAAAAAAATTGTACAATAATCAACTGAATATAAAACACAAATCATTAATTTTCAACAGAAACAAGAACAAAAGTTATTTAAAAAAAAGTGAATTGATAATTTTCTGCTAAGAATAAACGCATGAAAAATGAATAATCTTTGAACTTTTCAGTTCTGAACTAAACTGCAGATCTACTCCAGGCTTTAGGACAAAAAATAACATGTTGGTTCTGGGACACCAGGATCCTTTGATCAGAAAACCTCCATTCACTTTGCACGGTTCTAAAAGGTTTGGTAAAGATCAAACATGAAAAAGAACGAAAAGCTGAACTGCACACAGATGGTGAATCCTGACTCCAGAACTGCTGTAAGGTGGTCAACAGCCATGCTGCTGCTTTCTAGACCAGCTGGAGGATGTTCAGAGAAAGGCCTTAACTGTGGTACAAAGAGGTGAAGGAGTCCTGCAGTGGCAGTGCAGCAACTACAGAGTATTTGGACAAAGTTCAGAAAAGCTTCTAATATGACATAGAAAAGAAGCGAAATGCTTCCCAACCTCCAAGTTGGAATGAGAAGATGAAGTCCAGTTCTCCATCAGTCCACCGGCTGATCAGCTGTAGAACAATAACTGCACACTTAATGCTGACAGAGGCAGTGGAGCTGATCTCAGATCAGTTCATGCTGCAGGTCTGACACTCATCTTCACTTCCTGTGATTCCTCCATCACTCTGCTCTCCACTTCTCAGAAACACCATCCAGTTAGAACATCTCTGCAGACCGTCAGGAGGAGCAGAGAACTTAGTCCCTCCACCTGTGAAAGGAATAAAAACACAGAAATAAAGTAGTGTCTCTTGATCCTGGTCTGTCTGTGAACGATGCAGCTCAGCAGCAGAAAGTGATGCAGGAACTTAAATTCTGTTTAGAGCAGCAGCTTCCTGTCTTCTTCACCTGTTGGAGCTTCTGCTGCTCTGATTGGCTTTATTCTCATTAAAGCTGCAGCTTCACAATAAACTCTGCATCTTTGCTCTCAAACTAACTTTAAGAAAAAACATCTGGATGCAGCTGGACTGACTCAGACCCTCTACTGACCTCAGATTCTGCAGTTTGAAGTTTGGATTTTTCACCAGATCCTGAAGCGGCTGAACTTCTAAAACCTTCAGCCTGTTCTTCCTCAGGTCCAGTTCTGTCAGGGTGGAACTGGTGGACTTCAGGGCTGGGACCAGAGCAGCACAGCTGTTCCTTGTCAAATTGCAACGCTCCAAACTAAATCCAGAGCAAAGAGGTCAGTTTTAAGACAAATTTCATATTTTCATATTCATATTCATGAAAATCAGTTTTGTCAGACATTCAAGTCATGGCATCAATGCAAATAAAGCCATAGGTTTAGGGCTGGGCCATATGGATTTTTTTATATCACTATATTGATTTTTTTTCACAATGTGCACATATTGGGCACATATCACAATATATAACCAAAAACTATATTTGTCAAATTTTAACACTCTGTGGCTCATAAGAGAAATGTGTAATTTAGATTTAAATATTGATTAATTAATAAAAATTAATTTCCTTTCACACTTTAACAAATGAGAGATGCAATGAAAGGACATGATGTCACATTTCCAGGTACAGGTATACATATGACAAATGTAACTGAAAGCAAAGTAAAAGGTTTTAAGTTTCAAATGACAACATTAACAAAATAAAACACTAAACTGTTTGATCATTTCTTTTAAAAAAGAAAACCATTTATAATAGAAAGAAATTATGTTTTCAAGTTTTACAAAACAAACATAAATTGACATTTTTATGAACATTCTGTGAATAAGCTAGGAACTAAATGCAAATTCTCAGAACTTCTTCTGTTATTGTAGACTGTTGCTGATGCGCAGGACTTAATTTTGTTGTTTTTGCTGGAGAATTATCATTTATTTCAGTCTGAGATTGAGCATGCTTGGTGTCACTGCTTCATGTGATAAAAAGGTTGGTGGTATTTCCAGTTTTAGAGGGAACGTTCCTTCTGCAAAATTTTCAGAGCAAGTTACTAGATTTTTTTTGTCAGATTTTGAATAACTGTAATACCTCCACACAGGGGCTGTAATTTAATTTTTGAGTCACCAACCAAGATAGATATAAAAACTAGCAGCCCAAAATCTTTTTTAAAGGCCAAATTATAACACAATGCAGAAATAGCTAAGGCATTACTTTTTTCCTGATTGTTCTAAATAGAAAAATACATTGCATAAAAGTGATTTATAAATGGTATGAAAACATCTTTATTGTCATCTCACTGTAAATTTTAATGTAAACATGCTGAAAGAACAAGGACAGATTTTCTAGAGATTTCCATATTATGCCTCCAAATTATCACAATTTTTATTAAATAAAAAACAGACTCAAATGTTTGATCATTGACATCAAATCTGTAGTTATAAGAAGGTGGAGCATTAAGCATAACATCTGACAGGTCACAGTCCTCTATGATGCTCCTGTAATGCTCAAACGCTGCTAATACAGACTGGATTCAATTGTTATCATTTGGATAGTCAAATGTCCTATAAATAATCTTGTATTTATCCACCACGTCTTAAAGAACGGTCCGTGAAAATACTGTCTGATGTTAAACTGGCCCTTGTTTACATAAAGATGACACACAGAGGAGCTGGTTTGTATTTGCATTAGCATAACAGCATTATCATCTAACAACACTGCTGTCTCCAAATCAACACCTTTTATTAATCTGTCTGTTACTGCTTTAAGTAAAGCAGCCTTATCGTACAGTTCTGATTGAATTCAGTTCAAAATTGAATCATGTTCCTCTGTTTTATCAGCCAAACTAGATGCTACACAGGTGAAGTGAGTTGGGTGTTGAGTTGCGTCACGTGCAGTCTGACAGTGAAGGTGAAGACCACAAAATAAATTCACCAAAAGAGCAGCTCATAAACATAACTAACGGTAGTTAGATGTAAGCATTTACTCACCATGTGGTGACTAACCCTCTAACTTGTCCTTGCCAAAGAGGAAAAAACACTTGCAGCTAGGGCTCTAACGAGTATCCGGGTAATCAGATACTCGCAATCTGCTCCTGAAAATTCGAGTATGAATGATTGCCATGTCCAAGATTGCTGATTCGCAATCTCTATAACTATAATATAGTAGAGTGAAATAACATATTATCTCACATATAACATATTATCTGCAGAATAATTTAGGATTTTCGGTTTATAAACTAAAAGCTAAAAGAGAGGCACTACTATCACTGGAAGTAAATAAATCTTCATGTTGGTGAAGCGAAGTGAGTCGGAAGTTCCACTCACTGACAATCAATTCTGAGAAAAATGAATTAGCTTTAACACAGGAGCTTTAGCTCCAGTGTTTACACTCTTTTGGTTATGGTAATTCTGCAACAGTTGATGCAATTAACATTACTGCAGTGGTTTCTGAAGTGGAGAAACGTAGCCTTGCGCTGATATGCTGCAATGCACAGCTGAAGTGCGGAAATAATAAATGTCATAAAATGTTGAAGAACTTTGGGGATGGACAAACTGTGGAGAACATTTTAAGATTTTGTAGTTAAATGATCCAAAACAACAATGAATTTTTTTTCTTTTTATGTTGTGTATGTTACTGCTGAACTTGGCCAGAAGGTTGATAAAAACAAAAAAAAGAAAACACTTTTTTAAAATGATAAACACTTTTTCTTTCTATTTAAATCTTACTGTTTTTATTATTTTTGTTGATTTTGATCTACTGCTCTAAATAAAGGGATAAATGGTGGTAATGTAATATAAATAACATCAATTTTGTTACATCCAGTAAAAAGACATACACATAGGAACAAACATTATATTAAAAAGTAAGAATTGTGGTTTGATTCGTGAATTGTTGAACTTGATTGGTGAATCAAATTGGATTGCTACCTACGTAATGATCCACACCCCTACTTGCAACTAATGAGTGTTTTTTCGGACTCTTCAAAATGAAAGTCTATTGTGATGGACTCATTTCCTGTTGAGAACTAGTTCTATCGTGATAAATGTTGTTGTTTTATTGCCTGGCCCTAAGGAAACATTTAAATAAATTGGTAAAAAAAAAAAATGTCTTGAACTATTAGAAATAAAGAAGATGTAAGGAAAAATTCAAATACTAGATCTTCTGCTACAGAGACTGTTAAAGTTAAAAAGCCTTTAGCATGATGATGATTGGAATGCAGCAACAGAACGTCAGCCTCATGTCTTCAATTTCCTGTCAACAACTTTGTTATCATATTGATCTAAATACATCTGAAGCATGGTGCCTGACCTCAGAGTCTGCAGTCTGCAGAATGAACTCTCCAGAAAACCACACAGGTTAAGAACTCCTGTATCCTCCAGGGTGTTCTCACTCAGGTCCAGTTCTATCAGGTGGGACTGGTAGGACTTCGGAGCTGAGCCCGGAAATTTACAGCTGGTCTCTGACAATTTGCAGTCTTTCAATCTGAAAGCAGACAGAAAATTGATGGTTTTAGGTGTGTTAAGATGATTAAAAGGTGTGCATCTTTGGGGATGAATGTATTTACTGGTAGTCAGATGTCAGATTTAGATGGTTCTGCAGTCAGTAATAACAGTGAATCGGGCTCTCCTTCACATACATACTCGATGTATAAGCCTGTGACCCAGTGACGTGTTTTTGACAGTTTGTGAACATGAGAAATTTGTATTCCAGACAAAGAGAAATCGTATTCAAAACGAAGAAAAGTTGTATTATAAAGAAACATGATAAATATAAAACTAAAAGTTGTAGTCATATTTTTTCTGGAAAGTTGTGCACAAAATTCAAATGTATGCACAATTTATGAATACAAATTTATTTTTATGAATACAAAATAAAAAAAAAAATGAAGCACTGAAACAAACACAATACCATGCAAAACTCAAACTACACTAGAAAAGTGCATTACCTACTCCAAATTAGCCCAAAAAAACCTCAGTAGTTGCCAAATTAGCCAAAAAAAAAGCTAACAAGTTGCTAATATGATCGCTTGACTCCGAATTGGCCCAAAAAACCTCAAAAGTTGCTGAATTGGCCTAAAAAGCTAACGCGTTGCTAAAATGTTAGCTTAACTCCAAATAAGCCCAAAAAACCTCAAAAATGTCATTCATTTGAATGGGGCTGAAAAATCGCACAAATTGTGTAAAACCGTAAAGTGCACAAAAACCAATAATACTAGCCATAATGTCCTCAACGAGCTGAACGTTTTGATACTAATATTGCACAAGTGTAATGAATGCCAAAATTAAAATATTGCAAAAGTTTTATAATGATTTAAAAAAATGTCCATTAATTGTCAATGAGGTTAGTAAACTAGCATAGATTGCGTTAAAATCCTAAAGTGTACAAATTCTAAATACAAGCACGAATGTCCTGAACAAGTTGAACGTTTTGATTCCACTGTTGCATAAGTCACAAAAGTGCATTCAAAATTCCCATTCATTTTCAACGAGGCTAGTAATTAGCATACTTTGCGTAAAAACCGTAAATTTTGCTAATACCAAAAATACAGGCATGAATGTCCTAAATTTGCAGAACGTTTTGATACCAATGTTGCATAAGTTGCAAAAGTGCAGAAAGTTTTATAACGATTTGAAAAATGTTCCCATTGACTTAACATAGGGCTCAAAATTAGCATAATTTGCGCAAAATGGCGAAAACCGTAAAATTTGTGAAAACCAAAAACACAAACAGTAATGTCCTTAACGAGCCAAACGTTTTGATTCCAAGATTGTACAAATCGCAAGAGTTATTACTCGTCAAAAAACATATGGAAGAAAACGTAAATAATATTTGAAGAGAAACAGATTCAAAATAGTGTAAATGCATTGAATGCATTCACACAATTAAAGAAAGACTCTGGTCTGTGACAGTTCTCCTGAACGTAACCCTTCGTCTGCACTGGCTGCATGTATTTAGAAACTGACGCGCGATTAGACCCTGAAATGAAATGAAATGAAATGAAGCTTTATTTGTCATATGCAGCATCAACACAGGTCAGTACTACAATGAAATGCTTTGGATGAGAATCTAGTGAAAACTCGCCAGTTTGTACATAAAAAGTAATAAGTGGGTACATAAAATAATAAGTAGTAAAATATAGAGTTAAAGATAATAGTATTTACAATAATAATACAAAGGGGAAGCAGTTTAAGATAAAATATATAATGAAAGTGACAGTCTAGGTGCATGAAGCAAGGGGATATGGGGCTGTGAGGCTAGTGGAGTGATCCTTAGGGGTTTTATAAATATATTGCACTTGGGTTGCTGTACCCTCTCTGTATTCTGGCATTTTATTTCAATAGATTTCTTGTTGAAGTGACTTCAACAATCAGCATCTACTAGCATGAAATCAATTATGAACCCCAGCTAGTGCTGCTCCTGGTGCAATGCAGCCTAAATGGTCATGTTTTGTTTTATTTTTTCAGGGGCTTTTCAAAGTGTGTGTCTCGCTGGCATGTCTGGGGGGATATGGTGAGGGGTTACACAGCTCAGCACCATAAACCACGCCCACACAGAGGTTTTTTTTTTGTAAACAAAGGTTTCAGATCAACAGGAAAATGGTTTTTTGAGACATTAAGGATGTGGAATTTTTGTTAAAACCTCCCCAGTCTTAATTAAAACCCCACTTGGAACATTTAAAGAAAATTTTAAAAATTGTTGTAGGGGGACATTAATGGAACAAAGGAATGATTAACTGCGATCCAGTTTTGCTCCAGTAAAATGACACATGTCCGAAAATCTTTCCTTAAAACATGAGAAAGTTCTTCATTCTATACATTTTTTCATTGAATAATGAGAATGACTCCTTGAATAGGGAGTTGAATTTAGTTACTGACCTCAGAATCTGCAGTCTGGTGTCTTGACATTTCAGAAAACCACGTAGATGAGAAAAACCTGAATCCTCCAGGTTGTTCTGGCTCAGGTCCAGTTCTATCAGATGGGATGGGTTGGACTGCAAAGCTGAGCCCAGAGCTTCACAACTGATCTTTGACAAACTGCAGTTTTTCAACCTGAAAGCAGACAGAGCAATGTGTGTGAAGAGGATCAGGTGTGTTAAGGCATCTGTGTGCTTATATGTGAGATAACAGTCAGAATGGAGAGTTCTGATGGTTCTATAGTTAGTATTGACTGTGAAGTGGAGTCTTATGGTAAATGGTATTTACTTGTATAGCACTTTTCACCTTCCTTCAAAGGCCACGAAGTGCTTTACAGTCACAGACCCATTCACCCATTCACAAACACATTCATACACTGGTGGTGCCTCCGCTGCCGAAGACTGGTGCCAACCTTCCCCCAGAGGCAATTTGGGGTTCGGTGTCTTTCCCAGAGACACTTTGAGACATGGCGGGCAAGGCGAGAATTGCACTCGCAAACTTCCGATCAGGACTAGACCACCCTACAGTGAACCACGGCCACCCCACAAGTTATGAACACTCCAGGAAATGACTTCCTGACTTTGGCTGGCTCGAGCAGTTTCAACAGTCTGACCGACTGTAGCGGCTGTGTAACTGACAAAGTTCCTCTGTGAGGCTCTGAGAACGTTTCTATCACAGTTCAGTGAAGCTGCAGGTCCAGCTGGACCAGAAGCTTTTGTGGACAACTGTCATTGTTCCATTATGAAGCAGGGAAGAGAATCTGATAAAATTATATACAATATTTATTATTATAACTGCTGCTTAAATCTGTGATTAAAGCAGAAGTGAAATCTGCTTTGCTGGGGTTCACCAGCGCCCTCTGCCTTGAGGCACACATATCGTGTTGTCGTGTATTTCTATGGCTCATTTTTAGCACAAAAAAACAACAAAATAAGTCACAAAGTGGCACCAATGTAACCAGTCAGAAGGCGAGAAATAAGGAAATAAAGTCATTTTAAAAAGTGTCTTAAAATAATAGAAAGACCAAATTAACAAAGCACATGCATCAGCTGCAGCTCTTGTCAGTGTGTGCAGCAAAAGCTGCGCACAGGAAAAGCCGGGTCTGCTGATGCCTCACCTGCTTCTTTCTCGTGTATTTGAACTGGAAATTTATAAAATCGCTACTTTTTACTAAGGAAACTTTAGGTTAGTCAATTTCCCCTAATAGAAGTTTATAAAAAAAAAAATCGCATTTTTCTAAAAAAAAAAAAAAAAAAGGCTTTTGTGCCTAGAAGTGGTATTTGGGGCATATTGAAATAGAATTTTTCCAAATTGTAATAGAAATACTTTTTTTTTTAAAACAAATGCGCTTGCTAGTATGAAGTTGTTGTCCTGAGCACAGCAGAGCAAGCGGGACAAGAGATCCAACAGCTTCACAGCTCATAAGTTGCATGTCATATGGAATCATACAGCTCCTCCATAATAAAATCACCAAGATTTTATCTCATCCTCATCTGTAGCTGTACGTTTGCAGCTTGTAGCCTGAGTAAGATGCAGAAGTTTCTTTAAGGACATCGTGACTGCCGTGACAAACCTGAATGGATCTTGTCGTGTTTTTGTAATAGAAAAAAGGATATAGCTACTTACTTGTTAGAATGCTTCTTTTTTTTTTAACCGCTATGGGTGAACAGGCTTCTCACGTGCATCTGAGATCTGAGACTGTCAATAGACTCTCTGCACAGCACGCGTGCGCCAGACAGTGCTGTGTTGTCACTGAAATGCTCCTTTTTAGTAAATCCAATTAAAAGAATTCTTGATCTCATTCATTGCCGTTTTTTAATGACTTATCGCGTGAGCTGGTTTGTCGCAAAATTATGATTTAATGGAAACAGTGTCACTGCGAAGTGACACTTTTCTTTATTCATTTTTAAGCTATGTTTTGTAGGTGAGGTACTGCTTCACCTCCATTGACTGCATGTAACTGTTCTAGAGAATTCAGTTTATTTACTGACCTCAGAGACTTCAGTCTGCAGTCTCGACTCTGCAGAAAACCACACATATGATGAAGATCTGAATCTTGGAGGCTGTTCCAACTCAGGTCAAGTTCTTTCAGATTAGATGGGTTGGACTTAAGAGCTAAGCCCAGGGCTTCACAGCTGGTATTTGACAAACTGCAGTTCTCCAACCTGAAAGCAAACAGAAAAGTGTGTTTGGGAGAAGCAATGGCCACTGGAGGTAACATGTTAAGACTTATTTTATACGATGCAGCCGTTACTTATTAGAAATTTGTATTTTTTTTGTTGGCAGGACTGTTGATGTGGAAGTTACTTCAGCTCTTTTCCATCAACTCCTTTTTTTATACTCTCTCACTAGTTGTAAGCACCTCACAAACACAAGCTAACATCTGCATTGCAAAAAAATTTTTTTTTCAAATGGGGAGAACTATCAAAGATATCTAGCCGTACAATTTTGAGCCAGATTGCAGCTCAGATGAGGAAGATTAAGGCAATAATTAATTTATTTGTCTGCAAGTGGAGGATTAGAATTTTAACGGAGAAAGGACAAGATAGTTAACAACACGTATGATGCTTTTGAGTCTTTAAAGGTCAAAAACAAAACCAGGGTCTGAAAAATAGAGCTAAACAGATAAGTCTGGGTTTAAACGTGAATCTTAAATTAGAGAGCAGATTTCCACAGTTGTAACAGCATCAATGTTTCCATTTTAACTGCTGTAGTTTCCATGAGGTTAAACACATACATATTGTAGCTGCCGTCAAAGGCAACTCTAATTCATATTTTGTTTACAAAATGTTTTGAGTTAAAAGGGTTAAAAACTGTTTTATAATAATTTGAAATAAGTGTGATATTTTAAATAAATAAATAATGATGTTAACTTAAGTTAGTATAAGTTAAAAACTTTATTTAAAAGGGGGGAACTTATTTTTTTGTTCCTTGTAATTTTTGTTGCTATGGGGGACATTGCATAGGCTGCCACATCAGTGTGAGTCTCACATGGTCCAGTAGGGAGAGGTCTGCAAGAGATATGCTGGTGAAAGAATTCCTAGAGGAATGAAGATGTTTTTCTTTTGTAAGGTTTTATCCTCTTGAGTAAAGGGGGCCAATGTGGTATAGGTTTATTTTGTCATTTTAATTTGCAGTCTGAGATTGAAGAGGTTAATTTAAGTTTCTGTATTTTATTTCATAGAGACGACATTGTTGGGACACTGTTGGGGCATGGAAAGAACATGTAGAAGAATCTTTGTGTCCAAATAAATGTCTGTTAAAACAAAGAACCATTTGTGCCTTTCATCAAGCTCAAGAGGAGCAACACATATATTTAAATGAAGACATAATGGCACAGAAAAGAAATGTTCCAACTGATTCAGCTCTGGAGCTTCTAAAGAAATTTTGTGTCTTTGCACATAGATCAAAATCAGTTACAAGTAATTTTGCCATCTAATATCAATGGGTTATGGTGGAGTGAACAGTGTCAGCTGTGCTCTCAGCCTTTTTTCTAGTCACAGAAATTCCACAGAATTTTTTCTGTAGAACAGTCACCTTTTTCCTCTTCACCGATGTCTGACACTTTCTCCTAAATCAGAAAAACAGACAAAGCCTGCAATGAAAACATAAACAAACAAACCTGAGAATCTCCAGTTCACACTTAGAACTCTCCAGTCCAGCACACAGCTCCTTCACTCCACAATCCAGCAGATTGTTGTCACTCAGGTTCAGATCTCTGAGACTGGAGGACTGAGAGCTGAGAACTGAAGACAGAGCTGCACAGCTTTTCTTAGACAGGTTACAGTCACTCAGTCTGAAGAAAACAAAGTAATTAAAACTTAACGCTAATGAATTTGTTTACTAAAGATGATTTTCATGAGAGTTCTTACATAGCTTTGTTGGAGGCTTTAATCACTGGCAGCAACCTCAGAAGAGCCTCCTCTGAAGCAGAGTATTTCTTCAGGTCAAACACTTCCAGATCTTCTTCTGATGACAGTAAGATGAAGACCAGAGCTGACCACTGAGCAGGAGACAGTTCATCTGTGGAGAGACGTCCTGACCTCAGGAACTGTTGGATCTCCTCCACTAGAGAACCATCATTCAGTTCATTCAGACAGTGGAACAGGTTGATGCTTTTCTCTGCAGACAGATTCTCACTGATCTCCTCCTTGATGTACTGGATTGTTTTCTGATTGGTCTGAGAGCTACTTCCTGTCTGTGTCAGCAGACCTCGTAGGAGACTCTGATTGGTCTGCAGTGAGAGACCGAGGAGGAATCGGAGGAACAAGTCCAGGTGTCCATTTGGACTCAATAAGGCCTTGTTAATAGTACTCTGGTAGAACTGGACTGGGCTAGTTTTAAACAGTTCAGCGAACCAAGATTTCTGATTTTCTTTCATGGGATTGACTTCAGAGGGGAATAAGGACAGGTGGACATGAAGAGCAGCCAGAAACTCCTGAACACTCAGATGGATGAAGCAGAACACCTTGTCCTGGTACAGTCCTCTCTCCTCTCTAAAGATCTGTGTGAACACTCCTGAGTACACTGAGGCTGCTCTGATATCGATGCCACACTCTGTCAGATCAGATTCATAGAAGATCAGGTTTCCTTTCTCTAGCTGCTCAAAAGCCAGCTTTGCCAGAGACTCCATCATCTTCCTGCTCTCTGGACTCCAGTGAGGATCTGTCTCAGATCCTCCATCATACTTGACCTTCTTGACTTTGGCCTGAACCACCAGGAAGTAGATGTACATCTCAGTCAGGCTCTTGGGCAGCTCTCCTCCCTCTTTCCTCTTCAGCAAATCCTCCAGAACTGTAGCAGTGATCCAGCAGAAGACTGGGATGTGGCACATGATGTGGAGGCTTCGGGATCTCTTGATGTGGGAGATGATCCTGCTGGCCCTCTCTTCATCTCTGAATCTCTTCCTGAAATACTCCTCCTTCTGTGGCTCATTGAACCCTCTGATCTCTGTCACCATGTCAACACACTCAGCAGGGATCTGATTGGCTGCAGCAGGTCGTGTGGTTATCCAGAGGTGAGCAGAGGGAAGCAGGTTCCCCTTGATGAGGTTTGTCAGCAGATCACCCACTGTGGTGGACTTTCTAGGGTCAGTTAGGATCTGAGTCTTGTGGAAGTCCAGAGGAAGTCGACACTCATCCAGACCATCAAAGATGAAGATGATCTGGAAGTCTTCAAAGCTGCAGATTCCTGCTTCTTTGGTTTCAGTGAAGAAGTGATGAACAAGTTCCACCAAGCTGAACTTCTCCTCTTTCAGCACATTCAGCTCTCTGAAAGTGAATGGAAATATGAAGTGGATGTTCTGGTTGGCTTTGCCTTCAGCCCAGTCCAGAGTGAACTTCTGTGTTAAGACTGTTTTCCCGATGCCAGCCACTCCCTTTGTCATCACGGTTCTGATTGGTTCTTGTCTTCCAGCTGGGAGTTGAAAGAGCTCTTCTTGTCTGATGCTTGTTTCTGCTCTGTCTGCTTTCCTGGATGCTGCTTCAATCTGTCTGACCTCATGTTCTTCATTCAGCTCTCCAGTTCCTCCCTCTGTGATGTAGAGCTCTGTGTAGATCTCATTCAGAAGGGTTGGGTTTCCTGCTTTAGAGATTCCCTCAAACACACACTGGAAATTCTTCTTCAGACCAGATTGGACTTTTTGTTGACAAACTGCAGCAGGAGATCCTGAATGAAGACAACAAACAGTAAATAAACTCTTTGCAGCCCTGAATGATGATGATGTGAATCCCTGTTGTTCCATGTATTCAGACATCAGTAAATCTTCATTTATCAGCAGCTGAAACCTTCAGAGAAATCCTCTTACTGCTCTGCAGTCGATCAGCCAGCTCCTCGTGCTTCATTCTCCTCAGGAAGTTCTCTGTGATCTTCATCAGTGACTCTCTGCTGCTCCTCTGTTCTTCATCTTCATCCTCCAGCTCCTCCTCATCCTCCCTCTGACTCAGAATCTTCTGGATCTTCTTCAGCTCCTTCTTCACAAAAGTGACAATGTAGTCCTCCAGCAGCTGCAACAGAATTCTAGATGAATGATCCAATCAGAGTGAAGTCATGGAGCCAAACATCAGCTCCATGTTTGACACACTGACAATCCACTGATCTACAAAGTGCAGCATGGAGATGACTGAACAGAATGATGGAAAAGTAGTTGTTGTTCATGTACAGACCAGAAATATGGAGTCCAGCTGTGTTTGATGCTGCTGGACAGACGGACCACTGGGAGTTTCTGAGCTCTGCTGGTCCACTCTGTGGAGAATCATAAATAATATGCTTCAGACTGTCATTGCCAGATAGTTTGAAACCAAATTAACGAGAGTAAATCAAGTTGACCAAGCCACAGCTAGAATTCTTGCTTTACAAACATTTCTTATTCATTTCAATGTAAAACAACACATTTAAGCATGTTTGCCTGAAATAAACCATTTCTAATCTATGTTTACATTAAGGTTTTTTTCCTTTTGTGGTTAGATTAAATATTCACAAGAAATAGTCTTGAGTTTTTTTGTGTGATTTAATATTTAACTCAAACCCGAAACACAAATATGATTATATGTTCTTTTTTGACAGTTCATTGGTCAGTTTACAGTTTCAAACCAAGGAATCATATCATCACACACTCTACATGTCCATAAAGTAATTACTCTGTTTGTTGTTCATTGTTTTTGAGACAAAACACAACCTCTTAAACAAACCAGAAGTTTGTACAAATTCAGAACCTTTTTCAGCAGCTCTTTTCAAAGTCAGAATTCTTGACCATCTCAACCTTGAAAAAATGTAATCAAGACAAGAATCTGTTTGTCTTTCAGAGGAATAATTGGGTACAGGCTGCATACATTTGAATACAGTAGGAATGGTTAAAAAACTTGAAACTTTTTATTGTCTCAGAGTCTCATCGATCACAATGTTTTTTTTCCGTTAGCAAAGTTCAGTGGAGTGGTTAAAATGTGCACGTCAGTTTCCTTCTATGTTGTTCCAAGTCATCTGCTCGTTTTTTTCCCTATATTTAACTTGTTAACTCACTCATTCAAGGCTTATTTTTTCCATCAGCTCTACAACTCAATTATTGAGCTCCCACATCTGTTCCTGCTGTCACATCCACGCCAAGCGCAGACAAGTCAACTGATCTTTTCTTCAAGTTCCTCCAACATCTCTGCTCTCAAAAAGACTCTCAGAAAACTCAACTGAAAAGATCGCGTCTCACATGATTCATCAAGTGAGTCTGATCAGTGAGATCAAGCACTGAACCAGACGTCAAGTCATTTAGCTGACAACTATTGATCATTTGATCTATTATCCAGTCTCCTTTAACTCTGACAAACACTTACTGTTCCACTCCTGAACTGCTGTCTTTGAAGTTAGGAATCAAACCCTTTGACACATCACTGCTGAGGGACACACAGCTGGATCCAGATCCAGGTCCAGTTATTTGATTCTGCTGGATCCTAAAGGAAAAAAATGTTAAAACGTATTTATTATATTCTGGAGTTAATCTGATTATCTTTCATGTTGAAATACTGAACTCAGATCTAAAACAAATTGATTTACATTGAAACAGTGTTACCCTCTATTTTGTCATGTAATCAAACCTGTTTCATTGTTCCTTCAATTTTTTAAGAATTTCAGAAATTAAGCTAAATAAATGTATTAATAGGTATAGTAAGTTTAGTGATTGTCAAAGATTTAATTATAAGTGCTCAGCCACGTCAGCATTAATGGAACTGACTAAAGATTTGATAAACGGTTTTCACCTTTAAAAAGCATTTGACACTTTGAACTATAAACTGTTGTTGGATAAATTGTATAAAAACCACATTAGAGGGGCGGGACATCAGTGCTCTATCAGTCTGATCAGAGAGATCCAGAACTGAACCAGATCTCCCAGTCTTATTGTTTGGTGAATAAATGACAGATCTGACAGGTTGACGTTCCCACACAAAGCCATTCAATCAATCCACTTTTGTTCATCAGTAGTTTTCTAAACATTTTAACATATATCGTTCCAAGAAAATAGATGTGGATGTAATTAAAAGCCACAATATATATTTTTTACAGGTTTTTAAAGTCTGTCTATCCATTTTCATTCTGCTCATCCAGGGTCAGGTCCTGGGAGCAGAATCCTAAATAAAGATGCCCAACTATTCCCATCCTCTGCCACTTCCTCTAGCTCCTCTGTGAGGATAATCTGAGACATTCACAGACTAGATGAGAAACATAGTTTCTCCAGTACGTCCTCGGCCTTCCTTGGGGTCACTGTCTGCTGAAACATACTACCTTAAGAAGGTGATGTTCTTGTCTGATCAAACATTTAGAAACTGTTCCTTTCTCAAAGTCAAAATGTAGATTTATGATCAGAACTAGTTTGATGTTAGTGTTGAACAAAAAATACCCCCACAAAAGATAGAGAGTTGAGTGTGTGCATTTGTGCATTGGTCTCTGCTGTGTGTAAATCCTGCTGCACTGAAACAGATGTGAATGTCTGGTGACTTTTTTCAGTTTGGGACCAAATCCAACAGAAGCAGCTGCAGACAAATGGACCTGGACTGGATCAGAACAAATGCACGTATGCACCATGACTCAGCAAAAGCTGAGAAACGAGCAGCTTCAAATCTGAGTGTGAAAAAGTCAACAGACAACATGTTTTCTTCTCCAACATCTCTGCTCTCAAAGAGACTCAGAAGACTAAACTGAAAAGATCTGATCACACTTGATGCTCCAAGTAAGTCTGATCTGAGAGATCAAGAACTGAACCAGACCTTAAGTCATTTAGCTGAAAACTATTGATCATTTGATCTATTATCCAGCCAACTTCAACTCTGACAAACACTTACTGTTCCCCATCTGAATTGCTGTATTTTGAGCAACCCTCTGACACATCACTGCTGACAGACACAGAGCTGGGTTCAGATCCAGGTCCAGGTTGGTTCCTGTGAAGAATGAAGGTTGTTGATGTGAGTGCTGAGCTCTGACATGAAGAAGAGTCATGAACACTTAGAGATGTTCATCTCACCTCTGAGCTTTACTCTGACTCTCATCTTCCTCACACAGAGTGTTTTTAGAGGGAGGATCTCCCTCCTGTGTGTCCTCACACTGATCCATGCTGCTGGATTCACTGGATCCACTGGATCAGCTCACACACACCTTCTCCCTTCATCTGCAGAGAAAACCCTCATCATCATCAGCTCTGATCCTCCTTCACTAACAGATCAGCTGCTCCTCCACTGATGGGCTCTTCTCTTGTGTTTCCTCTCAGGTTCAAGTGAATGCAGTCAGACAGCAGTGGGAGGCAGAGGAAGCTGCTGAACATCAGCTGCTGCACTTCTGCTCTCACTCCACCAGATGGAGACATAGAGCTGCAGCAGCAAACACTCCATGATGGAGCAACATTTCACTCATTCAATCACTTTGACAAATAAACAACAAACTTCCTGTTTCTACAATTTATGAGTAAATAAAGCAGATCAAGAAAAATAGACAGAAATCAAACAATGAGGAGAAAAGAAAAGAAGACATGAATTCTTCCTCTCAAATCTGCTAAAGAAAAATAACAACAGACAAAATAAATTGATGTCAAAGTTCTCTTTCTATTAAAATAATTTCTATTAAAGTCAATTTGTCTGAGCTTGGATTTCTAATAAAGTTTTCTTCTGGTAAAGTTTAAACACTAAAAACATAATTGGAAGATCAAAGCTCAGCTTTAGTCTGTTTAGTTTATAAAAAGAAAATGTGTTAAAACAGAAAACAAACAGATAAATACAGGCATGAAAAACTCAGAAATAAGAAAAAATCCAGCTTAATCAAAGCAGATTCAAATAACAGAACCAACTAGATGAAACATGAAATCTGAGCAAAATTAAGACTTAAAGAATTCATAAGAAACACAAAAACTACATTAAGGGTTTTTGATGTCTTAAGACTAACATTCAATTTTACCCAGTTATTTAAGTTAATGTAAATTTAAAAAGCTTAAAGTGATCAAGTAAAAGCAGAAAAATATGGCCTCTCTGCTACAAACAATTCTATTTTAGATGGTTTGTCTAATGGAATCTTGGAGTTCTTGAACATGGAATGAGGAAACATTCCTCAGTATCTATTAGTAAAGCCTCACACAACTGTGTTCCAGCACAGTCATCTGTAACTGTAATCTATTACTTTTGTAATGAGTTTCTTCTCACACAAAGATCACATACATTGAGGAGAACAGGAAGGTTTGAGAATAAGAAATTACAAATTAGAAGTCCAGAGCTTTATGACGATTTATGTTTCTGACAAATAAAATAATTATGAATAATTTTTAGACAGCAGACCAATGAGAGTTTACAGAAGAAAAAGAAGATTTTCTCCAAACATTCAGAAAGAGTCAAGTTAGTGAAGATAAAGCTCAATAAAAAAAGTTCTGAAGAAGAGTCTCCACTCACCATGAGAACGAAGCTCAGATCACTGATTCTGAACCAGGAAACATCCACCTGTGATGGAGGCCGGGCCGCCCTGGTGGGCGGGGCAGCAGGTGATGCAGTTTTACCTGCATCTTAAAGTTGAACAGGACAGTTTTAAGTCTGATTCTCCTCCTGATTTGAACTGTTCCTGGTCTCAAACTCACAACCTGCCTGTTGTTTACCACGTGAACACCCACTTTTCCACAGTCAGAAGATCAGGATTTGTTCCATTTTTTTCTAAAAAATTATGAACAAGGTGGACACGAAAAAAGGGGGCGGGCCTTATTCTTGACTGTCAGGAGCAATGGAAGTTTTTAAAATGACCTGAAAACTTCAGACAAAGATGGAAGAAGAAACACACACATGAACACGCAACCAAAAACGAGCCACGATGAAGAACCTCCAAACAGAACGAATATGAGAATCAGAAATCTGAGATTTCCTGAACTAAAGACGGAGAACAGGTTCGAGAAGAAACCAGAGATCACCTGACAGCAGCTGAGAAAATGGGCGGAGTTTCAAGATCACAGATTGACAGGTTGTTGATTTCAATGACGGTAAAAGATGTGTAGAAAAGTGAGGTCATGTGACCTTCTGCTTTGTAAGAAGACACTTTTAAGGTGATTTTATGTCCTGAAAAGCAATTAGTCGGAACAAATGATACGTAAACTACTATTGTTTTCACGTCCAAACTATTAAGAACGCCGGCTTCTTGATAAATTACGTGTGTTTCCTTTTACGAAGTTTTTAAGTTAGTGCAGAATGAATGTTGCGCTTAAAACGAGCTTGAACGATTCATTTTAATGATAATTCAATTAATATCATAATTCGTGATTAACAATACGATTCATATTCAATATTGGTTCATTTTGAATGATCCGATTCTCTACCTAAAATCGATCCAGGACATCTTTAGCCAAAAAAATTAACCAGTGTGATTGATCGATTTGATTCTATCTCAGTCAAATTAATCTGGTATTATTGTAGGAATATAAATCAATTCATTGATTAATTGATTAATCTTTGCACCCCTTCCTATAATGCATAATTTCAACTTAAAAAGGCTGAAAAAAGGTAAGGTTGGGAATTTTACTTAAAAGACCGATATAGATCTAGAAGAAAGCTGGTCAGCACAGATGTGAGCAGCTCATCAAGGTTCATTTGTCTTCACCTCATTAGATGAACTGAAAGAGTTTGTTGTGTTCCGTCTCTGTGAGTTTTGTTCTCATACAAATTAAGGAAAAATTCCTGAAGATGTTGATGTTTTCTTAAGTTTCTCTCATGTGTGTTGATCCTGCAGGTTTGTCTCTTCTATCTTCTAACTCTACGCTGCTCCACAGCTTTCAGCCGTTTCCTTCATCCAGAACCGCATCAGTTCACTTCATGTATCATCTCCTGTAGCTGAAGCAGAAATACTTAATGCAACAGACCTTGCAAACAGATATCCAGTTTCTGTAAATGACAGAGTTTGTTCACATGCACATCAGAAAAGTGTTGGACGGTGAAACTGGGAAACTTTTACTCTTTCCAGGTCAGTTAGAATCCTGACTATTTTAAGAGTTTTTTATTTAAGGGAACATGAATTCAGGAAAATGGGTTTTTGATGATTTAGACAATCCCAATTACTTCCCCACAGTGAAATATTTGTATGGTAGTAAAAGAGAGCACACCCGCCCATCTATCCATCCATTTTCTTCCACGTAGCCAGGGCCTTGTATTTGGAACAGAACCTTAAACAAAGATGAACCGCTGTTCTCAACCACTTCCCCCAAGAGAATCCTGAAGCACTCTCAGTCCAGCTGAGATGTTGTCTCCAGAGTCTTCCTTGGGGGTCTCTTCCTGGTGGAACATACCACCTTAAAAAAAGAGCCTTTTGGGTCAACCCAGTTGGAGCCACACATCCTTTAAAATAAATAATTATTTGTATGTATATTGTTGTTATTTTTTGTTTTATATTTTTCAATAAATAAAAAAAAACTTTAATTGAAAATAGATAGCCCCCCCCCCCAAATATCAAACAGTTTATAACTTTTAACAGAGGTTCACAAGAGTTACTTTCAAAATAAAAGACTTCCTGTGTCACATAGGATCATCTCAATCAAGCAAATCTAGTGGTAGGAAGTGTACTTTCAGCAATGAAGAAAAATAATCATTTTAAACATTTGTGGTGCTTCTTAGCAAGGAATTTATAAATCTAACTTTCTAAAATTAAAACAGAGCTAATTGACTGTATTTTTTTTAACCATCAGGCACACTTAAAACACTGGAATTTGTCAAAAATCTTTAGTTATCGATTATCAAACTAATGACAAGGCTACTGTTCTTTGGAGGCTCACAGAGTGATAAGTTATTTACTTTTTTTTTACTTTACAAAACAAAAATCTTTGCATTTTTCTTTAACTAAAGAGCCATAATAGAGGGGCAGAAGGGCCACATGTGGACCCCTGACCTGGACATTCAGCCGTGTGTTGACAAACGGACCAGGACTGGATCAGAACAAGTGTGTGTATCAACCAGGACCCAGAAAAAGCTATGAAATAGACAGATTCAAGTCTGAGTGTGAAAAAGTCAGAAGAAGCAGTTGGAGGAAGAGATTTTATCAGTAAACTGTAAACTGAAAGAATGTGGATCTTCCTGCTCTGTCAAAAACTCTGAGAGATGTCAGACTGAAAGATTCAAACAGTGAAGAAATATTTGCGTGGGCTGAAAAACAGTCTTAAACACACTTAAGTTTCAGATATTTGTTCATGGAGGAACTTTCATCAAAACTTAAAGATAGAAAAAATCAGAGATTTGTATGTTTCTGAATATCAAATGATTGTGTGTTATTGATCTTCTTTATTCTTGAAGCTTCTTCCAGAAGTAGAGGTCATCTGAGTTCAGGAGATTCAGCTTCAAGAAAGTTTTGGAAAAAGGAACAGAAATGGAAAAATCAAATATGATCTGACCACTAAGTTCGATGTAACATTTTACTCAGAGCCTTGTGGCATCATGGGAGAGTCAAGTTCAGATGTGAGGGAGGAGTTAACAAACAAACAGGAACTGTGAGGAAACTCAAATACCCAAGAGCCCTTGCACTTCACTGGGTTTTCCCCAAATCTTCACACCGACGTAAACCAGAAAGTACATTTAGCATCTTAGTGATTTTTTTCAGAAAACCAGGCGTTCAGTCCTGCTCCGTCATGTCCACGTGCTGCTTTTGTGATCCGTTCACTCTTCCACTTCCTCTCCTTTAACCTCATCCTAACATCTCAGCTTTTCTTAAGTCTCCAGTCTGAGTCCTTCAAGACTCACCTGTCCACCTCATACCTGCTGATCTGCTTTCAAACACCTGAAACAGTTTTCTGTCCCTGACATCTTTCAACTCCCAGCAGAGACTTTCAGAGCTCGTTTGTCTTCCTCATCATCTGGACTCCTTTGCTGACAGTTAAACTGACAGCTTGCTGCAACACAGCCGACACGAGAAGTTTGAGCTCTAATGCCTTCAGGGTCAATGCGGTCGTAATATTAAAGTTTTGATCAGACAATGAGCAGAAATACTCCTTTAGCTAAGACTGATTTTATAAACTTAGTTGCCAATATCACATTTTATTGATTTTATTGTGTTTTCCTTGTTTACCTATGATTTTTTTCTGTCCTAAGCATTTTATGAATGAAAGTTCTGCTCGGATGTTTGAGTCTTTACTGCAGACCCACAAAATCAACTGTCTTATTCACAATTTTTTTAAATGGTTTTTGTGGCATTTACACGTTGAATATGATAACCAAACACAAATGCAGTTTTTAAAGCAGATTCAAGTCCAAGTGTAAAAACGAGTCAGAACAAGCTGACAAGGAAGAGAATTTTAGCAAAGCAAATGTGGATAATCTTGATTTGTCAGAGCTACAAGGAAAAACTCTAAAACCTGTTCAACAGAAAGATTCAAACAGATTTGAGGGAGCAGAACAACACGTTCGTTTCAAACATTTATCAATGCAGGAAATTATGAAAAACTCCTCTTTTAAAATTCTGATCTGGAAAATCAAAAATGAAGATGTTGGAGAATCCTGGAAAATCTCTGGAATCACAAATCAAACCAAACTTTATTTTTAGAGCATGTTTACAATTGATGTAATCAAAAGTGCTTAACATGAAAACCAAAAGAAAGACCAAAAAAAAATTTAAATGAACCTTATAAAACGTACTGTTCTTTATTGATCATTGTCATCACATGTGTCTGAATTCTATATTAGTTGAAGGTTTAATATTCTTGAGAGAAAACTAGAGAGCAAGGCTTTAAAAGAATCAAACCTGCTCAAAATAAAAGCATGTATTAGTACCTTTATGCTGGCAAGAGAAAACTCTGGCAATGATTTTAAGATGATAAAATTCTGTTGTATTTGTAACTTGCGGATTAATATTTGTCTCAGAGTCAAAAATATCACCCAGGTTTCTCATACAATCAAAAGTCTTAGTTTTTTTTTTTTTTGTTTTCCTAAAAACCTACAATCCTTCTCTTGTCTAGAAGACCAAACACAAAAAGTCTGTTTTATCCTGGTTGAGCTGTAAGCTGCCATCCATTACTTCATGTCTAAAATCAATGTAAAATAATGTTTACTGACTCTTCATCTTAAGAAGACACAGTGATGAAAAGATGTGTGTCATCAGTGTAGCCATATAAAAAAATAATGTATATATCCTAAAGATGTCCGAAGGTGACAATGCATTTAGATTAAAAATTGGTGGGCCTAAAATTGATCCTTTGGGGAATACCAAAGTTGATTATCAGGACTCTTGAGGTGCATTTACCCATGCCTTAAAAAATGTTTGATCTGTGAGGCATATATCAAACCAATTAGCAATAGATGCAGACTTCTTAGCCTGGTACGAAGAATGCTGTGATCTACTGTATCAAATGCAGCGCTGAGGTCTGGTAGCACTCAGTTGTGCAGTTAGGAGGAGGGCTTGTGTTATTTTGACTTCAATGTGTGTAGTCTTTGTGATAATGAGGAGTGATGATGAACCGTTTTGTTGTTGGGACTCATTCTCTTACAGAAAACAAAGTTTGCAGTTACATTTTTCACAGAGCCCTGCAGCATTAAGAGAGTTTCCGCTTCAACAGAGCAGTCACAAATTGAACCGATTTTATTGTCCTAGAAGAGTGACAAAAAGACCTAAAAAGACGCTGCCCCACAGCAGTCACTGCTTCTCAGTGAGCAGTATGATGGGTCAGATGCTTCTGTCATGTTCCCAGTCCCCCCTAGACCGGAGAATTCCTGCTGTGGTGACCTACTCATTTTAGCATTTTGCCTCACAGATTTACAACTCCTTTAACCCTTAAGAACACTCACCCATTTGTTCTTAATAATAAAATTAGATGGAATATACAACAGAACAAGTAGACCACAGACACATTTCTGATACTGTTCTGTTACCGTGAACCTGAACTTGAGATGCTATGGCTGAAAGAATGTGGATCTTCCGGATCATCGTTGGGACTTTTTGTCTGCCGCTGAAGGAGGAAATTTCTGAAGGACATCTTTGTTCGTCAGTAACAGGGTGTGTTTAAACGGCTGCAGATTCTTCACTAGATAAAGTTTCTTGCAGGTCTGATGATCTGCGATAAGAAGTAAAAAGGACTGAGTGCTGCCCCCTGGTGAACATTTTTTGACTGGTTACTTAGTAATGGTCTGGGAGGCCAGACGCAGGGAAAACCCAAAAAACAAAGATGCAAGTAAGTCCAGAGAGTTTATACACAAAACATTTAACTAAAAAGCACATAGATGTAGTGATGAAGAGGTAGCTGAAAAATCAACTGCGAGGCTTTTAGTTCACTTGGTATCACTGCTCTTTAGAATGGTGACATCTAGTGGAGAAATGCAGCTACAGCAACCTCTAACTGCAAAAGCAGAAAAACTGCAGTTTGGTCATTATAAAATGCTGACATTTTTGTTTGGTTATATTATCATTAGTTATAATTATTACATGATAGTTGACAGAATGGGACAGTCCCACAACTGTATTCAGTTTTTGTTTTAAAAAAGTGATTAATGGCCTTAATAAATGAACACACAAGAGAACTTGAATTAGCAGTTTGTGGCCAGGACATAAAGTAGAAAAATTATTTTAAAAATGTTCACATTTTTAATTTAACAAAATCTCATTAGTGGACTGAGACTGACAGAGCAACATTTTAGTCTTCTGATCTTTTTGTTTGTGTAATTTAAAGTTATTGATATGAGGTAAATGTGCTATAACATTTATATAACATTTCCCTGCATCGACACTTCCTTTAATGGTTCGAAAATCATCTCTGTCTGAAGATTGATCGGATTCACTTGTCAGCAAAGGAAGCCCCGCCCCTTTCCTCATCAGTAGCAAAAATGCAATGAAGAATGCGATTAAAGTAGAGAAAAGTCAGACATGCTCCATGTTTCTATTTTTTTTTATCCCCACTAGCATCTTGGTTTGTAAAATCTTCTAATTCTGGTTTCAGATTCAAGTTTTTTCTGTCGTGTTCTCTGATTGGACTCTTGTCTCCCAAAAACAGAAACATTTTTATTCAAATAGATTCTCCTTTGAAATAATTTACATCCTCTTCAACGTTTCCCAGAGTAACAATACAAGGCTGAAATCATCCGATGAAGACCCCAGCAGGTTCAGGCGGCGCTGCGGCTGTGGGGCGTCAGGTTGATGAGGGAGTTGCTGGCCTGAGCCAGCTCTGTGATGGAAACCCGACCTCTCTGCCTGATGAACTGAGCCACCGAGTCCAGCTCCTCCGGGGTGATGGAGATGAACTTTCCTCTGTCGTCCATCACTCCTGCAGCAGGGAAACACCCAGTTACCATGGAAACAATTACCTTGATTTTTTTTTTTCATACAAAATTTATGTTTCATTTCTCATCCTCCACACCCCAACAAGAGGAAAAAAACAACTAAGTGCAAATTGAAAACAGCTAAAAGTAATAATTTTGTTACACAAAATCTACAGTTAATATGCTTTAAACACAACTTTGTCAGCATTGTTGGTAGGATGCCTGTTTTGATTGATTCTGCATATGTCAGAAATGGCTGCCAAGACTTGTTGAGCCAACAGTGTGTACTGTACTTTTTCTAATAATTCTAGTAATTCATCATCCTTGTGCCATATATAGGCTTTATTTGATGCTAGTTTTCTAAAAGCTGCTTGGATCAGACCAACTGTTTCCTCGTTTTTCAATGTGCAATGTTTGTTTGTTTTTCCGTTAGCTTAGCCTGTACACTACTGCTGCAACAACCTAATTTATCAGGCTGGGATCAATAAAGTATCTTTTTCCTATCAGGTTTAGGAGGCAATTAATAAAGTGTTTAGTGATATTAACATTATGAGGAATCCTTCCAAAGAGTGCAGTTAAGGGGAGGTGGGTGAGTTTGATTTTGTTTACTTTTGAGACTGTGTCAGATCCAAATCTGACCTGGATGAGTACAGAAAGGATGAAATAGTGTTTCACAATTTCACAATGGTCACATGCTTGTATCTGAAGGAAATTAACCCAATTTCTCTTTAATGGGGTGCTTTACCATTAAAGGAAATAAAGAACCTCTTCCACAATGACCACAATCTCAGGTAATTATTAAGGAAAATCGTTAATAAATTCCTAATTGTTGCTTTGATTTTTTTGGTTGCGTTAAAGATTTTTTTTTCTTTTTAAACTACTGTTCTTGTGGACCAAGTGGTCTGTAGGTCACTTGATACTGGATCAAATAAATGTATCACATTTTATCTTTATTTAACTTTAATTTTCCAGCACTTTCTTCAACTAGATTAAGTTTTGTAGCATTTTTTCCTCAACTTTTTTTTATCTTTTAGTCAATTCTGTTCAACTTGAATCTAAACAGAATTTTATTTCTTCCTCAGAAGAACCGAAAGACTTTTCTTCATCTCCACTGCAGCTTTCAAACGGAGGTTTTGCTGCTGCTGCTCCCGTTGGATGACTGTTTCTCATCAGGAACCTTCTCACCTGTCAGAGTTCCTTCAGCCAGGAGGTCCTGCAGCCGGCTGATGGCGTCCTGAGTCCTCATCCCAAACTGGCAGGCCAGGTCCTCCAGGAGAACCACCTTGGAGCTCTGCAGACGGAGAGGAGGGATCAAGTCCTGCTCCTGCTCAGCGGAGGACGTCTGCTGGACTAACCTGGATGTAGTTGATGAAGTCCTGCAGAAGGTTGCGTGACTGCAGGTGAAGAACGGAGAGTCAGAGCTTGAATCAAAGCTTTCAGGAAGAGGAGAACCGAGTCTGACCTGATCCTCGGAGAGCTGCTCCTCCTCGCCCTGCTCCTCCACCACGAAGGAAGCCTTCAGCTTCAGGTACTCCTCCTCCTCTCGTCGTTCCTGCTCCTCCTTCGCTCGCTCTCGTCTTCCTCCTGACAAAAACAGCAGACAAGTTTGAGCCTTGTTTTCCAAAGAAGAAAAAAACGTGGAGGGAAACAATCCGTCTGCACCTGCTTCTGCTCCAGCAGGCGCTCCTTCTCCTCCTCCTGTCGCCTCTCCTTCTCTCTGAGCTCCTGCATCCTCTTGCGCTCCTCCCTCTCCTCCAGCTCAGCCTGCAAGGATCATCATCATCATCAGGACACTTTCAGAACATCAGCTCGCTCTTCAGCCTCACCTCTCTCTGGGCCTTCTTGGCCTGCTTCTCCTCCAGCTTCCTCTGCTTCTTGGCTCCTATCTTTCCGGCCGGCTGAGCGCTCAGCTGCTCCTCGTCCTCCTCTTCCTCCTCCTCTGAAACATCAAGCGAACGTCATCAGCGCCTCTTACCCTCTACCGAGTGATCAAACCAGCGGCTGCCGTTTACCCGGCTCCTCTCTCTGGGCTCTCCTGTGAGCCATCTCCGCAGCCAGGTTCCTCCTCCTGCGAGGCATTCCGGCTCCGCGCTCCGCCGCCACTCGAGGTGGAGGCCCCGCCGCTCGCACCACATCCCTCCGTTGCTCCTCGTCAGCTGAAAAAAAAGATGATATCAGAACACAACCTTCATGTGTCGGAACTGAATAGATTCTATCGACTATGGATCTATTTTCAAACCATTCTCAGTGTTTTTTCATTTAATAATTGTGATTTTGACTATTTTTAGACAAATTCTGTGAAATAGTGCTGTTTCCTATGATTTATTTTTTTTATATATATAAATTTCTGCTTGATTTTAGACTTAAATGGAAAACAAAACACTAGGAGTTCCAAGTGTGTTTAAAAAAAAAAGGCAGCAAAACGTCTCAGAATTTGTTTTAACCTTTTAAGATATACTTGGACATCACAATTCGAGTTATAGTACCAGAGTAGTTTATTATACTTAACATAAGCTCTCTGAATGCATGTTTAGAGGGTTAGCTCAAGTATTAGCTCGGGTCTTAAGAGGGTAAAAACTGTTTTATCTTGACATTATTCGATTTTTTTTCCCCATTACTGTAGATAATTCAAAACATTAAGTCCCTGAACGCACCACAAAGTTCGAAGCAGAGCAACAGCCGACGTAATCTGTATTCTGGAGATTTATTTAACAATTTTTATTTAAAACTAACTTTAATATTTAAATCAAGTTTAAAATTGACGAGTGTGTCCGGAAAACAGCGAATGACATGTCGGAGTTCGCCCCAACAAAAATCTCGGTACCTTGCTGAGTTCTCCGCTGAAGCTTCAACGCAAACACGATCAGCACCGCGAGGATGACGGCAGAGATGACGTACAGAACTACGTCCATAATGTCCACAACTTTAACGGTTTTATTCTTCGTATGTTTACAGCCTTTGGTTATAGCTTACTGCTAACTATTAAACACACGTAGCTTCCGTTTTTCTTCTACGCTTCTCTTGCTAGCGGTTTAAGCTCATTGTCGCTCCCATGTGGCGAGTTTTCTAATCAGTTTTCTTCCTGTTCTTTAAAAAAAAAAAAAAAAAAAAAAAAAAAAAAACTATATACGACAGTATATGACAGTTTCCAAAGGTCAGGGTGGAAAAAAAACACACATTTATCTTTACATACTTTTATATTTCAGTTCTAAAACCCAGCATTATCCTCATCCAATGTCTTCTTCTGTTTCATTCTATGACCTCCAAAGAACAAACTTTAAGGAAGTATTATTAATGACTGCAATTATTTACTTCAATCATTCTTTAAAAAAAAAAGAAAGAAAGAAAATCTTTGTTCACAAATATTTTTATCAAATATTATTTTCACACATAACGGACTGAACTTTTTAGAAAGACGTTGGAAGACCGTGTAGTGGAAAACATTTGACTTACACTCCATACCAGAAGATGGCGCTAATGAACCACAACGTTTCTTGCTAAAAGCCAATAAACGAAACTCGAAGAAGAAAAACTAGCAATATTAGCTTGTGTTCAGGGGACGGTGGTGTTTTGTTCGGACGTTTGTGAGTTTTTTTGGACAGAAATGACGATACGTGGTTCGTGTCGGAACTCTCAACATTTTCTAAAGTGTCGTAAATGAGTGAATAATTGTTGAACGTAAAGACAAACGTGGCTGTGATTGAGAGACTAGCAGATGATCGGAGCTGCTGGTGTTCAGAGGACGGCGGTGTTTGTGTGAGTTTGAGCTGAAGATCTTCTGCAGCTGCAGGAACCATGTCTTCACTTCAGTCTCTGAGAGAGTTTATTAGCGAGCGACTAGCTGCTGCTGCTGAAGAAATCTTCAGACACTGTGAAGGAACCATCGTCCAGTACGAGCAGGAGCTCTGTCGTCAGAGCAGACTGTTTGGATCTCAGAAAACCACAGCTCCAGCTGAACGCTATAGGTATGTTCACTTCAACAAATGAGATGAAACCTTCCTCTTCTAGAACATTCTGCTCCAAATCAAAGTGATTGCTTCTGTTGGAAGCTTCCGTTCCGCCATGTTTAAGCGGTAAACAGGTGACCTGAAGTCATTAGCTTCTTTCATGCTTCAGTTCCGCTCGTTGACTGTATACAGATTGCTGGACCTAGTGACCCCTCCTTCCTCGCTTTCCAAACAGGAAGTACCTGCTGGCACCAAGACGCAAAAAATCCCTTTGATAAACAGCTATTATTCTGTCATTTTATGTTCTTTTTTTTTTTTGCTCTGATTAACATGTTTTTGTTAACACTTATTTATTTTCATTACCTTTTTTTTCTTACTCACAAGTGTGGTTTGTTTCCACAGTGTAGACCTCCAGCGTGCCTCTAGCGTTTCCCTATATCACACAGTCGCCAAAGGATGGCAAGGATTGCTTGTAGTTCCGCCACAGACCAGACATTGCTGCTGTTTTCAGGCATTTTTATGATAAACTTGTAACCAGAAGAGTACACAGGAAACCGCAAAAGCCAGAGTGCTTGTATACGGTGGAAATATTAGCTTAAAGAAGCGCTTTCTAAAGTTGTCTCTACTTTTTGCTAAGGTCACTCCACCCCAACCGTCTTGTACGACTTTAATAGACCTACAACGGATGGGGCCCCAATAGGTACGATTTGGTACTGTCTTCATGGGCACATTTACAATGTAAACGCTCAGAATACCTGACTGCTCAGAGGAAACGAGGCTTTAGAATTTTCTTAAGTAAAAAAGTGTCCGGTTGTTAGCATCCATTTTAGCCTTAAAGGGAAAATGTGCATCACAAAGTCTTAGTTTAAAGCATACATATGAGGAGCTTCTTATTTGATGCAAATACATCCATATTTTAGATCTAGATGGATAAATTCTGGAATACTTATTCTATTTCCATCATGCCTCAAAATATGTGCTCCCAATCTGGCATGTAGAGAAGAAAATTGTTTGGTTTCTTCAGCAGGAGTGCTTGGAGATGAGATAAGGAAAGTTCTTTCTCTCTGTGCATTAAGATTTACCCTTTTATTGCATTATTTATAAACGGATATTGCCTCTGTATCGATCAATTAGGTAAGTGAGACGGAAGACAGGCAACAGCCTATTTTTTAATCATTACAACATTGCCATAATCATAACATTTGAAAGAAATATTGGCATGTTCATCATAGTACCATTTCAAATTTAAGGACAAAATGTTGCTCAATTATTCTCTATGCTCTAAGTCTGGCGTGTTTTCAGAACGGCGGCTGAGAGTCAACCAATAGCCGGATGCTTTGGTTCATGTAAATCCGGGACAGACGCACTTTAAAGAAACGATAATAAACACACAGGCTAGTTGAATGAAATGAAATGGTTTATTTCAAGCAATACATGGAATAACTTCACATAATAAATCACAAGTAGATCGCTTGAAAGGGGGTGGAAGGAAGCAAACTTATAGTTATGAGAGCAGAAGAGATGTTAGGGTAATACAAAAGGAAACAGCAGTAGTTGAACTGTACAGACCTCTTCACAAATTTTTATAAGGAAGTAGTGGATACAAATTTGCTGTCTGTGGTAGCAAAATATCAGATTCCACTTGTTTTACAGAGCAACACCTGTTTGACAGAGGACTTTTTTCAGAAGAATAAAAAAACATGGTGTGTCAAATTATATTGTTAATCACACTATATTAATTAAATGTTTGCACTTTTTTCTTTTTAAGTATTGTTTATCTCACTTTCACTTTGAACAGTTATTTCCGTGTAGTTTGTACATATATGATGATGCACACAACGAAGAGCATTATCTTGACTCCAACAAAGGCATTTTCGATTTTTATAGGTACTAACAATACACAAAGCCCTTGTATAGTTTAAAATGGCTTTTTCTTGTGTTTGTGTGTCTGCAGTCCTCTCCCAGTATGATGCGAGTGAAAAGGAGGATCTCTACAACCACCAAGGGATCCCCAGTGAGCAACAAGATGAGCTAGAACTTTCACAGATTGAAGATCAACAAAAGGAACCAGAACTACAACAGATTAAAGAGGAGCAGAAACTAGAATCTACTCAGATCGTAGAGGAACAGGGGGACGAGAACCTCGACCTATTAAAGAGGAAATAGAGAACCAGAACCTCCACAGATGAAAGAGGAGCAAGAAGGGCTCTGCATCATTCAGGTGAAGAGCAGCTTGGTCTGAAGCAGGAGACTGATACCCTTGATGGAGACTCCTG